>JANIJH010000225.1:23208446-23224694 GCA_024520975.1 Erythroxylum areolatum | reverse complement strand
TTTAAACCTAAAGGGATGGTCAATGACCAAAACACCCTCCTAGAAAAGCCTTAACCCATTCCAACTTAAGTAAACTTTCCAAAATGCCCTCACACATTTTACCCTATAATTCCTTATTTAAACCACATTTAATCTCAACTTAATCTCAATTATCCAATACTATGCCTATAATTAACACAATCATGTTTAATAACATCAATTAGAAAAATTTTGGGGTCCAACAGAGGGAGTCGACTATAAGGAGATTTTCTCAGCAGTAAAGAAGTTTAAAACTATAAGACTCATCCTAGTGCTAGCTACAATCTATGACTAGGAAATCCATCAAATGGATGTCAAAACAACCTTCTTATATGGAAAGCTTAAGGAAACTATCTACATGAAGCAACCAGTTGGTTTTGTGGATAAGGAAAAGCCAGATTATGTCTACCTATTACAGAAATCCCTATATGGGCTAAAATAAGCACCTAGGTGGTGGAATAAGAAGTTCCATGAGGTTGTTGCTAGTATGAAGTTTACTAGAAGTTCATGTGACCACTGCCTATACTATAAGGATCTAGGAGAGATAAAAGCAGTCTTTATGTTAGTCTATATGGATGACTTGGTCATTACTAGAAAAGATCTAAGCAGAATTGAAGAGGTAAAAATGAATTGTGCAAACACTTCAAGATGAAGGATATGGGAGATGCACAAAAGCTTCTAGGAATGCAAATAATAAGAAACAGGAAGGAAGGAAAGCTATGGCTCATTCAAAGAAACCACATTAGAAAAGTTCTAGCTCAGTTCAACATGGAACAAACAAAACCAAGTTCTATCCCTATAGGATCACATTTACAGATGGTTTCTAGTAAGAGTCCTAAGACAGAGGAAGAACAGAAAGCTGTGGCACACTATCCCTAAGATGTTGGAGTTGGAAGCATCATGTACATTTTGCTATGTACAAGACCTGACCTAGCCTATACAATTAGTATCCTAAGCAAATTTATGGTCAATCCAAGTTTTGACCATTGGCAAGGGTAAAAGAGTGTTAGTTTTGAATATTGGCAAGGGCTGAAGAGTGTTTTCAGATACTTAGCTGGAACTATAAATTACAGATTATGCTTTTCAAAGGCTAAACTAGCTAAATGTAATCAAATATCCTTGTATGGTTTTGTGAATGCAGATTATGCAAAAGACAAAGATACAAAGAAATCAATATCAGCATATTTCTTCACATTAGTAGGAAACACAATTAGTTAGAAAGCACAACAACAATCAATAGTTTCTCTATCAACTACAAAGGCAGAATACTATACAATTATAGAAGGAGTAAAAGAGTTATCATGGTTATCAGGCATCATAAAGGAATTCAACATCAACATCACAAAATCAGCAATATTCACAAACAGTTAGAGTATGCTACACCTTAGTAAGGATCCGGTTCTGCATGAAAGATTCAAGCACATCGACATGCGACTCCAGTTCGTCAGAGACAGAATCTCATAAGGGTTGTTCACTCTGGAGAAAATCGCAGGTGACTTAAACCCATTAGACTTTGGAGCAAAGGTTGTCACTCTAAGGAAGTTCACTTTTTGTAAAGACTATCTACATATAAGTGGAGCCCTTTGAAAACAATAACCATCGAAGACCCTTTAACTCAATCTCACGATTTTGGTTAAGCTAGGGTTTGTTACTAAATTGCCCACAAATTGATGAACTACGTGAAGATTAATAGAGAATGAGGGAATAAATGTGAAAATATTCACTAGTTCTCCATAAACACTCAACAAAGATTCATCAATTTGAGAACAAATTTAGGGATTTAGGGATATGTTAGAAGTGTGCGATAGACTCATACATCAACAGAAGACTAAAATCGAAGGTAACAAAAGAAACTAAGTCAAATTGCAGAGCAGTGAAGCATAAGTCATACACTTGAGAGGCATATGATACATACCTTTATGGTAAAGACTTTGAAAGATGCAACTGCCACATATTGCCTTTATAAGACAGACACTAGCATTAGTCTAAAAACACACACAACACATTTTCATTGTTATCCAACAATCTAAGAGTGATTTACAAAAAAGAAAATTAGAAGTGAGAGAGTTGTTAAAGTACTTATAAGGAGTATTAGAGAGTTCATAAGGAACTCTCGCAAGTGTTTTGAAAACACTTTATCTCTTGTAATTTGTTTCTTTTTCTATTGATCTTAATGGAACCACATACGTGAGATCCTTAGATGTAGATAGCATTTAAGCTATTGAACCAAGTAAACATTGTGTTCTTTATTTTCTGCTACTCTTACATTCTGCAAAATCAAAACAATTTCCATTAGTCCTTGTTGTAAAAGACAATAAAAAGATACAAAGACCTCAACACTTAGCATTTCCCATCACTTAAGATTTCTGATAAAGGAAAACGAATCTTACTAACTGACTGGAATTCCCTCATTCTGTTTGTCATACTTTTTCATTATGTGTCTAATATATTACGATGCATGACATTAGCTAGAAATGATTTATATGTATGTATTCAATTGCAATACAAAAACATATATGTGTTAATTTTAAGAATTTGCTCAATAATAAATATCAGGGTTTTAAAAATCAAACCAGACCGATCAGTCTGACTTAAAATAGTCTGAATTGGCCTATTTTCCTGTTCAGTTTTATCTAATAACGTTTCAGAGTTAAAAAAAAGTCATTTTACTATAGAATTGGCAAGTTTTATTGCCAACTGGTCTCTGGATAAAAGACTGAATAATCTTGTTTCATTCAGGCCAGACGCTCTCCTTGCTAGATTCACTCTCTCTTCAGTCACCATGTCTCACCGCGTTCTTCCATTTTTGTCCATCTTCGTTATATCTCACCATCATCTTCCATTTCTAGCCATTTACCATCTTTGCCAGACTCTTATAAAATGAAACTCTCAATGCTCACCGCTACTCTCTGCTCTTCACCGTCCTCTTCAAAGATCTCATCGTCTCCATCTTCTATAGGTAAATTTCCTGTCTATGTTTGGTTTTGCCTTTGATTTCTTTTAAGGGTATTGCTGATTGTTTTTTGTATCTGAGGCCTGAACTTGTTGCAGTAATATATAAATCTTTGCTTTTGTGATTTAGGTATTTTTGTGTAGTATAGGTCATGTGCGTCAAAGAGCAAGAAGGAATCAAACAAGCTCCACATCTTTAGACACTATAAAGGAAGTCTAAATCAGTTATTCCTAAAACGGATTTAATGAATTTGGCTTCTGCAATCCTTATGATTTCTTCTGGAACTCAACAAAATGAGTTTTGAAATCTATAAAATGAGTTCTGGATCTAGCATATGATTAATTCCGAGAAGATCCAACTCCCCAATTGAAACAATCCTTTGTCCCATTTGGAATGAGCAAGGATTGAGATTATTCTCTAAACGTTATAATTGTCTCTGTGATGAGTTAATGTACTTCAAGTAGAGATGGGAAGAAGTTTCTCACAATTCATAGTGTGCCTCACTATCTCTCTCTCTCTCTGTGTGGGATGCTGATTAAACATTGCAAGCAAAGTCGCCTCAACACTATGGCTTCAACTTGAATTCGAGAGTTTGTTTTAGGGTGAGATATAGATTCTGGACTGTGTTATTTAAGTTTTAGATATGTTAAGAGATAATGAAATATAAAATTTGTTTTAGAGTGAAATACATATTCTGGATTGTGTTATTTAAGTTTCTGATATGTTCAGAGATAATGAAATATAGAATTTTTTTTGGAGTGAAATACAGATTATGGAGCTTGTTTACAAAAGTACCAACTATAGAAGATCTCTACTTTATTCACATTTATTGCTTAATTAGTCTTCTTTAACGTTGTGTTATATATACAATTTTGAATGAAAACTACACTTACAATATTTTAGCAAGATAACAGTCGATTATTTAAAATGGTGCAAGTAATTGCTAGAGCAAAGTTTAATAAGTGAGTATATTTGGTCTTCTGTGTATATATGTGATTTGATTTCATTCACCATTCTACTGTTAGTTTTTTTAAAATGTATGTGAATTGATTTCATTCACCGTGTATGTGATTACTAATTTGTGTTGGTCTTTAAAGGTGCCTTTTCTAATAATTTCCTAGCAAAATGATGAACTCACTTATCGACATAAGTTTTCAATTAAAAGAATTCGATTACCTTAAAGATGAAACTTAAAAGAAGAAAGATCTTGAAATTAACATAATTACAAAAACTAGAGTGAGAATTGTGTATTATCTAACATACTAAAGTAATAGTTACTTTATTATGTAAAAGAAAAATAAAGAGAAATTTTGTAACTAAAGCTATATGCGGTTTAGATTGAAAATTCGTCAAACCTTAGATCTAATTCAATTTGGATTTCAATTGTCAATACTTTTAAGACTTGTTTGAGAGTTAAACAATATATGAATTCAGTTTTGTTAAAATGGTATCCTAAGCAACAATTTTATTCTTATGACTATCCTTTTATATATTTACAATTTACCTTAGTCAATGAGATAAGGTTTATAAATTGTTAAAAAAGGGTGTCATAAAGAACAATTTTAAGCTTGTGACTTTTGATGATGATAATTATTTTAAGTAGAAGACTTTTTTCCTGACCATAGTATATCTAAGTATTTTTATACTTTTTAGGTTAAATCATAATGGAGAATATAGAATCATTAGAAAAAGATTCGATGAATATCATATCATCTACTCGTGGTAAGTCCAATCCAGCATGAAATTATTTTTCTTCTTCTCAGGCATCTGATGAGAATATCCAATATAACCGTATATTTTGAGGTAGAATATTTAAAGGGGTGAAATTTATAGAATTAAAGAAAATCTTGCTGGAAAAAGAGTAATATTGTTTCTTAGAAAAAAGTACCACTTTTATATATTTACAATTTACCTTAGTCAATGAGATAAGGTTTATAAATTGTTAAAAAAAAGGGTATCATAAAGAACAATTTTAAGCTTGTTACTATTGATGACGATAATTATTTTAAGTAGAAGACTTTTTTCCAGACCATAGTATATCTAAGTATGTTTATACATTTTAGGTTCAATCATAATGGAGAATATAGAATCATTAGAAAAAGATTCGATGAATATCGCATCATCTACTCGTGGTAAGTCCGATCCAGCATGGAATTATTTTTCTTTTTCTCAAGCATTTGATGGGAATATCCAATATTAATGTATGTTTTGCGGTAGAATATTTAAAGGGGTGAAATTTATAAAATGAAAGAACATCTTGCTAGAGTTAAGGGTAATATTGTTTCTTGCAAAAAAAAGTACCACTTGATGTATGTGATAAGATTGGAAAATATTTGCAGCAACAAGTAAAAAAGAAAAAGGAAATAAGCAGGCTCATGATATATCATTTAGAGATGATGAAACACCACAAGTACTAGATAAAGGAAAAAGGAAAGCTATTGTTGACATAGATTCTTATTTTTCTTCAAGAACTAGTCCTGGTTATTAACCTAGTCTAAAAAGTGTTTTGACTAATAAGGACGTTGTTTTGCGATGTAAAAGAGCATGGGCTAAATCGTTCTATCACTTGTGCATTACTTTTAATGCTTTAAATTCACCATATTTTCAAGAAGCAATAGATGCTACAACAACAATAAGTCCAGGATTTAAGGCACCTTCTTATTATGAGCTACGTGTGCCTTTACTTCAAGATTTAAAAAAGAATGGCAATTAATTATGGATACATATAAGTCTAGTTGGGAATTGATAGGATGCACTATTATGACAGATGGGTGGATTGATTAAAGATAAAGAACCTTGATTAATTTCTTGGTTTATTGTAATATTGGAACAACTTTCTTCAAGTTTATTGATGTTTCTAATATGGTAAAAAGTACTAATGATTTATTTGAATTATTTTCTGAAATTATCGAGTAGGTTGGACCAAAGAATGTTATGCATTTTGTTATAGATAATACAGCTAATTATGTATTAGCTAGGTACTTATTACAATCAAAATATGGACATATTTATTGGTCTCTATGTGTTGCTCATTATATAAATCTTATTTTAAAAGATATTGGTGATATGCATCATATTTCTAGTCGTGCTTCCGGCACATCTAAGATCACAATTTTTGTGTATAATCATATCACATTTTTGTCATGGTTAAGAAAGCAAGAAGATTAGGTTCAGATCATGCATCTCGCTACTACCAGGTTTGCAATTGCATTTATCATTTTGAAAAATGTTTATGAATATAAGAAATTACTTTAAAATTTAGTGACAAGTAAACACTTTTCAAGTCATAAGCTATCAAAGAGTAAAAAAAGGAAAAGAAGTTTATATTATTATTCTAGATAATAAATTTTGAAATACTTGCTTGATCATTGTGAAAATTGTGGCTCCACTTATAAGGTTGTTGAGGATTGTTGACTCAGACGAGAAGTTGTCTTTAGGGTATATATATGATGGTATGTATAGAACTCACAAAATAATTATAGATTTTTTTAAAAGGAAGGAAAAATTGTACAAGTGGTATATAGATATTATTGACCGACGATGGGATAAGCGTCTTACTCAAAGGATCCACTTGGCAGCTTATATTCTCAATCCTTACTGCTTATATAGTAAAGACGCATGTATAATTAATATTATGGGCGGTCTGTTTGATGTGATTGAATGCAAAGGTGTTTTCTCTATTGAAGAACAATCACAAGCAATGAAAGAAAATAAATTGTATCATGAAAGTTTATAGAGTTTTTCTAGATCATTAACAAAGAGAAAATTTATGATGAAAAAAATGCAGCCAGGTAAGTTTTATACATTTAATTCATTCTTTATTTATTGTTGATATATTTATTTATCATTAATATTAATTTAAAATACATATGAGTGATGGAGATTATTCGATGACAGGGTTCCAACGTTGAGAAAACTCGCTATTAGATTACTCAGTCAAACAGCTTCTGCATCAGGTTGTAAACATAATTGGAGCGTTTTTTAATGTATTCATACAAAGAAATGAAATTGTTTGGAACATCAAAGACTTAATGACCTTATTTATGTTACTTATAATCCGATAATGAAGAATATGTATTTTATAGTTTTATTTTTATTTCATTAATTTATTTTTATTGTTGACTTTATAATTTCTCTATTATGTATTCAGAGCGCTTAGTAAGAAGGAAACGTATGATCCAGTTTACATTAATTGTATTGAACATAATGATTTTTGGATCGAAGAAGAAGAATCATCGTCTAGTCTTGATTATAATAAAATTGAAAAAGTAATTTATGAAGAAAATGCATTTGTCACAACAAATGAATTAAGAACATTTATTGATGGTTACTTCATATCTTATTTTGATCATATTTAAGTTAAAAGTATAATGTATTATAAGTTTGCAATTGGAATAATTTCATAAATTAGTAATTTGTAATTTATTTAAATGCAGTAGAGAAATTGATGCAAATACTTTGAATAAAAGCATAATTTACAAGTTATTAAATAGCGTTAGAGAATTGGAGCTTTTGACAATGATGAGACACAACCTCCTTTACAAATACAATTTTAATTTTTAATGTTATTTAAAATTTTATATTAGATTCATATTTATTTATTATTAATTCATTATATAATAATAGATATTGATGCATTTTTATTTCAATATTTTATTTTTACTTATTCTTATAAATTTTACTTCCTAATTATTGTATACCAATTTTATAGTAGTTTACACTCAGTTGAGCTTTTAAAATTTTAATCTTTCTTTTGACTGATTCAATTTTTTAAAAATTAATATTTTCTTTTGACCGATCCAATTTTTAAAACGTTAATAAATATAGCCATCAGCAGAAGTAATTTTGCATCATCTTCGTCTGCAACGATAACTGCGTAAATACACGCGGAGAATTTTGTTAAGAGATATTCTTTTAAGACTTTTACCAGAACTTTTAGAATCATAACAAATAAGGATACATGATTCAACTTGTAAGAAAATTGCCTGGACAACAAATAAGGATGACACACCAAGAGTGGAAGTGCTTTCAGATTACAGAAGGAAAAAGAAAGCTTATTACACAGACTAAGGTCCACAGAAAAATCAACGTGAAAAGAGCCCCCCAGCAAGATAGGAAAACAGACGAACCAATTTACAAACAGGACCAATCATGGGAAAACAACAGGATACAAGTGCTCTAGGTGGAAACCAACTTCTCTGGATGGAAGGGCACAACAGTATGTGGAAAATCTGTTCTTGATCCAGCAAGGGAGTAATATGCTAGTATATGTGCCGGATGCTCAGCTGTAGCAGGGATCAACTCAATATTCCAAAATGGCCGAGCCATTGCCATAAGATCACTACCTACTGGTGACGATGCTCTGTAACCTTGAACCCATAAGTATCTCAGAGAAGGCAGCTGCATGGCAGCTCTTGCCAATGCCCTCTCACTGAAGCAACAACCCCTCATCTCTAATTTTTGAAGATTTGGGCAACCTTTAGAGAATTCCATGAGCCCTTCATCAGAGTCCCCAACATAACCCAATAGCATCCATCTTACATTTGGACTATACTGCCCAATGTAACGAAGACCTCTATTAGTCAAACCCCCTGGTCTGAGATACAGACCAAATCTTCGGAGCTTAAAACAGCCCCTTAACAATTCCCGAACTCCATCATCAAGCGGCAAATCAGTTATTATTTTTTCTCGATCAAGCAGGACCAAACGAAAATCAGTTAAGTTCTTTAAGTAAGAACCTACGTGTTCCAGGGCTGAGTTTGTGATATCAGAAACATAAATAGCTATGTATTCGAGTTCCAGGCAGCCCTGAGCCAAAGCAATTAATCCCCTATGTGAAACTTTGCCTTCTTCGTCTTCCATTTCCTGTTCATCAGCACCACGCTCAACTCTAAGCCTTTTTAAATGTTTGCAACTTCTGGCAAGAACTTCGATTCCTCTATCTCCAATAACATTTCTTGCCTGCAATGAGTATTTCATCAACGGATAGCTCGATAAAAAAAAGAAAGAATAATATCTTAGAAGGTTTTTCTATATAATGATATTTGTCTATGTCCTAGGATAATAAACAAAGGTGAAACAAAATCAATAATAATTCTTATCTACTTATCGTCAAACTCATGCAAATCTATGGAATTTTGAGAAAAGGTGAATGGTAGAAAAGTTCTTTGAGTTGACATAACAAAATCCCAGAATCAAGATAAAACTATCATCAAACAATAAAATAGAGAAAAAGCAAAAGTGCATCTCGGAATATCATTTGTTGACATGCTATCAACTTTGCATCAAGATCAAAATAACAATCCAACCAGAAAAATGATAACCTACGGCCTTCAAAGAATTCTGTATAAAAAAGGAGATGAAATGAGGACCTGTAAGGTCTTCCTACCAATAAAATATAGATAACAAAGAAATTTCTGCCAATACCTCGAGTACTTCCAAGTTGGGGCACCTTTGAATTAAGTCACAATGGTCCTCTGTATCGAGTAATGCATAGAGGAGATCCAGCTTTTTGAGGTGAGAAGCAAACGGGAACACTATTGGCATTTCATTTCTCCCCATATAAGTCAGTCCCAATCGACACAACTTTTCTGGAAATATCACGACATTGTACCTATCTGGTTGCTCATTGAAGGAACCCCCACAAAACTCTTCTAAAGCAGATGCAGAACGAAAAAAATTAACAAGCTCCAAGATTTCGCAGTCACTAATTTTCACAGATACCAAGGAGGGGCAATTTCTGGCTATCAGCTCAAGGTCTTCATATCTGATTTTGCTAAGATCTATCATGTAAAAATTTAAAGTCTCAAGAACTGTATTGTTTACGGCAAGCACATGAAGCCAGTCACCATCTTTCTCTAAAATTGAATTCTCTTCCAAGAATAATGTTCTCAACTGCCTGAAGAAAACATAAAGATAAGCACCAAGATCAATATCTTAAGGCCCCTCAATTCCGTGACTAGAGATCAAAAATGGAACAGGAAAAACTTATGACCAAAATTTTTCTCGAGCAACAATGATCAGCAAGGAAAAATAATCTTTATGCACATACAGGATTTATACTTTTCACAAAATGATGCATGTGCACCCACAATGACACAATGAAACAGGTTAACAGCCACTCAAGTAAGCATTAGCAATATACACCAGGCAAAACTTCCAATCTGAACCATCCAACAACTTGGAAGTTAACCCCCTTTCTTAGTTATTATGATTTAAAAACTCAAAGATAGATGCTGCATTCCACCAATCTTAACCCTACTAGACAAAACAAAATGACTAGGGGCTGACATTTAACCCAAAAATCATTCACATCGTTTTAATGCCTAAACCAAAAGTTCCTACATGTTTACAAATGGAAAAAAGCGCACACAGATGACAAATGCCAAATGTACAAAGGTCATCCAGGCAAAGAGTGATAAAAGAAGGAAGAGAATTCCCACACATAAGGAGTCGAGTAATTTCAAAATAACAATTCACGACTATACCCAGATAAACGATGAAAACACCGTCACCAAACCTTTTTTACGTTTCAATCATTGAACGAGTATTTTTCTATCGCTCGGGTTGATTTAGCTCAACCTATTCATTTAAGCATCAATCTTAATCAGGAAACAATAACAACAAAGGGAAAAGGAATCGGAAAGATTCAGTTTTTAGTTAAACCCACCCGTCACTCGAAGAAAGAGAAAAGCATAGTACCTGCAACCTTGAGCCACGTGTAAAAGGCCATCAGTAGAGAAGCCAGAGCACTTGTCAAGCTTCAAATGCTGCAAAATCCTACCGCGAGACGTCGCTAAAAGCTCCAGATCCGAATCTTCGACAATCATGCGACGAAAGTGAAGCGACCTCAAGCAATTGAAAGAAGTGGCGATTTCTTTGACCCAGGGCGTTACGTAACCGCCCCAGTCCTCAGGTATCAAATTGAACATGGCGGCTCGCGGTTTACCTTTCAGTTTCAACGATTCCAGGTAGCTGAAGCGACGCCGTAGCCGATCTGGGCTCGTTGTGTAACATAAGGCGATGGTTATGTGCTTCCTAGTCAAAGCATCCAACTCGTACCATCGACGGCACACCAGCGACACGGCGTCACGGTCACGTGGGTCGTGGATGTAATTTATCACGCACTCAAATACGACTTCGGACATCCCGCTGTTGCTCCTCGTTTTATTGATTTTATTACTACCACTGCTGCTGCTGTTCTGATTCTCCGCCATCGCTTCTTAACCAAAACTCTTGTTTCCCCAAAAGATTCCAAAACTGAATTTTATCGAACCTAAAATTGTTTCTGTCGACTTATTCAAGTTGACTGTGTGACCGCTGATGCGGTTTCACGGATTTGAAGCTTCTCTATTGGAAGAAAACTGATTAATAACCAAAATCCGATCTTAAAAAAAAGGAACCTACAAGTTTTTATTTTATTTTTTTGGGATCAGAGCAGCTTCTTCGGAAAGAATAACACAGTACTACTCCACTCCTCTGCACAGAACTAACTAATTGTAACAGAGTTGGGGGTTGAGATAGAGAGAGCTAAGAACACCAACAGCGGTTAAACGCTAAGCTTAGATGGACCAAACAGACAAATATTAGGTAAGTAACAGAAAGCGAAACGACGAAATTTTATTTAACAAACTATAAAAAAGGAAACTTGATTTCAGGCGCCGCGAACTTGTTCAAGCAACCATCGCACGAGAAACGAGCCAATCCGACCCAGACCGAATCACAGCATCGACCAATCGAGAGCTGACGAAGCATCAGAGAATGTAAGTAGAGAGAGAGAGAGAGTAAAGCAGCGGAAAGGAAGAAGAGACAGATGGAGAAGGTAAGCAGCAGTGAACGGTTGCGATTAACGGAGAGGAAAAAATCAGACGGCGACAGTTGAAAACAGTTTATACTTTGGCCATTTCTATTGGTGGGCAGTGGAGACAACACCTATGCATAACACAATGTTTGGTATTTTGGACTAGTAAGTAATAATAACATTTTAACCTAAGTGCTATGCTGGGCTGCGTAATAGACAGGGACGTCCATAGACAGCGAACAAAGATAAATCAAAGCAGATACGACAAAACAATACAGGTGCAACCAATCACCTATTATTTCTGACGAGACCCCAAAAATACTGTTCTTTTTTTTAAGTTGAAATTGAAATGCCAAATTTCGAAATGCCTTCACCCCATTTGCGGATGGAGGGATTTATTGTTTTTATAGATAAAAAGGAAAAGAGATATTTGTTTTGTCTTTATTTTATTCTTTTGTTATTATAATTAAAAGTAGAAAATATCTTGGCGATTTTACATTTTTCATTTAACTTACACCGATTAGGGTGCAAAAATAACCGGCAACCGCCATTTGGGCTACGTTATTCCAAGATCCAAAGTTCCATTGATGATTTGGTGACGTAATAGATCAACTTGGTATTATAAATGTCTTTTAATAATTTTTAGACGGTCCTTAAATACAAACAACTCTTTGTTCTTACTTCAATTTTTAATGTGCTTCTCTTCTCTTGTGAAAATTAATTTGCTTTCCCAAAAGTAAAATCGAATAATTTGTAGTATACCTTTGGATATTGAATTGAATTAGAAAATTCTGGTACACATAATCTTGCCAACATTGTAGTTTCATTAAATAACACTCGTAAGCAGGGACGGAGCTACAGTTGGGCCAAGTGCTTTTATTACCTTTAAAATTTTTACATAAAAAAATATTATCTTAAATTTTGATCTTATAAAAAAATAAAATTTTATTTATATTAAAATTTTGTCTCTATCAAATATAAAATTTTACCTTTACTTAAAAAAAATTCTGGAAAAAATTTTTAAATCCGTCATGGTCCAAGAGTTTCCTGTAACATGTGTAGTTTATTGTGAATTTGCGGTTTTAGCAGAGCAGAACAAAACAAATGTACCGTTGACATTTATGTCAGGGTGGCTAATTATTAGGGACAGTTGTGACGCACTAATTAATTTAGTGGATTAAGTCGCCTTTCCTTCCGTTATTTTCATGCAACTGATTATGTACAAACAACCAACTAGTTAACTTAATCAAGCTTATGCTTCAACTTTTAAGTTATCAAGAAAACGTCACATCTTCTGCTGCTGTTTCATCAATTTTGGTTTCATATATATATATATTTATATTTATATAGACACGAAACATTTGCAACTTACAAATGCTACCAGAGCTGAATAATTCATTTTCATTTTGATTTAAAAAATGTTTATTTTAGTTTTATAGACAGTGAAAACAAATATGTCGTCACTTTGGATTGTCTTTAGTTAGTATAATGTCAAATTTTAACTTGAAACTAAAATGAGTTAAGTACTTGGCACTTGAATTTAATGATAATTAAGTGTAATTTAAATTATAAAAAAAACATTTCACTTTTTCATATTCTTTGGAGATTGGAGATATTAAATGAATTAAGATTAATCTTTCACTTTTCAATACGTGAATGAGTATTGAGCCTGTCACCTAAAACTAGTGATACGAAGCAAAGTATAGTCCAATTTTTAAAGAGACAGCGATTTGGATCTACAGTTCGATTGGTCGAAGGCTAAACATATCGCATGGGGGCTACCACAAATTTAATGCCAATCCTCAATGCCTTTAAATGACTATTGTTGTTTTCCAGAAAGAAAGCACTTTCCCTGTCAAATTTTTTTTTTTTTCCATTTTGGCAGTTTTCATTGTCCATTATAGTAATTTTCTTAAAATTTATTAATTGTATATTAAATAACTGTAACCCAAACAGACTATCCTCTATTATTCACTCTCGGTAAAGACTACAGCATACTAAAAATGAGCATGGTATAAATATATATATATATACGCAGAATGCATCACTTATTTTTGTTTTTATTTAAATAATTAAAAATATTTGATGCTCACAACTAATCTATTTTTGGAACATATTAAGGCAAAACTAATTGTCAAAAGTATACTTTTTTAATAATGAAACTCTTGGATTTAGTGAATTTATTTATCAATTTTTCCCATGATTTTTCCTCTACAGTGGAGAGTTTTTCACATTAAATCTTGACGTTTGTTTCATCATTTAGTTCCTTATTCTCTTATTGTTCTACTGCTACAACTTGAAGAGTTTTCCTTACCATTAATATTTGGTTGATTTTTTAGAGAGTTTTGCATTTGTGCCTCAAGAAATGGTATTTGAGTCATTGTAATGGAAGGTGGAAATAACTTTATGATCAAGTTAACATCATCAAATTACTCAAGTTGGAGGCCCGTGATGGAGGACCTTCTATATTGCAAAGATCTTTTTAATCCTATTGATGTGAACATAGGTGTAAAGGATGATGTTCCTTCAAAACCTGATAAGATATTAAACAGAGAGTGGGAAAAGGTGAAGTGAAAAACTCTAGGCATTATGAAAGACGCTAGAAGGTCTGTATGTAAGAAATAATGCTTATAACAAGGCCTCTATAATTAAGAGGCTTGTGAATTTGAAGTTGAAGGATGGGAAATCAATTTTGGAGCATCTAAGTGATTCAAGACATAGTCAACAAACTTACCACAATGAAAATCATTCTTGTTGATGACCTTTAAATTTTATTCCTATTGAGTTCACTATCAAATAGCTGGGAAACGTTAGTAGTGACAATTAGTAACTCAGCTCTTAAAGGAGTGCTCTCTTTGGATGTAATTAAGGACAACATGTTTAATGAAGAAATTAGAAGAAAGGAGATTGGAGTTGACAACATGTAGGCATTGATGACAAAAAGTAAGGGGATGAACAAAAGTAAGGGTCCTAAAGGTTGTGGCAAGTCTAAGAACCGTTCAAAGTCCAGAGGTGACAAAGATATGAAAACATGCCACTATTGCGATAAGTCAATACACATAAGAGGTTCTGTTATAATTGAAAGAGGGATAAGTAAAGGCAAGATCATTAAAATGATGATAATTATAAGAGTACAACTGCAATTGCTTCAACCATTTAATTTACACGTATTGAATATGTTTATGGATGATATTGAGCTTAAATGGAAGTTGAGAAGAAAAATAGAGAATGTAAAATGCAGAATATGAAGAGTGAATAATTGATATTTGGTTTTTGATGATTATGAGATTTTTGAGTAAAATTGTATGTTTAAGGGTACTATGAAATTTATGATGAATAAATTGATTGAAATAGAGTTTACGAATTGTTGTTTGTTTTTGAATGGCATGTTAGAGCTTGGAAATGTGTATGGAATGAGTTGCTGTAAATGAGGCTCAAAAATAACCAAAAAGGTACTTGGTAGTGAATGAATATGGAGGGACATTATGTTTAGCAAGCCTTCTTAGGTGTAGGGATTATGGGCAGAAATTCAATAGAAAAACTGTATCGATCTAGAGAGAATTAGCCAAAGTTGTCTTCATAAAAGTTGTAGCTTATCTGTCCAACTTTCTAACGCTATAAAGTATGATATTTTTCGATATCGGGACTGGAAGTTATGATTATTGAAGTTTGGATGCTGTTTAGGGTGAACTTTCAGGACAACCACTTTGATTAGAATTTTAACCCTTATAAAGGCAAAAATTGCTTTTAAGTTCTTCATGAAAATTGTAGATTATCTTTTTATCTTTCCATTAATATAAACCAAGTAATTATTAATTATTAAATGAGAATTTCGTTGCAAAGAAAAAAGTTGGTGTCCATGTTTTATTAAACTGTCCTTTTATGCTATTTAGAAGATACTATAAAATGGGTAATGAATAGGAACCAAATCCTAGCCAATAAGGATTGTTTCATCTAATTAAGTGATTAGTGTCTAAAACCAGAAGGGTTGCGAGGGTTCCCAATTATGTTTTTTTACCATATCACGTTTCCTTAGTGTCTGTTTGGTTGAGGGTTTTATAAAAAAATGGGATCAAACGTAACACAATTTTATTGTTTGGAAAAAGATTTTATAATGAAATAAGATAGGAGTGAAGAGTTTAATGTTACATTTTATTCCATCCTAAATAGTAAAAATGAAAAACATCTGATTTAAGAGGTTTAGGATGAAACATAAACTAATAAATATATACTACTTAATATAACCTCTATAATTTTTCATAATAGCAATTATTTCTTATCCTACCCTAATAAAAACCAACATAATACAATAATATTTTTATATAATTAACAATAATTGTATATAATTAATAATAAGATAATAAAATTTTTATTAATAAAAAAGAAATAATTTTTATTAACAAAGGCACACAATACAATGTAGTTGAGTTTGGCTAATGAAGTCTTAAAAGAGGTGGTCAATGAAATAATTTATGCT
>JANIJH010000225.1:23171840-23188013 GCA_024520975.1 Erythroxylum areolatum | reverse complement strand
AGAGAAAAAACATGCGATCTGAATTATTTAGCTCTACACTAAGAATGAAACAAAGATATATAATGATAATCATTATACAAAAAAATGATATAGCGGACAACATTTGAAAATTTTTGTAAGAATTTTGAGGTGAGAAAAAAATGTGTAGGAATGAAGTAAATTATGTAGGAGTGGTATTTATTTATAGAAATAATTTTTTTTACCGTTACCTAGCTGTTATAATTTTACCGTTATATATATAGCCGTTATACATTTTATTTTATTTTTTTATTTGTTTTTATTTATTTTTTTTAAACATCGATGATGTATACTATACAATAAATTACGTATTTAGAGGTGGTAATAACTTTTCATTATTTAAAGAAGGTAAAATAGTGAGTCGTCTATAATTTGTTTTAATCATGTAGAATTAATGTAGATAAAAGGAAGAACGTTATTTTAACAACATCGTAAGTAGGATAAATAAACGGAAGAACTTACGTTTGTTTGATGTACGTAAACCGAAGAACGTTTGTACGATGTAGGTAGACGGAAGAACCTTACGATTGCTTGATGTTGATAAGCCGAATTTTAGAAATGAGAGCTTCGTGCTGATAACGTGTTATAAAACCAGAATTACAATTTCAGAGTATTTGGGAGAGAAGACTTATTCTTATAAGTTCATTTCTAATCTCTCTTACATCAAACCTTCTATTTATAGTACATTTCAAACACCTAATACACATGTGACCACCTACTCTATATGTGTTATTGTGTTAGGTAAAACCAAACCAATAACTACCTATTTCATTCTTGTGTTAGGTAAAACCAAACCAATCCATATGTACATTAACTATTAAATGGTGCATCTTCAATTAGTGGTACACTATATTATTTCTATCTTTTATAACAATCATCGTTTTCAGTTAACAGTGCTTTTAATTATTAAACCCTGGCTCCTGTCAGCTCTCCTACCTGTTATATGTATTCCAGGCTGTGAACGTAAACATGGACCAAAACCGACCACGTCTTGGCTGTGCCACTAATTTATAAGAGTGACGTGAGAGCCATGTTGGCACCCATATATCCCTGTGTTTTGTTCCTCTCTTTTTTATTATCAATCTATTTTCTAATTTTTAAAAAAAACTTTGTTAAATGTTTCCTACTGATTCCTTTTCTGATGGAAATGACGGGTTGCTTGCATCAGGAAAGCTCTCGCCATGCACACAAATGCTAAATAAGTAACACTATCTTACGCGAATCTCTGTCCAACAGTTGATTATTTGTAAAGAAGACAAATCAACGAAAACCTACGGGGCCTCTTCCTTGTAGACCTACTCTTTACGTATTTCACCACACACGACACGCCTGACAAATTTTCCTTGCATCAACTGCAGCCACTGTTCAATTTCAGATTAAAAGACCTAGGTAAACAGATTATGATTCTTGAAGTAAGTCTAGGATTGACAAGTATATTATTGATTATTACAAAGATAAGGTTGATCCTCCAATGCATTGGGTTGGTGAAATTTTGTATTATTAAATATCATGTTTTCTTTTCAATGATTTCTAATTGTGTTTTTATAATATTTTAAATGAACCATATACATTACTACTTGCATTTACTTTTTTTAATACAGTTCAACTTTCGTCAGAATGTACAATTTTTAACGATCTATTTACAAAATTTAGTCCTTCCCACGTGTATTGAAAAGTTGTTTAAATTGAAGGTTTGGATTGGAACTATTAAATTGTTGATCCGACGCAGCCCGCATTTGTACAGCTCTAGCATAACAATCCACAGCTCTTGCAGGCTTGGAGATAATTTTGACAATAATCTTGGGGCGTCAACTATCTCCTGTCTAGTTTCGTTTGAACCCCACTCTTTACAGAGTCAAGCCACATCATTTCCTCGGTTAATCATCCCAACTATTTTAGCAAATCAAAACACACTCATAATACAATCACATTCCTCCATGTTTAAAACCTTAACTCATGAATTTAATCAGATAACTGCAAGAAAATATAGTATGAACCTCTACAAACCCTGCTGAGTTTCAATAAAATTTTTACTCAATTGTTTTTTTCGCTTAAGAGACTATCAAACAGATTGTTAAAATACCCCATTAGGCAATCGATGGGTAGTTTGTTCTTACTGTTTCATCTTTTTCTTTAGTTTAAGATAATTATATACTTCAATGTGCAACATCAAATGCATTACAAGCTAAAATGTAAACGTCTATAAAACATAGCAAAAACATATTAACATGAACCGATCAATGAAGGAATATAAAAATGAACAACTGACAAGATAAGCACTAATTACAACTCAAAATTCTAAGGGGTTCAGTGGTCGGATATCTACATTTTGTGGGAAGCAATACAAATCTACGACAAAATCAAATTAAAAAAATCCTGCAGTCAACTCGTACTTTCTTCAGTCGTACTTGAGGGATGGGTAGTGTTATCGTCAAAGGCCGACCCAGTAACAGCAGTAGATCCGTCTTGCGGAGCATCTAGACCTTCCAATAAAGCATTGAAAGTGCACGAGCTAACACGTAAGCTTTCAACCCCATCCGCTATGGAGCTCTCAGGCAATGAAACCAAATCCACTGTTGCAATGGCATCAACATCACTTGACCCATTGTACATGCCTCTGCTTCGTGTGACAAGTAAAACCTGATTGTCATCAGTATGATTCAAAACAGAAGGCAACGCATCAATTAAAGAACTTGCAGGACTTGAGCCACTAATGAGTAGCTGCAGAGTCTCTCTTGCACCCTTTTCCACTAAAGACTCGGTCTCAGGAATCAATGGATTCACAAGCTTTGGATTCAAAGGTGTGATAGTGCCTGTAATACTTGGACCAGCACTCACAAGGTAACCCTGACCTGAGGAGCAAACATCAATCACCGGAACATGCACAATTGGGTCACAAATCAAAGGAGTGAATCTTGGGATCGGCTGAGACCCAGCCCTGGACAACTGAAACATTGGGTCTGGCAAGAAAGCAGGAAAATCCAAAGAGGGTATATTGGCCAAAGTGAGAGGTGATGTCGGAGTTAACAGGCCAGAGGACCTAGTAGCAGACAGTATTGAAGAAAGTGGAGGAAGCAATGGTGTTCCAGTGGATGGGAGAGGAAGTTCTGGAGATGATGAAGGGCACTGCAAAGTTGATGTACCTAATGGGCACCAACAGTAGTAGGGGGAGAAGAGAGGAGCATCTGGGGAAGGCACAACAGACTCTGGGCACACAGCAGGTGGGATAGCCAATTTTCCCAGAGAATCTAGAAGATTTGATGGTTTCATCAAACAACTCTCAACTTCAGGCAGCTTCTCATTTTTAGATTCACCACAGTTAGATGCATCAGTAGTCTTAGGCACTGTCACCAGAATGCTGTCAACTGCAGAAACACTGCTATCCACACACCGTCTCAGCTTCTCCCTTGTAGCATTTCTCAAACAAGACAAGCTTCTGGATAGTCCTTCTTTGAAGGAACTTGCTCTTGGACTTAGGCTTCCCTGGCAAGGTAAATGCACCTTCCCTGAATGACTACCAACATGTCTGGCATGCATAGACTTAGTTGGTATTGCTATTGACTCTGAAAGTTCAGAATTGGTACTAGAGTATACTGAAATAGCACATGAACTTTCTTGGAAACTTCCCATAAGATATGCTCGTAAATGAGTAGCAAAACATTCAAGACGTGAATTGCTAATTCCAGTTAGTTTGGCAATAGATGGTTTTCTCTTGAGTATATCCTTCATCTATCATCCAAAGAAAGAAAACTTTCATCAGGAGAAAAAGAGAAGGCAGACAAGGAAAAAAAACAAAAGGTTACTAGATTATGTCATTTGTCATGCCTCCAAACAACAATAGACAACATATTCATCCAACTACATCCTCATTGATCATTGAATTGCTTCTTTTGGCTTTTGCATTCCCAACTTATAACAAGTTGAAAAGAGGAATCAAAATAAAAGTAAGCCCGTCCAAAATTGCAGATCAATATTACAAAAGATCATTGTTCAAAAGATTTCATTTCATTTGAAAATTGGTTGTTATCAAATTAAATGAACATGCCGCACAACTACAGAACATTGTTTCTATAATACAGAATTAAATATAATAAAACTTCAACACTTCCAAGAGCTTAGTGACTAAAGAAAACAACTTCCAATGTCCATCAAAATTTCAAGAACTGCACAAGCATATGCACTTTCCATCATGTCATTTTTTTTCATTTAATTTACCTTTGCAAGCAGCTCAAGTCCCAAAAGCTTAGATTTCTCTGAGCACCAGAAGTAGAATTCTCTATTATCTGTTGCCTTTATCTGAAAAGATCGGCCAGACCTATCAGCTGGGATCTCATCAACCTCAACAGCAGTGCACTCGCTGCTTAGGGTAAATAATCTCTCTGCATTCCCATCGTCGCCAATGAACGAAAGCCGCAGATCAGATGATGGCAACACTGTGAGCATCAAGTTACCCCTGCAACAGCAACAAGAAGAGAGAAAGAACACTTTCAAAAAACTAAATAATGGTCATCAAAAGGAAGTTATAAAGTGGGAAAATGCAAGTTCAAATAAATCACAATTATGATAGGAACTTTTGAATGCAATACTTCAAACTCTCCAAAATGGAGAGCACATATTAAAACAGTGAAAAATGAATGATTTGTGCCAGCGGTTAAGATATAGAGCATAAACATACTATCATAAGCATTGGCTTTAGAATAAAAATACAAAAGAAATCAGGAAAGGAGTAATAAAATGTTGCTTTGATATCCACCCAACAAATCATATAATGCTTAAAGGCTCGAACCCTTTCTGTCAGAGTCCACTCCCTATTACTACCAATATTTTCAATCACCAATTCAGCATAATATTATCTTATCTTAACCTTTGCTTACCACACATTTGGACTTTCCTTTTAAACAATTCCAGATTTTAGATCATGATACACTACAAATTACATCCACCTGAATATTTTCCTACCTTCAACAAGTAGTTAAGACATCTAACAATTTGTATGTGAACAATACAGAAAGTAACAATCACAATAGCAGTTCAAAATAAAATGTGAGATCGATTATCTTGTTATGAAATGTTTAGCAGAACAAAAACCTTCATTTCATCATATAATAATCAATGAAATATATTGAAAAAGTCAATATGTTTCAAAAAACCAAAAAAAAAAAGTAGCCCAGAGAATATAAAAAGAGCCACAAACTGCAAACAAAACTGAGGTAAGACTTTTCACGTAGATTGCTATTCCAGTTGATTAAATGCAGCATATTGGATCCAAAGGAGAGTAGTAGGCCTTATATCATACAATGTAGGGGATGAAACTACCTTTACTTCCTCATAATTCAGAGATCATAATAGAACACGCCCACTTTACCTACAAGTCAAAAGATATTTTCACTTGGAAGCAGAACATTATCATCACAAAACAGCTAAGCATTGACCAACAATTTATACCAGCCATCAACAACTTTGCAATAATACTTAGGTTAGCAACATAACTCATGGTAGATTTCCAGCAAAACAAATCCTAGCACAAATCCTGTTAATCCAAATATGAATAACAACTATAATCACAAAATACTATAGCTGAACCCTCTATCTTCATAACCAACATGAAAAAGCATGATTGTTAGACCAATATTCACAGGGTCACCTGACATCATAACGCAACCCCACCCAAGACATATAGGGTAACATAACTAACCGTTGAACAAAACAGAGTGAAGTCTATTCACAATGTAAACGTTCAATTACATCTAGATGCATATAGAAATAAATAAAAACATGACTAGAAACAACTTAAAGGATACGACATAAAAATATGCACACATTCATCTTGCCATTAAATGCAAACCATCAAGGCGCAAGATAAGAAACATAATTACTGAAAAATCTTAAATCTACACATGTGCATAAAAGCATAAGCATAAAAAAGATCCAATCCTAATACAGATATCAACATATACATGTTATCAATTGCATCTGCAGACTTACAGGTGCATTAAAATAGGCGGAAACTGCAAAAGATCAGAATGGTATGTATAAAGTTATACTATAAGCTTCCAGCATTGATCGAATGTACTAATAGTAGTAACTAGCATCAGGCAGCAAAAGAACCCAAAAGTTTTCATGCCATGTCATTGTCAGAGTTTAAAACACAGACAAAAGCTAACAAATTACCGAAACAATGAACGTAAAAGTCATAGTCCTCTTTGTGAAATTAATACTAAAAGCGATGAAAAAGAGAAACTAACTGATACTAGCAAGCTGTGCGCATAACGAACACAAGAACTGATGAAAAGGAACACTTGCAGGAAACGGGCTAAAATGATAATAATCAAACATCATTCATCACGGAAATCAGATTGGATAATAAAGAAAGAATAACATAAAGTAAATTCAAAGCATGGAAGATGATTTATCAAACAAGATAGAAAAGTATGGGAGCACGAAAATTTCGACCTAACGTTGTACGAGAGATATGGCAAAACCAGATGCACAAATTCATAATAAAGAATCACACATTCCCAGAAACAAACAAAGGAAATAACATAAACTAGAATCCACACCAATTCAACTACCTTATAGAAGTAGGGCAGAACAGCGTCCCCCGCTTGTTAATCTTGCCAACACGAATTGAAACAAGTGGTATGCAAAAGCACCTGGCTAAGATACCCACCTCCGACAGCTCAAAGTGCTGTTTATCAAACACACAGATACGCACAAACATCAATCATAAACGTCGCATCAAAGAATTTGTTTCTGTCGTTCTACTCCAAGTTCAAAACAAACCTGGTTCAGATGTGCTATTAACCGATCTTCGGCCAAGCCACTGGAAGCATTAGCTTTCAGTAAAGGCTTCAACCTTTCATCGGCTCTACACGCGCCCATGACCTGCATATCCAGCGCCTGAAGCCACTGCAAAACCATATCTTCACGATCGTTCCTTTGAAGTAACAAATCTCCGTCTCCGTTATCCAAAAGAATGTCCGTCAACCTCTCCGTTAGTCCAATCTCGCTCCTCTCTTGCGTTGTCGTCCTCATGGATCTAACCGAGGAGGAGTCAACGCCAGTCGAGATTGAAGATGAGTCATCGAATTCTTCGTCGTAAACTTCCTCCACATCACCGTAATTGAATCCTTGTTTGTTCGGGTTAGCCATAGCGAATCTCTCCAAGTTTAAATTCGAAACCCCAAATTTTCAATTTCTCCTTGAAATCGCAATCGGGGGCCTCCTAATCCGAGTTTAAACTGGATCGGCAAATCAAGATCAATCAAGACTTGAGAGAGGTAGGAAACCCCAACTTCTAGATAGAGCGACTTGAATATATGAAACCCCCCTTGTGCTTACCTACGAAACGGAACGACAGGGAACTAACGGCTTTCTTATGTAATAGCTGGCGGACACGAAAATGGTATAAATCCAAAATTTGGCGTTGATTTGGGATCCGGAAACGGCGAAAGTAAGTGCCATGTCAGCAATATGGACGGCTGTGGACTTCCATCCGATAAAAGGCTTAAGACCTTACGGGTGATGAAATGGCGACTTAAGAACGTACAAAAGGCATCAACCTAATTTTACGTACGATTTTTTTAAAATTTTAGGAAAATTATTTAAAATTTTTAACAAAGTATTTTAAACGGGAAGAAAGCTCTCGTTTTTTATTTTTATTTTTTCCCATCCTCGAAAAATTACAAGAATCTTTAATTAGAATGCGATTTAAATTCAATATTTTGAAAAATGATTATTTTTTAATGTCTTAACATTAGTTAGTAATAAAAATATTAAATAAAACTTATCTTGAAAATAAAATTTTATATTTGATTATTCATTAATATGTATTAAATTTAGGATATCTTAAAATACATAAACTCATATTTTAAAAAATATTTATTTATTAATAAAAATATTTTAATCAAATATTTAATTATAGATAATTAATTTTGTAATATTGTCATGTCGCATTATAAGTAGGCTTATCGGATGCAGCCTCTTTATTACGTAAAGAAAAGATTGCGTATTATCGGACTTTCTTAAATCTTATATGTTAGCTAGATTTTGACTAGATGTTGATGATAATGGTGACGATTTAGTAATAGATAATAATCTTAATTATAAATTTAGTTTAATAAATAAATATTATTGATTTCATTTTAAAAATTTTCATAATAAAATATGATCAATTATTAGAAATTTAATCTTATTAATTTGAAAGAATAGATAACTTTTTGTTAAAATAAAAATAAAGGATGAAGTAAAATTATAATTAATATTTAAAAAACGAACCAAAAATTAAATTGAGAAAATAAGAGGTTCTATATATAATAAAATTAAACAAAATTAAAAATTATAATTAAAAAGGGAGAACTATTTTATGAAAGTCAGTGTTGAGTTCGACAAGTTTTGGGTCCCACCACATAGCCAATAGAAAATTAGGAAAAAAATAGAAAGTAATTAGTGGGTCAGCCGGTCAGGGCATATTTTATTCGGTGTCACTTCGTTGTGAAGGTAATGCACGAGCGAGATAGCAAATGGGTGTATAGTATACTATACTGAATAGTTTACAAGTAGAAAATTGGTAAAAAGAGGAGCAGACGGAGCACTTTACAAGTCAATCGACTTGAAAAGGCTTTGATGCTTTTGAAAGAATTTGTCTAAACAACGGATAAGATCACAGGCTAATTCCAGGCATTCATAATATGGTTTTATTCTTAAATCATTTAACATAAACATATTTTTATGTCTTTAAACACGCTTATTTCAGCGTAGTTTTTAAAAACTCATTTTCGCAAATAAATACGGATGGAAATGGAACAAAACAAACAGTTACTATGGGATCTGTCAAATAAATAATATTATCCTTATCCTGCCATCCCCATATCGCAAAGCATGAAAACGTAGGAATAATTTCAGGCCTCACATGAAAATTTCACACTTAGTGATTCTAACTTCTAAGGCGTCCAATTACAAGGCTAATAAATTGTCGGCACTTTCAAGTTAGAAGACAAGTGACTGTAAGCTCAAGCCACACGATCAATAACTTGGTGTAAAATTTACCTCAGTAACGTGTACGTGACTATAAGGTAAAGTCATTTTGGCACCAAATAATCATAAATGCCCCAAGCTCTACAAACCGGTGAGTCTAACTGAAAGCATTAGACCTGGGTAACAAATTTGTCAAACGCTCAAGTTCATTCATCAGGAACGGTTCCACTTATAATGTAAATTATCAAGGTAAAATGGTTTGGCTCAAAATTTCAAAACGTCGACGTCACAACAGAATATAGCTAGAGCCCATCGGTGTAACAGTTAATCTATCGAATGTCTTCTCAATGCTAGATCACTTGCTCTTTTTTGGTTCCCCTGAATAATCATTTATAAGAGCGTCAACATCCTTCCAGAACAGGCCCTCTACTAGAACTCCATCTTTGGTAAACCTACAATATTTGGGCGGAAGACAGGTCAGGGTGAGAGCCTTAATAAATACACCTCCAAGTTTGAGAATTACGTGCATGTGTGTGTGTGTGAGCTTGAGAGAGCGAGAGACCATTGGGTAACACTTTTGGTAAACTGCACCGTTTTCCCTGCAGATATTGATTTAGGATCTGCGCTTGCTACCGTAAGTGTGTACTCATCGGAAAATCTTGGCAGTTTTGAAGAGATCACCAAACCAGTGCTAGTGTAAGATCCCTGCACAAGTAAAAGGCACCTTAGTAGGAGAAGCAAACCAAATTACAACACCCTTAAAATGCTCAGCAAAATTTCAAATGCAACAACACAATGACAACGATGAACATCAGTACAAGACATGAACGCTTTAGCAGCAGCAGAAGTAAAAACAGTAACTTACTGTAAGGCAATAAATCTGAAGCTTCTCATTACACATATACAAAAAAATACAAACATATATATGCACATACATACATGATCACTAAGATTAAATAGTCATTTCTATGGTATACACTCTAGTTAGAAATGACAAGAAAGAAGATTAAACTGAATAGCTGATAACTCTGAAGGCTTAATGCCTTTTGTAACTAGAGACTTGTTCAACATTAATATTCCAAGAGGAAGATGTCAATAGGGAACAGAAGTTATATGACAACCCACAGAAAAGCAGGAGAGAAAGAGAAAGGCACCAATTTTAATGAATTGATTTAATTACAAGACTGAAAAGTATATAGACAAAGCCCATGCATATTCGTTTCCGATTTCAGAAATTTATAGTTTATAGCTTTATATTGATAGTGATGTCGCACCAAATGTAGAAGCAAGAAGAGATTAACCTTAATGGACACAATTCTGCACACATATTGTTATGATAACTGAAAAGAATTGGAGCCAAAAATTTACCCTCAAGCTCATTAAGATAAGGTAAGAAACATATATGGTACAGAGAGCACATTTGAAAGAAAGGAGAAAAAAAAAAAAACAAAGCCAGATCACAGTACAAACACCACCCAGCCCCTGACAATAAGTCATATCTATTCTCCAAGTAATTTCCAAATCAACAAGAACACAAGTGATTGACATCTCAATTTAAGAATTCAATGTCCAAAAGGCCCAACAATGTACTGAAGTCATAAATCAGCAATGACAATCATGCTTAGCCCCTTAGCCATTCTAATGTTGATAATAAGATAATGAACTCCTCCAGGACAGCTATATTCACCATATCCATCGGAGCTATCTCAATAATACATCATATATTTGAAGGGGACTCACCTCAGGGGGGTAAGTAAATAAGATAGCATTCTTTTCCTTTGAGTATATGACCAGTTGCAACAATGCATTGAAGACAATATACTTGCCCGAGTCAAAGATCAAACAAATCTAGCTTCAACACAATTATAAAATCAACCTTCTCTTCAGAATCTTACAGAGAGAATACGCAAACTTTTATCCTAAAAGAAAAAAAAAATCCATTTAAAGGTAATGAAAACTTCAATTTTCACCATAACTCGAACTAATTAAATTCAAAAGGCCATAGGGAACGACATCCATCCTCCAAAACATAGAAAACTTCAAAAGAAAACATCGAGATAGACCCTTAAAAAGAAAATACATGAAGCCAAAGTTTCTTATCGACTTAGTTTCATACATCATTTGCAAAATTGATACATTTTTTCTCATATTACAATGAATTACATGCACACAAAACATTTCTGTTAAACAAATTCTTGCTACTTGGTAAAAGATAACTGAATTGATTTACATGTCAAAAGGGAACACACAGAAAAAAGAATTAATCATAGAACAAACTTTCTATGAGATAAACCTATGCTAATCTTAAGAAATTATTGATCACTTCAACGATTCAAAGCGTAAAGAGATGAAAGCTATACATGCACAATACAAGTATTATATACGTATAAAGAAAATTCATTAGTCTAGAAAACAATTCTTAGAAAATTTAGACTGGTGGTCAAATTTTTTTTTAAAAAATCACAATTCTCACACAAAAATCAAATCCCTGAATCACATTCTTCGTCCAATTATAAGTTTAAAGTGAATTTTTGACCTCAAGAAGCCAAGATGTCAAGAATTAACGGAATCAGCCAGCGTTTATGGCTCTCAATTAAACAATTTTCAAGACTTGAAGTCACTTTGTACAATTCTGAGCAACCAAACACTTCATATAATCGCAAAAGTAAAAGGATATAATCCAATGCAAGTGACCAAGAAATCCCTATTCTCGGGAAACTTCTTATTGTAAAACTGGGCAACAAGAGCGATGACAATAACGATGATCCCAATTAACAGCCTGACGTTGCTCAATCTAACATCTTCCACGTACCCGCGACTAGTAACAACCTACAGATTCAGATATAGATTAGATAGGGATCTAGAGAGGGAAAATAATTTAGGGTTTTACCTCAGTAACGGACTCGTCGAGGAGGTGTTTGATGGAGTGGTGATCTAAGAGATTGGCCTTCTTAGGGTTCTTATTCGCTGTTTCTGACTTCTTTTCCTGCATGTTGGATTTGCTTCGTTTCCGGAAATGAGAAAGGCGGAATTACAGAGCAAAGAACTGTCGTCGAAGTGTCTTGACAGCGACGCGGCTGCTTATAGTGTGGCCTTGTGCTTGTGCCAATTGCCTCGTATAAAATCAATATTATGAATACGGAAGGGGTACCGGTACGGTAATATACAGGTTGCGTGGATGTAATATTTGACTAATTTTTTTAAGTTTGTAAAATATTCCTTAATTTTTCAAAATTATAAAATAGTTTTTTAATATATTGTAAAATATTATTTATAATTTTATATTATTTATATTTAAAAAACATAGTAATAAAAATTTAAAATAATAACAATGTATTTATTTTATTAATATTATTTTCATATATTTCACATATAAATAATAATCACAGTTAATATTAAAAAAAGATCTTTTAATCATCATTCAAATATAAAATTAAGAAAAATGCATAATATTTAAAATATTATAATTTTATCATATAATAAATAATAATTATACCAAAATATCAAATAAAAGGAATAATAAAGATCCATGACTCTTTAACAATTACAATTTACAATAAAAGTTCGTATTAAAAACCAGTGAAATCTAAAACAAAAATAATTGCAATTATATTGTATATATATAATGTAACATATATATCAAATACAAATAAAATTAATAGAAGAGGAAAAATAAAAACCTAGAACTTCAGTTAATCGAATACCCACTAAAATTGCATCAATCTCATTTCTGATTTGGTACAAAATCTTCACATATCATCATTCAAATTGACTGCACCAAATGGCATTATAATACTTTCTAATCCAATATTATCATCCAAGTCATTTTCATCTATCAAACTCGATTTTTCAATATTATTAATGCAAATTAGATATACTAAATTACTTGTCCTATTAAAAGTCATAGTAAACAATAAAATTAAATTATTAAAAATTATAAGAAATTATATCTAACTTAATAATGATAATAACATACTTTTCTCGAAGTTTTAAATTGTATCGAACAAAGAACAAATCATTCAATCCTTGGTGCTGTAATTTATTCTTTTTCTTAAAATGCATGAATTTAAGTGTGCTTCAATTTCTTTTACACTATGTTACACTTACACATTGACTTAGAATTCGAATTGCAAACTTCTGCAATTCTAAAATATCACTTCCAAATTAATATCACTTCCAAATTGATCCCACCAAAAAGTTGTTAGTCGTAAGACAACAAAAGTAATGATAAACAAAAAAAAGTGATGTTTAATTTTCAACAAATAACAAAAGTGAAAAAATATATACTGGATTAAGTCTATCTCTTTGACTAATAGTAATTGGTATCCCAAAATCACCACAAACCTCTATATAAATCTCCATTTATGACCTTATGAGATCTTGCATCATCTCATGAGCAACAACTGTTGTAATAGTTAATAGAATTCCCCTATTATCTTCAACTTTCTTTTTAAAACTTGGTTTGAAATAGATATTAGGATTCAAAAATGCCCCAGTTACAAACAACAAAGAGTAAAGTTATCTTTCTCATCTTTCACTAATAACTGTAAAATAAAATGTATACACAGAAAACCTATTTTTCATATTAGCTTCGATTGCTTCTTACGCCCTCTATGACATCATAAAAATAGCCTATTGTTGCCTTTTTGTCACTATCAGCTAGACGAAATATCCTCACCAAAGGCTCACAAACTCAGAAAATATATTAACATTGGGACCAAAATTTAGTATCTTTAAGTATAATTTTAGAAACCTCCAATCTACAGTAGACCTAACATACCGAGATGCAACTAACTTATAAACATTTGTCTAATTTCTTTTTTCATACAACAATAAAGTGATAAAAAAATTTGTTGCAAGTTTTGTAACAGTCGGATGACAGAAATTCCTACTATTAGTAAAATTCTTTCTCATTAAATTCAAGACTCATGCACGATTACAAATGAACTTGGTCACCTTTTTTTGTTTTCTGCATTGTATTATCAATAATAGGAAAATATCTAGTATCTCCTATATTTTTCAACAATAAGTCAATGTAATGTGCAACACAAGGAGTCCAATAAAAAGAATTATACTTACTTTGTAATCTTCTTCTAGCCGCTTTATAAGTGGAATCATTTTCAGTAATGAATAATATTTTCTAGCCCAATTTCATTCACAACTTCATCAAATATTTCAAATAGAGTATCAACATTCCTAATAAGAGCAGATGCATCAATAAATTTCAAAACATTGAGTCATTTGCAAAATAAAACAAAAAATTAATAATAGATTTATGTCTTATATTTTTCCAACCATCACACATGATTGAATACCTAAAAATAGCCCAAGTCATTCTTCCTTCATCCAAATAACTCTTAATTTCATAAATAGAGCTGCTCAAAAGCTTACCTCTTTAGTCATCAATTGAAGGAGCTTTGTATTTTAGATTGTAAGAGGCAATAACATTTACCATAGGCTAATAATAATAAGAATGGGAAGCATTGAGTGCTATACTTGAATCATACGACCATCTAGTGATTGCCATATCTAAATTATAAGCTGTATCTTTTGAAAGTCAGGCACCAGGAGTTGTTCGTGGTATAAAAGAATTAAACACCTGTTTTCTTCTTTTCCTAACATCAGGTGCAACATTCACTTCTTATTGGATGTAAATACTACCTGTTGGACCTCGTTTTCGGAGCCCAACATCGGACATGGGATCGTGAAACTTGAATGTGGAGGAAGGCTTCGAAATTTCAAAATAAAAAAAAACTCCTTCAGAAGCAAAGGCGGGCATTGCCGCGACGAACGATTTAACTTTCGCCGCGACGAACCTGCATTTGTATTTTCGCCGCGACGAATTCACCACGCCAACAAAAATAAAGAGCTTCGGGTTAATTACGCCGCAACGAACCATTAGATTTGTCGCGGCGAAAATCCTGAAGCAGAACCAAAAACCTAAAATTGACATACCTCATTTAATGCAACTTAAACTTTTTCAACTACTTAACCCCAACATTAACTCTAGTGAATGCAACCATAAATTTCCCAACAACCATCCTCAATTCAATCCCAAAACAAAATGAACTTATACATAATCACATGAAAATTTCCAAAATTTGAATACTTTGAAAAACATGAAAAATGATAAACAACTCCATACATACATTTCATTAATATTTAAAAGGAGAGTTTTACAAAGTTTTAATGGGAATTTCAAGCCACATTATATCATAATCACAAAAATACATAGCTTGCAAAAAGTAGAATTTCTCAAAATGCAACTAAAGCTTTGTTTTACAAAAACTAACTTCAAAAACAAAATAAATCTAGTTGGAGTGATGCCTTGGCTCTTGACTACTCAATCTCTCGCTCTTCACCTGTAGAAGGGATGGAATGGGAGGGGGTGAGCTTAAAGCTCGTGGGTAACAGATTTATAATCGAAAAACAAGCAAAAATCATTTTCAAAAACTCATTGCCATTATGCGTTTTCGAAACCAAAGTAATTTCATATGCAAGTATCATCAAACACTTCACGAACAATTTTAAATCATGTATGCATCAAACTTGTCAACAGATCAAAAGCACATAAGCACATCAGAATGGTTTAGGTAAGTCCATATTCATGATGCACTACACGTTCCCATATAACGGTCCTATGTAGCCGTAAATTCTTGAGGGAGTCTTTGAGGGAGCTCCATGCCACTAAAGGGCAGGCGGGAGAAGCCTATACTTGGGTCAACGTGCATGTGACGGTTCTTGAAGGACTACCACAAACTCACATAACACATAGATTTCAAAATCTTGTAAACTTGTTGCCCAAAATGGCACATTTTCTTGAAAACTTGCTTTTCATACTTGATATATTTTGGAAACCATTTTTGAAAATATGACTTCATAAAAATCTATCTTTTCAAAGAGAAATCCTTTTCAAAATCTTTTCATCAATCATCAACACAATTCATGTAACATATAACAATTTAAAAATACAATCAAGAAGCTAATAAATGCAACATCTATGATGCAATTGAAACCATTAAGCTTCCTTGATTCAAAGAAAACAATGATTAGCTTATTTACTCTATTATAAATATGTACCCACCTTGAATTCCTTGCTTACATCTTGCTCAAAGATGTCCTTCCTCTTGCTCCTCTTGTCTCCCTTGCCCCACTTGATTTCCTTAAACAATAACCAAA
>JANIJH010000225.1:23158531-23170416 GCA_024520975.1 Erythroxylum areolatum | reverse complement strand
TTTCTTAATTCTCTTCCTCTAACACAATCTTTCTCATCTCTGACCATCATTTTACAACTATTCTTCAACTCAAAAATTATTCTTTTGATCATCTCTAAAGCACTCACATATTCACGTGCACACACATATATATACATTCACAGTGAAGAGAAACAGAGCATATCTGGCTATCACCTTTTTATATAATAATTTTCTACACTAATCTCATACACCATTTCATTGCTCTTTCTAACTCTAAAAATCATTTTTACTTTACCTAATCACTAATAACCATCAAATACTAAATAACACTATATCCATATTTTCCCATCCTATTTACACAGTGTTCATGAAGATGTATGTAAATTCTATGATCATGCAAATGTCAATAATTTCATCAAATTTATTTTATAAATGCATAACTCTAAAGGATTTACTCAATACTTGTTAAAAATTCTAAGATCTTTAACTATCCCAAAGCCCTAAACTCCAGGCAATTCACCTACACCACTGTATAAATTGACTAGCTTTAGGTTTTCTTAGGGAAGAAGAAACAAATAGCAAGGTGGGAGTGGTGAGGGATAAGGAAAAGAAAAGAAATATCTCGGGTGATATTTGATGAAAAACTCTGTGTATTGGGAGGAAACTTGAAGAAGGTGGCCATAAAGAAGGTAAATAGGACTAAGTACTAAGCCTTTTTAACTCACAGAGAACATAACTTACTTTCTAATAAAATTATAAAAATCAACTTAACTAAGTCAGTGATACTTGTCACTTCTCTAATATCTAAAGCTCTAACTAAGTTCTGTTTTTGAACTAATTCCTTTGACTTCCTCCTTACATTCCAATTATCTCCAATATTTTTCCAATATCCTTTGGTTTCTTATTTCTATTTTCCATAATAATTCATAATTTTCGAAATTATTCCTAAAATTTACCAAAATTCAAAATATAACAATTCCATTAACTAATAAAATTTCCAATGTAATAAATTTCAAATTTTCCAATATATTACGACTCAATTTAATTATACCTGGAATTATTCATGAATGCATATACAATTATTTTCATGTGTAAAATTTTCACTATTCATGTGTATGTGTATGACATATTATGCATGAGCATGAAAATGTATTTCTAATCTCTCATTAATCACTCATTTTTATTATTCTGGCCTCCTCGCAGGTAATGGGATGTTACACAAAGCATGTGCTCTAAGGCCATAAAGCCGAAAGCCATGCACGGAAGTTAAGCTTCTAAAGCTAAACTAGAAACCACCACTCCTTCCTCACTCTTTTTGCTTCAAAACTTGGCCCCATTTAAGCAAAAGCTTGAATGATGATTATGAACTTACCAGGAGTGGGAGATACAGAGGGTCTAGGAAAACAAGATACTACATTCAATGAAAACAACAGTGGTCCTATCGTCCTAGCCAATGCATAAAACATATAAAGCAAAACATACAAACGTAAAACACACAGAGTAAAACCATTTTTTGAAGAGTGCATCCTTGGTTGGACCCAAAACTGGCAAAGGCTGCTTCTGAACATTGCAACATGCTGTGAAACCAGTATACCCACAATGTGGGAATGGAGGCGAAATATAACCTCATAATAAGGAATTGCTGCAGGGCTAAATTTTACTACTGTTTTCATGTAGGGTTCTACAAAGGGGTTTAAAGGTTTCGAGTTGGGAGTGTTAGGGTTCATGCCTGGCTAATGTGGCTGTGGTGAATAGCCAGTGTTAGAGGTGAAGATCTATGAACAAGGCGGTGTAGAACTGCTAAACAATAAGGGGCTTGTTAAAGTTGTTGCACAATGAATTTATTCAGAGCAAAACACGTAAACGTATAACATAAAACGTAGAGCAAAACACGATACTAGACGCAGCAAAAGGAAGGCCAGAATGAATAAAACACGCAACAGAGGAAAAATGCAGAAGAATAAAACATGCAACAGTAGTATTGATTGGATTCGTGACTAGAAGACACAATCCAAAATAAACACGGAAAAATAAAAAACGCACTTGTGATGGGTTTGCAAGGCAGAAGATTCCCTTAAGAAGATGACTGTGTCCCTTGAGAAGTTCCCTTGAGAAGATGGGTATGTCTCTTGAAAAGTCAGTGAGTTTGCAAAAAAAACGTGAAGAGTCAAAAAGCAAAAGACGAAAGTTGAAGGAAGAGAAAAATGAAGACAAAACGTTATAAACGCAAGTGACACAAAAAAAAATCTGCCCAAAAAAGCTAAAATAAGATGCTTTCTTGAAAAACTCCAAATTTAAGCTTCTTAAAAAGTTGTATTTTAGTTTCTAAAATATTTTTATTAAAAAGTGATTTTTAATTTTATGATCAAACACTCATTTTTTTAAAAAATAGCTTTTACGATAGAAAAAAAGTAATTTTTTCAACCTCTAGATGTTGAATCAAATAGGTACTAATTTTTGTACCATTTTGTAGCCAATACGATATAAATCTCATAACAGCGTATAAAATTATGCACAAGATGCTCTAAACTGCTTTTTTTTTTGCATTATTGAGATATTTATCAGAACACGTGGTAAACATTGCTTTTATGAACATTTTTTCTCATTAATCAATACGGGGTCGTTTGTCCCCAACAGACATGGGCTTAAAACCCTTCGAAAACCAACTTACGTACATGATGAAGATATTTGATTTGCACCTCACACTCACATTCATAACCAGACAAGAAATACGTTTTTGATTTGCACCCCACATTCATATTCACATTCATGACTTGAGATTCTTAATAGATATATGTATAGGAATGTTATGTTCGTGCGACAGTCCGGGGCATTAAAACCTTACGGACGGCAGGTAAGCATTTCTCTCCCCTCTTTCTGCTCTCCTGTCTTTCTAGACACTAGAAAGGAACTCGGTCATAGAATTCGATAAACATCAGAGCTGTGAATAGCATTGTAGAACAGAAGAGAAGCTATTCTAATACAAACCAACCTTTCATGACTTTACAGTGGCATATCCTTAAGGTAAGTTTCCATAATTCAATTTGATATTCTATATAATCATTTGACAATTGATAGGGTACAGTCCATATAAATTTCAGCTGCATATTATGAATACTTTGCTTCCAATTCGAATGAATACTCGATGAAGCAATATCATAGGACAATCAGAAGAAGTAAATGTAAATGAAAATCCAAAAAAAAAAAAAAAATCTAATCTCCAGTCAAGGAGGTCTCGATCTGACTGATGAGATGCCACCCTTGCTAAGTAACATCCGAGTACCCCTAACAAGTTCTTCTTTCACCATGAACAAGACTGCAGCTGCAAGGACACTCTGAACAATTTTTGTCCTCATGCCTTTGTAAAACCCACGAAAGCCTTCATAATGAATCATCTTCAGGATAGCGTCTAATGTGCCTGCATTGAAGGAAATATAGAAAAAGCCAGGTCAATGTAGACAACTAGAACAACTGCTTAAACTGCAATAAAATTAAATGCATAGTCGGGCATGGCAAATTTACATGTTCAGTTTTACATAAGAACTGCACAATTTAATTGAACAATTTTCAGCTCACATATTGACGTTACCTATTGATTAACATTTCTGACATAGCACTACCAATTGAATGTATTTTTCAACAAGGGATATTCTGAAAGCAATAAGAATTGCTGTCCAATGGTACATTTTAGAACAGCCATTATTCTTGATAGCCATAAAAACAATCCAAACCTTTGTAGTTATGCCTCTTGTCCCCAGTTGTGTGCTGTTTTGCTTGAAGCCTTGCCTGCACAGGCGAAGGAATCAATAGGAGAAAAGAACAGTTATTGTTAATTCGTGGTATTTAAACTGAAAGAAAATTTTCTTCTGAAGTCAATAACTCCATATCATCAATCCTTCCCTCTAGTTTTGTTCTTACTCCTCTTCAACCAAAATCTCAGTGAGAACTTGCAGCATAATAAATAGATAATTATTGGCTCCTATTTCAAAATCTGATGTCGAATAGTGTTAGAACATTGTATGTTAACAATTCACCAAGTGTCGTTCACACAAGTGTTATCACCCTTACGTATTTGGGATTGGGTTTACCAGTGTAGAGTAAGAGGAATAGGGGATTCATAATGCATGTGAAGTTATTGGTAACCCAAGGGTAGATTGCTTTTTCCATAATAGTATTCCGTTCGAGAGTTGAAAGCATTTACCTTTACAACAAGAAGAGGGTATGTTACAACAGTGGCTCCAAGCTTTGCCATAGCCCCAAGAAGAAATATCTATAAAGACGATGCAAGTGATTAGAACTAAAAGAATTACAAAAGAGAATAATAAAAGCACTGGAGTGTGAAACTTAGTATCAAAGCTAGATGTAACCTCCAAGGCAGTGACTCCATTGTTTCTACTTTTATGCAAAGCGCGGTGTTTCTTCAGCTTCTTCATCATTGTTTCATACAACATAAATTGTATGGAAGGATTGCTCACCTATGAGCAAAAGCAGGAAAATGAACAAAAACCTTTATCAGTTTTAATAGTAATGTCTCACGTACCATGATCAACGTAGGCAATACACCTTTCCAGAAGCCCCGAATTCCAGCTTCATCATACACCTCTTGAATCTGAAAACCAAGCAAGAATAGGCATTGTGACTTGGTTCATAATACTAAAAGCCATAACCAATTTGGCATTAGGCTCATATATGTTCACATTCACGTTCATTTGTCTTAAATGTTGATTTCAATACAAGCAGTAGATTTAAGTAAATCAAGAAGACAAAATATCTTTTTTCAGTCTGAGAACAATAATCACTTACTGCACCCTAAACATTATAGCATATGCGAGAAGTTTCTCCTCACTCATGCAATAATTTACCTTAGAAGCACCCTGAACATCAATGCACTTACCACATGGCTAGTTCCATATGGAGGGGGTTCAATTGCCTCTACAACTGCTTCATCTGGAACTATTGACAATGCCTGGCTAGGGCAACTTTTCTTCGAGATCTTTGTGTGTGTCTGCAGAGCAGGAGTGTAAACATGAAAATAGGAATACAAAATTTCTTGGTTTGACTATGTTTAAGAGACATAAGAGAATTGCTAACACATTGCTGTAGAAGATGACATACATATACAAGCTTCCAACATAGACGTGGAAATCATGTTCAATGCTATAGGTGAGTGGGATATGTCCACGTACATAACATGAACATGACAGGTATTACATGATTTCAATAATCTAGAACAAATTCAGAAAACCATTTTGACTAAGAACTCCAAATGTTATCTAGCTTTTTACCTGCATGCGTGTAACAACTACCCAAATGGGGTTTGTCAATAGGACATTTACACACCTACACAGTGAAAATAAAAGCCATTTTGTGAGTAGTAACCAATAAGAGATGCAAAAATAAATAAAGAGAGGTCAGTGTGCTTGAAAAGGAAATATAGAATGATTTAAGCAGTTATCAACCATCTAAGGGCAATGTCATGATTAACATAGCAATTAAAGTCTGACTTGCTGAACTGGAGAGGTCTATTTATCAGATCAAAATCTATTGATAAATCAGTTTGTGGGGCAGAGGAGAACAGAGAATCCTCTATATATCTCATTCATACCAAATGAAACAGGAGACGCCAAGATAGGCAATTGCTGATATGAGAACCGTCTCATATCCAATTAAGCATATGCCGATACTGTTTCAAATAACAGCAATTGAGATAAATTGTGAAAAACAAGATCTTTCAGCTTAGAGAACAGCATGGAAGCTGTATGAAGCCTTACGACTAATTTTAGCCTAAGAACAAGAAGTACAATAACGCAATCAAATGCAACACAATCTTCATCTCCATTTGACTGCTCAGGGAAAGACACAGAGAAATGAATTGAATCCAACATAAATTTGTACACGATGAAAATTACCCAGCCATAGCAGCCACCACAAGTGATGAGAACATTCCAACTGTTCCATCACCCATTCCTTTCTTCATGCGTTCAAGAGCAATAGCTTCCGATTTGTCCCTAAATATTTGATAGAAATAATAATAAACACCCTGTATAAAGAAAATAACAAGCACATAAGAAACAGAAATCTAGATAAGCAATATGGAGAAAATTTAAACCATATATAGGATAAAGACACCATGCAGTTGAAACATTCATTAATCATCACTTAGCAAGCAGTAAAAATGAAGTTCTGTTGCTTAATTCTAGCAAATTTCTCTTCTGTCCACATACTTGAGTACCTAACAGACTAAATATTAGGATTTCAAATCTTATATGTTATATTAACAGGAGCTTAAGCCTCCGCTCATCCTGCAAAAATTATTTCCTTGAAAGGGCACTGGTGCTCAAATACGTGAGATAAACTGGTACTAAACCTGCAGCTGTGTTCATAATGACAAAAATCATTGAAAGTAAAACATAAGATAAAGAGATTGGCTTTGAACGGACAGTTTCCCCTCTCAGAGGGATGACAACACATCATCCACTGGAATGAGCAACAACTCTTTATTTGCTAAAGATCTAGCTCATGTTAACCTATCTTTTGCAAGAATAAATTGTGCTAAATTTTGATTAACATTACCTAGATGATACTCGCATATACAACATTCATAATTAGCACTAAAGAACGCTTTACAGAACTTAAATTCAGGGTTCCATAAGTTGCGTGTAAACTAGATAAAATGTCGACATCCATAATAACAAGAAAAATGTAAAAGGAGATATAATAAGGTAGACGAGATTCACCTGAGACGCGGCTGTACCTGCAAGTGAAGGCATTAGTCCTCCATACAACCGTTCCCACCCCTCGTGCTTTACGACCTGACATATCATTCAAAATAACGAATTAGTCTCCAGAGTTTCCAAACAAATTCTACACTTATGAAACCTAATTTCAGATTTTAAAACCAATTAAATTTCTTGTCGCAAGAATAGCAAACCTGACACATTTGCTCTATGGTTCCGAGCTTCCTCTTCTCCTTCTTGAGATCTCGCTCCGTTTGTTGTCGAGTATTTACCTACAGATCATAGCAACTAGCGTAAGCTTCACAACTGATTCAAAACGAAAAAGAAAAAAGTCCAAGAAAACGGGAAAGAAACAACAACATCAACGACAAAGCTACACAAAGACACATGGATCGCGAAGCTTACAGTTTGAAGAGGATAAGTGATAAGCTGAGCAATGATCCCGCCACCAGCTCCGGCGAGTCCATTAATCAAAGCGTCGGACATGTTGACCTTCACGGGAAAAAAAAAAGAAATCTCCTTCACTCGGCAGCTTCCGAGCAATGTTTGTAGAGCAGTAAAAAAAGAAAGCGAGAAATGTGATTCAAGAGATGGAAACATGGAAATTATGGGAAAGAGGACCCATCTCTGGTTTCTTTCTCAGTCACACTATGGTGTAATTGCAAGCACGTAATGTTTATGAGCAAGCTGGGTTGTATTCTCCGTTGCGGAGATCGGCTTTGATGTGCCGTTCAAGAAAGAAAATGCATTGGGGGACGTCAGCGATTGATTTATTCATTTTACCATTTTTGACCTTACAAATTTGTTTCATTACCCATATGTCCTTTTAGGTCTCGGGAAACTCAGAATAGTGAAAGACATATTAGACTAGTCCGCAGTGGATCCAAACTTATGTTTTGCACGTTGCTCGACTGACGTTGACTTTCGACCTTTTTTTTAATTTTCTTGTTCAAAGGTCCGACGTGGGCAAAGCAATGGAAGGAAACAAAATTAGAACATAAAGTAATAGAGAATATAGGCTCACCATCCGCATTTTGCTTATTAGAGGGAAAGATCTGTTAATGTGATTTCATTCACTTACGTAATATGTTTTTGTTTCTTTTAATAGATAGGTGATAACATCAACCTCATGTTTGATATTTCAAAAGTGTCTTAAATTGACATGACGCAACACTTGAACTCGTTTATCGCTTGTTTTATAAACTATTTTTTGTATGTTTACCAAAAACAAGCACTTTTTGATTACAAAACTAACTAGTTATGTACCTGCAACTTTACTTGGGATTCAAAAATTAGCACATATTTACTTTAAAATAATGATTAGTAATAAAACGTCTTTTGTTTTGTAAGTTGTGATTGTTAAATTTATTTTAATTTTAAACAATAGTCATTTTGAGCGGATTCTCAACTATTCTCGACATAATCGCAAACGGTTAGTCAAGTAGTTGGCCACGTTTAAACATTTTGAAAGGAAGTGAGCCACGTATTGATTAATTTTAGAACAACAACTGATAACGGGAACCGAAACCATGATGCTCATTATTGAAATTACCAGCAATGTAATTGTGGTGTACATTATAATCCGCAATCATCCACAATCTAAAATCTTAATTATTAGAACGACATTTGTCTAAAAGTTAATATGTCCTCTTCATGATATGCTCACTTTAATAAGTTACAGCGGATTGAGATCAGTCTAGTAATTTCTTCTCCAGTCTAATTAAAGCAAAAATTCGCATCGCTACCGGATAAGCAGATTAGGCAGGAAAGACCCAAAAGTTCAGTGTTTTCATGCAGCTGCTGCTTAAATAAACATGATTTATCAGCATACCGGTCAACTCCTGCATAGATTGAAATTCGGAGTTCAACACTCCATCTTGGCCCAAAGTTGAATATCCTTGTTCAGGATATGGTGACATGGTTATCCAATCTTATATCATCCGACTCCCTGCATTCAAACGTGTTAATTAAATGCAGCGAACTAACAAAAAAAGAGCTGATAAACGTGTTTGTAGCGTCTAACTTCCGAACAGCACACAATGAGCCCTGAAAATTTCCATTCGTATTTCTCTGACAACAGAAGTAGCCTCCTTAACAATTAGCAAAAATTTGGGCTTCTTTGTGAGCTGCTCCTCTATTTCGGTTTTCACTTTTCAGGGGTCAGTATAAGTTGCTCATCTTACAGTACAAGATGACTTTCCCTCTTTACTTTTCTTATCTAAAGATCATAAATGAAGCAACTATCCACGAATCCGCAGATAATGATACATTTAACTAACTTCAAAGAAGCTCCCATTAACACTAAGTTTAAAAACTATAAAAAAAGAATATATTATTTTAAGGGAAACAAAGTATAAACAGACCTACTTGGTTTAAGTACAAATAGGAATTTAGAAAAAATCAAGATAGGCTTTCATACTAGGCAAATAGGAATTTAGAAACAATCAAGATAGGCTTTTATACTAGGCACTTTCAATTGTTATATAAATAATAGTGCTTTAGAGTTAATGAAAAACATATTTCCAAGTCAACTAACTATCTTGTAGGCTGGTTAGTAATTTCAGTAACAAATATAAAGATGGGTATGCCAATTAACTGTCTTGTAGTCTAGTTACAGAAATACAGTCAAACCGTCCCCAAACCATACCCAGCCAAAAAGAGAATAAAGAAAAAAAAAGAACCTCGTAAGGATCGAGAGATGGAGGTACTGAAATAGCAGCCAAATCAATAATAATTCTGCCAGAGAAACTAAAGCAAAAATGCACGCCACACGTTTCTAAAGATCAAATTCAAGCCTTGCACAAAACTATGCAGAAATTCAAGGATATAATTTATACAACAAAAATCTCCAGTTGAACCACTGTCAAACATCTCATTTCTAAATTTCCAAATCTAATGGGTCCCAAACATATAAAAGTCAAAACTTTACAGTCACTTGAAATAAAGGGACATTGCAATTAATATGTAGTTTATAATCATGCAAAAAAGTGCACAAGATAATCCATTAGAGGTCACGGACACAGCCTCCGTACACTATATTGAGTTAGCTGTAAAACAAGCCAATCCAACTAAAATGGCAAAAGAACCTCTTAGATAATCCAATCACTACCCAAAGTTGACAGAACCGTGTATCAACAATAGCAGATGAATTACATCAAAAATTAGACCTACAGAGCCCCAGCAATGAAGATGCTTAAACCTGATCTCAAAAATTGTAAACTGACTTTCATATGCCCATCCAAACTTGACTTTGATCGACTGCATATAGAAGTTCTCCTTCTCTTTTTTGTATAAAAATCGTAAGGTCCTAACTTGATCCCCATAAAAACTGGGCATTAAACAATTAGATAACCTATTAGCCTGAGGAATTAGGTGAAAAGTTTTCAAGAAAGTGTTTTCTGATAGAGTCAATTGCTAACCTTCATCATCATAACTGCAGCAGAGGCAGCAGTTCTATCATTACACCCACCATCTAAACTCACTCAGGACACTATTAATGCAATTATACATTTCAGACTAGCACAATCTGTTGGTAAAAATTACTACAACCTCAACAATAATAATAGCAAGAGAAATAAAGTGCAAGAAACTAAATCAACACATACACAATTAACATGAAAAACCCCCTTCAACTAGGAGAAAAACAACAGTTTGGATCTCTCTGTATTAAAATCAATCCACTATAATAATCAAGAGTACAATTGGCAACCAACAACAATAATCTTAACAAGTATAATTATCTCTAGGTTCTAATACAAATTAAAAACCCTAATTAATTTAGTACTATCTACAAACTCAAAAAATACCAACACCGAATACCTGTCCATGATGATCCACTTCTTTTTGATTATCTCACCAAATAGTTGTCTTCTCACACGCCAAAACAATGGTGTAAACCTCTCCTTTTCTCCTCTTCCGTTCTAACTTTTTAGAGCAATACAACTCACGAGCGAAAAAGGGTAAACTCTGTTTTATCTTTTCATAAATTGGCTTCTCTAATAAGCCAACAAAACCTACCACCTATGCACCAATAAAAAAACTCTTTACTTAACGGGCCACCACTTGTAAGTAAATTAAAGCTCACTGTTAGAGACGCATTCATAGGCAAGAATTACGAAAGGAAGAAGTCAACATCTCTTACAAGGAAAGAGCAGCAGAAAGAGGGAACAGATCACAATTAATCAAATTACAGAAATATGGCTGTTATTTTATTAAGTGTAATAGGCAGAATTAATGCCTTTATCAAATGCTACTATTAAGCAAGTTTCTATACATTGTAATCATGTAATCTCTATATAAGGAGAACATGTTTATGAAATAAGAGGCAAGCAATAATTCTCACTTCATTACAGAGGTCACAGCTCCCTCTAACGAGCTCCTTCTTTTTATATTCCTTCTTCTTAATTCATCATAGGTTGTTCTCGGAAACACCAAACAGAACCTCCTGCTCATCGTCCCCTGACTAGATCCCATTCTAAGAATCATAACAACTTGGTATCAGAGCACGGTGTCATGGGAGACTCACAATGGCAGGAGAAAGTTGACAGTTTCATGAAAAGCAACAATTCAAAAATAGAGCAGATGCAAGCCCAAATCGAGACGCTATCTCGACAATTAACTGAGTTCCTAAAGGCCTCCAGCAAACAAAAAGAGCAAATGATAGTATCCGAAAGTGATGGCAGTAATGCTAAAACTCCAAGGCAAGGTAATACATCCAACGATGCCCGGACGGGAGCCTTCACTGTTCCTCGTTACACCAAGCTCGATTTTCCCACATATGATGGGTCTAATGATGCCTTGGGATGGCTCTATCGATGCTCACAATTTTTCTTAACCAAAGAACAATGGACGAAGATAAAGTACAGCTGGCAGGTTTCCATCTCACAGGTGAAGCTCAACTATGGTTCAACAAACTTGAAGAAGAGGAACTAGTGATGGACTGGGCCACTTTCAAAAATGCTTGTAATGTGCGTTTTGGGCCATCATTAAACAGTAACCCCTTGGGAGAATTAGTTAATCTAAAACAAACGGGTACTGTAGAAGATTACCAGAGGAGATTTCAATCGTTATTGGCAAGAGCATCCAATATTTGGTCAGATCAACAAGTTCATCTTTTCACAGCTGGGTTAACTGAGATCATTCGGATGGATGTAGAATTACAAAACCCAATCAATCTTGCTACAGCCA
>JANIJH010000225.1:23114308-23128317 GCA_024520975.1 Erythroxylum areolatum | reverse complement strand
TTTGCACGCTCGCCGCGACGTCCAACTGAGCTCGCCGCGGCGAGTAACTGTTTACTCGTCGCGTCGAGGCCCTCAGCTCACCTCGCGACGTGCAAAGCTCCGATCGTCTTCTCTGATGAATTTTCCTCATTTCTCCCTCTAAAACCAGTCCTCACTCTCTCTCAGCTACCCAATCACACAATAAATGCCATAAATGCATCAAACAACATCAAATAACAACATTAAAACCATATACTTACCAATCGAGCCTTAAATCCTCAAATCTCTGAAATTTCTCTAACTTTTTCCCCTTTTCTCTAGCATCCATGGTTAGCTCCCATAATCACACAAAACATCATTTTCCTTAAGCATCAAGCATGGCTTTGCACAAGGAGGAACAAGCAAGCAAAATCTCAAAGGAAGGATCGAAAATCACCAAGGAAGAAGAAGCGATTGTGCCCTAGGAGAGAAGATTTCTTTCTTCAAACTTTTGAAAACCTAAGGCATTTAAAGGTTAAACAATTAAGCCTCCTGTCTTCTTCCTCTCAATACGTTTAAATCTCTTTCTCTTTTCATAATCATTTCCAGTCCAATTTGTCCCCAAAATTTCAATGGCTCGACATATTAATTTCTAAAATCATATTCCAAATTTTCCATGGCCATTGGACAGTCATTTCAGTCCTATAAAATCGATCAGTCCGTCACTCGAAAAATTTCCGGTCCGGACTTTTCTCCCGAATTTCCACAAAATTCCCTAAGGGTCACTAACCCACTGAAAATAAATCCTAAGACATTCCAATTCAATTTCATACGCAGTTATCTCACAATTTTCACAAATCACATCTCAGTCATAAGTAAATGCCGGGAATGCCATGAATGCATGTACACATAAATGCAAGTGCCAAAAGACTCATTCCTCTTAAATTAGAGGCCAAATAATGCTCAATCGAAATATACAATGCAAATTACTGGCCTGTCTCAATTGACCAATTTACCCTTCCCATCGGGGATGGGGTGTTACATATTGAAGATTGCAACTTACTTAATATAGTTATATAGACAAAATGAAAATAAACTAGACTCAAGAACGATTAGTTGCTCTTTTATAAGATCTAAGGGTTTCAAGTTTTATGATCTTATTAATAAATGAATTTGAGATAGTAAATGACCAATTATTTAAGGAAGTTGAGTTTGGGGGAGGGGGAGGGGGTGCGCAAGGATAAGGTAAAATACTTTATCTTGGAGGAGGAAAGTGTTATTATTTGTCAAATTGTTTTTGCATCAGTCAAGAAGTAATTTCAAATCAAGGTAATGTTTCTCCCATACAAATTTAAGAAGTTAGTCCAGAAAAATTTAAGAAATCCATCTATGGGCTCAATCAAGGTTCTCCTTAATGGTATTACAAGCTTTATCTAGTTGTGATCTCATTTGGTTTTGAGATGAAAATGGTTGATGATTGTGCATACCATAAGTTTAGTGGAAGCAAACATATTTTTCTAGTTTTCTATACCGACGATATACTGGTTACTAGTAATGATATAGGCTTTTTGTGCAAAACTAAAAGATTCCTATCTCAAAATTTTGAGACGAAAGATCTTAGTGGCACCTCTTTTGTAGTAAGATCCAAAAGGATACATTGAAAAGATTCTCAAGAGATTTTGGATGCAAAAATTTAAATATGTGATACCTATATATCTAATGGAGATAAATTTAGTCTTAGTTAGTGCCCTAAGAATGAGTTTGATGTTAAAGAAATGGAAATGATTCCTTATGTACCAACATTTGGGAGCCTTATGTATGCTCAACTATGTACACATTTAGATATTGTGTACATTATTAGAATGCTAGGGATATATTTGAGTAATCTTGGATTGGAACATTAGGTAGCAGCTAAAAGAGTTATGAGGAATCTATAAAAAACTAAAGAATACGTGCTCACGTACAGTATATTGGATTAGCTTGAGATCACAAAGCATCTGATTCCTTTTTTATTGGATACCAAGATAGTAGGAAATCAACTCCAGGTTATATCTTTCTATTGGCTGGAGGAGCTATTTCTTAAAAAATTGGTAAGCAAACACTTGTAGCTTCTTCTACCATGATAGTAAAGTTAATAACATGTTATAAGGCATCTAATCATGGAACATGTCTGGAAAATTTTTTCATAAGGCTGTGAATTATAAATGGAATTGATAGGCCACTTGATATATTTTACGAAATAATTCAGCAATCATATATTCCAAAAATAATATGAGTTTAACAAAGTCTAAGCATGTAGACCTTAAGTTCCTAGTGGTTAAAGAAAGTTCAAAGTGGTTAGGTATCTATTAAAAATATTGAGAAAAAATTCATGGTTATAGATCCACCTACTAAGAGATTACCACCTAAAGTATTTTAGGAGCACACTGCTCAGACAGTTATATTTCCTTTTAAGGATGTTATAGTTTAGTGGGAGTTTATATCCTTAATAATTTTCAGACAATAGACACATTATATGGTTGTTTTATAGTTAACACTGTAATAATAAAGTTTATAATTTATTTCCACTCTAAATATATTTTTCAGTTTGTTCTCATAAGAAATAAAGTTTAAAGATTAAGTTTTAAAGGAGGACTAGCTGGAAATAGTCACGTTAAGAACACATTGTATAAAATTTTGATATTACACGTCCATTCCTGATTCAAGTCAGTCATTTATACTAATATATGTGTCCATTAGTGGGTTTAGTTACTTTCAACGTAACGAAAACCACTTTGATCCTTTATTGGTATCTATGATCGATGAGATTGTTCTAGATGCCTTTGGTGATGATAGCAGATTTGCATGCACAAGTATTTTGGAATAATGTAAAATTATTAAGGTTTTATATACATAGCCCAAGTGGGAGATTGTTGAAATAAATTCTAATTAATTTGTGGGCTTATATGTATATTATGGGAATATTGTATATTATGGGTCATCATTAAGATTGAGCTCAATTAAGTTTATCTAATTAAATTTTAAGCTTAAAGCATATAATAGGATATGAGCTTATATGTAGAGACCAGTATAACAATGTCTAATTTGATGATGGGTCAAACTAGAAATTATAGTTTTTGGGTTTTACCTGTCTAGCTGTTAGGTTTTTTTCTTAGTATCTCCATCTTTAGTGAAAAATCATAAAATAAGAGCCGACATACCAACTTATAATATCATAATCTAGATTTTTAACTCAAAAATCTAGAACAATAGACTTAGGTATGTTTTTAATTTTATGTTTTGATGATTTAACATGACTTTTATGACTTATATAATGATTCGTATTGATTAAAGTTTAATCCATCAAGTGGTATGAGGGCTTACTCATTTTGAATCATTAAGAACTTATGATTTAATTTTTTTAAAGAAATAGTTGTGATCTTCTACGCATAATCAATAAATTTTTTAATTAGTAAAATAATTTATATCCAACCATCGATTTGGATGTGTTCTCTTCATTTTTGTATAAGGAGATAGTGTGTATAATGTGATCTGAGATCTACATTGTAGACGGGTAGCCTTAACAAAATATGTATCTCCCACTTTCCAAAAGAACTTATGGTTATTAAGTACTTTCATTTCAACAACTATTGGATTCAATGTTTTCTTAAAAAGATTTCATAAAGTAGAGAATGAAAAAAGACTCCATGTTTATCAAACAAAAAAAAAGGAAAAGGCTTTTTATGGCACGAGTGACATATTTTGAATACTCTCCTTGACTGGATCAGTAATAATAGTTGAAAAATTATTAACTTCTCTTAACATTTGTTAAAGCAGGTCCATCGAAGGCTTAGTTGAATTAGTATTGTTTAATTAAATTTCAAATTTTTTAGTTTTTAATGTCAAATATTTTGAAATCTTCATATGGTCAATATAAGGAGCCTATATGGTCATATAATTAAGGACCACGAAATACTCATTATTAAGTTTTAGATTCACATTTTGGTTTAATATGTTTTTATTGGTGTTATGGAATGACTTAGTTGAAGCAATATGTTACCATAGTAATCTTTATTATACACATTAACTTATGTCAGAACATCAATTAGTTTATGTATATATTGTTTATGTGAATACTAATCTTCCCAAAGGAAGGTTGGTATTTGGCCCAACTATATGCAAACTTATGATAATAAATATATGACAATTATCATATTTTCTATGTGAACAATATTTCTATCCAAAGACTAAATACTAATTTTGTACTTGGTATCTTATGATGGAGTTTTACCATAATTTGAATATGAATTGATCGAGTATCAATAAGCTACTGATGTTAGCATGTTTTATTTTGTGATCTAATTAATTCTACTATTGCTAATATAGTTGTTAGTATCTATTCAATTTCTATTGTAACATCCTGTTACCCCTGTTGAGGCTAGAATAGCAAATATGAGAGATTATTAAGAGATTAAAAAATGCATTTCATGCTTATGCATTATATGATATTCACATATACGTGAATATTGAGTTTTTGCAATGAAAACAATTGTACACGCATTCATTGACAATTTCCAGATATAATTGTTTATAAATGTGATTATATTGAGAATTGTGATTTTTACATGTTGAAAACTGATTTGGAGAGTATATTTAGTGATTTAGAATTTTTGGTGAATTTTAGGAAAATTTCTGAAAATTTGGATTTTTTTGGACTAGAAAAAATTCCAAGTGGCAAGATAACTGATAAATGGTAGTAGAATTTACTATATAATGATAATGGAAATTTTGATAAATGACTTTGGGATTTAATTACAAGTATCATTGAAAATTAGGAGACAATTGGAGTAGGAATTGGATTGGATCAGGCTAGTTAAATGAAAGAACCTAGTTTAAAACTACAAGAAGTGGACATGTGGCAAGTGACAAGTGTCACTTGCCAAGCCATGCTTCCAACACTCATGACACTCTCTCCTAAGTGATAGACCAACCTTATTTTTAACTGTCTTTCACTTATTCTTTTGCTCTCACTTATTAAAATTTTTCTTCTCCTTCGTAACTTCTCCATTTTCTCCAAGTTTCTTCTTCTTCTTCATGAATTTTACTCCCAATCATCACCAATATTGGAGCTTGTTCTTACCTCCATTTACCACTATCATTTTGCTATCTTCTTCTTCTTCTTCTATTTGTCATTAAAGAACCTAACCCTACCACTTTAGAAGATGAAGATCATGTCATGCTTGGGAGCTAGGGCTATGTGTTGTTTTTGAAAAATTGAAGCTAAATCAACTAAGTGGCTTGTAAATCTTCATGGGTAGTTTTAGTGAAGCTTTTTATGATGGCTTAAAGTGGTGTTTTATGTATGATGAACGTGGGTGATGAAAATTTGATGTAAATGTCTTGCTTTTGCATATGTTTGATGAGTAATAATTCATACATTATTATGAGATGTTTTAAGGTGGAATAATCATCAAAGTGGTGTTTAGATGAGTGCAGAAAATTGTTTATGAATGGGTAAATATATATGTTCTATTTTTGGTTAATGGTCAAATATATATTATGAATTGTTTGTGAATGATATTGAGTTGAAATGGAGTTAAGAATGAAGAGTACATGAAGTAGAAGGGGTGATCTTTTTATAAGATGTGTTAGGTGTAAGATGTTGGATGTTGTAGAAGTTGAAAAATTTGGAAAAAATGTAGCAGAAATGCTTTTTTGAAAGTTAACCGTGGCCAACTCCTTGGATTTCCTCTCTGGAAAAGTTCACTGTGGCCAACTCTTGAATTCGCTGCTGGCAAACTTGCAAAAATTCCACCAGGAATTTGCTCTTAGGAAAAGTTCACCGTGACCAACTTTTACCTTCGTCGCGGCAAGCTTTTCCTACACAACTTAAACATGTTTTGGTATTTTGACCGTAATTTGTTATGTAGTTATCTAAATGGAGTGATTTTTGATTTGGAGTAAACTAGAGATATAGAGATACAAATTGTTTGAAGAAATTGAATTTTAATTCAGTCTCTAAGAATTTTTGGATGGAAGTTGAGCGTAGAATACTGTTTCAGTTTAAGAACAATCTAAATTGTTTAAAGTATAACTTTTGGAGTACTGAACCTAATTGAATGATATTGGTGTCATTAGAAACTTAAGAGATAGGAGAACAATTTTCTAGAAGAAAATATTGCCAAATTACTTCAATTGCATTGTCTAAATGATCAAGAACAGTAGACTCGAAAGTTAGTTTTCGAAAAAGTCTGAAATAATTCATTGGGTTATGAAATTAGATTCAAAGTGTTTATTGAGATATAAACCCTACATACAAATGATACTTAAGTGAGTTTGATATTGGATTGATTTTGTGATGAGAATGATGGAAAAATACCCAGGATTGTCATGAAAATACCCAGGATTGTCATGAATATGCATTGTGCATATTTCATATACATACATGTGCATTAATAAACACTTATAATTGTGCAAAAGTGTGATATGTGTATATTGCTTGATATAAAGGAGCAATTGGAACATCAACATCCAGACGTTGCCGAAACTTCTAGGCATTAGTTTTGAGAGCAATCTGTGAGTAACCTAGATGGTTTTACTCAATTAATTGTTTGTGATAGATTATATTTTGAATTAGCTTATGAATGTGATTTGATTGTGTTGATTCCAGAAAATGAAGGTCCGAGGCCTCTAATACTTGAATGTGATATTTAAGTGCTATTTGTATGTGAACGTGAAGAAATAAGTGATTTCTCAACTAATTGTTGAATGTTGGACTAAGGTCCGAAGATAAATGTATTCTAAATGTGAATGGGAAATCATGTGATTGATTGAGAATGTGTTAATGTGAAGCATTCCATTACGTAAATGCATGAAAGATAAAGGTAGTTGTGAACAGAGTCGCCAGCATAAAGAGCTTAAAGCTTAGACTATGATAAGAGCCTCTGGCTCAGTTGTGAATGTACTCGGTATCCATTAAGAGATATAGGACATTATCTGATACAGCTCAGTATCAACTAAGGGATATGGGCTAGTAAAAAGGCACTCAGTCACAATGATAATAATAAAGGAAAGTGAGTCTCACGATTATTGCATATACATTTCAATACTTATGTTTGCCTGATTAAATTGTATTGTTTTCTTGTTTCGAATGAGAACATGAAATATGATACTTTATGTATATGTAAAGATGTGAATTATATGTTATATGTATTGAAATGATGCATGAATTGAGTGAACCATCAATGATGGTTACCTCATTGAGTTCGCAAAATTCACCAAAAATTGCACGTTGATTTTTCAGGACCTAGAGAGGACATTAGCTACCAAGAGATGCTACAAGAAGTATATTCTTGTACTTTTGGGAGAAGATATGGCTTAAAGGTTGGTCAGTTGGGTTTGAAGGATTAGTTAGACATTTTGTGTATTTCCTCTTACATGTAGCATATTTTGTATTAGGATATGATGATGTACATGTATCGATATTTGAAAGATACAATGTGTTTTACGCTCGGATTTATGGAATGAAATGAGAAAATTTGGTTTTAAATTATTGTGTTTTCGTAAGGATGTCTTATAAGAAAATAAAGAATGATGATGCCATGTTAAGTGATTATAGTGACTGCTCTAGTGTGCCATTATCATAGGCTATGTACTGAAATATCCTCAAGGTGTTCCGGTGCGTAATTGCGGTACTGGGGGCGTTACACTATACATCATCATATCCTATCAAATTAATTAACATACAATCAAAGTCAAGTTATCCTAAAATTAATTTCCTAATTAATATTAATGATAACTACATCAACAATCTCATTGAAGTCAAAAGCATATCTCTTTATACCTTCACCAATATTTCAGTCAGTGCACTCAAGTGTTTAAGGTGAAAAGTATCAAACTCTAAATCCAAGCATAGTAAAATTCTTACCATATGCTTATATACAAACTAGAAAAAAAAAATCAAAAGGTCATTGTGTAGGTTTTAATAGGTTTAGGCATGGTATGTGTTATCTAATATAAAACCCTCAATATTTTGCAAGTATACAAATCGTAAACTTGTAGTAATGAAGTATCAATCCCACAAAGAATTAGCTAACACCAATTGAATCCTAACTTTATCTAAGGTGGTAAAAAATTGTGATTTAAATGAAAACAAAAATACTCAGAAAATTAAACAATCAAATATGAGTTGAAAGAAAAGTAAAATTAAGAAATTAACATAATTAAATTAAATTGAGCACTTAACCATTTATCAATTGAGTTGTCGCAATGAAATAAGAATTACCAATTATAAAAGTATATGATTAATTCTATCGTCATTTTACTACCTTAACTATGTTTTATTCAACCGATATCAATTCTAGATTTTCGAAGAGTTGATTAGTCTATCTCGAGACCTAGTTATTTAACCCTAATTAATATCCCCTAATTGATTATGAAATTCCAATTTTGCAATCTCTTGATTAACAAAAGCAACCTAACATTTTCAACTAGTTCTTAAGCAATCCATCAGATAATTAGGTCCTCACACAAGATCTCTCTTTATATGATTATCAATTCAATATTTATGTGACTTATTAGGTTTTTAACTCTCATTAACCAACCTAATTAGGTTCCTATTGATTCAATCTCTTGATTTATTATCGAAGTATGAGCATCCATAAATATCACAACACCCAAAACATTTCATTGAAATAAAAAACAATCAAGTTACAAAATGATTCAACAATAAATCTAAAATGAAACTAGAACATCATCAATATGTTCAACATTCTCAATCCTAGTTCACACATCAATAAGGAAGTAAATAAACAAAATAATGATAGAAAGAACTTGATTACACTGGTCTTAAATGGTTAGACTGTTGTTGTTGCTCCTCTTCTCCACTCTTTATCTTCTATGGCTCATTCTCGATTTGGTAAGATGGAAGCTACCCTTTTTGGAACCTTTTTTTCTTTTATATCTTAGTGTTAATTTTATGACACGCCTAAGTAATTTTGTTCCAAAAATAGCCTTAAAATGTCAAAAGATATGAAACAAGTTGCCCCTTGAAAATTGTCTATCATGATCATGGCAGGGGTGTCACGATCGTGACCCCCTGTCATGATTGTGACCCAGGATAAAAACCTTTTGTCACCATTGTGACATGATATGTGCTTAATTGATTGTATAATTATTCCATAACAATTAGTGATTAATGACATGAAATTGCTTAAGATACTAACTTTGACTTATATGTGGGTTTAGGCACAATTCAGAAGCAAAGGAGTTAAAATGAGTTGAAAGCACTATATTTGAATCGTTTTCTGAAGATTCATATCCACTTGTCTTCATGTGACAAGAATGAGGAAAATTAGAGAGAAAAAGAAAAGAAGACAAGAAAAATGAAAACATAAAGAAGAATAACATATTGCTCACGACCATGTATGATTTGTCATAGCCGTAAGATGTGTCATGGGCGTGACACATTTGTCACGCCCATGACTCATTTTGCATGGGCGTGGCTGTTGGATCAAAAACAAAAGCATGCAAGATTTGGCTAAAACGGTAGATTTCAAAACTTTTTTTGAAATCAAAATGCAGCGAAAACAACATAACCAAATCAACATGTTTCAGCCATACATGATACGATATAAGGAAAATAATTAACATAAGAATAAGATGGTAGAAATATACCGACTCCTTGGTACAACTTTGACTCCTCACTTTTGGATCCTCTCCTTATTAATGTATCCTCTCCTCATTATTTTATCCTCGACCAATTCAATCTAACACTTGTTTTCCTTAGACAACTTGGTTACCAAGATCCTTTGGCAAGATAGGAGAAGAAATCTTGAAGAGATTTTCCTTAGTTGAAAGAAGCCAAAACTGAGACCCTTCTCACTCAAGTTTCGACTGGGCTATGCAATAGAGGAGAGAGTGAGTCAAAAAAACAATAACCCCTCGCTCATCTAGGTTTTGTAAGAACCTATAGGTTTTGATAGACTTATCAATCCTAATGTTTCAAGACTTAGATGCTTGCTTAAGTCCATAAATGGACGTCTACAATTTGCATGCTCAATGAATCCTTTTGGTTGGGCTATATAAATGGTCTCCTCAAGATCCCCATTAAGAAAAGTGATCTTGAAGTCCATTTGCCATATTTCATAATCGAAATAGGTAGTTATGGCTAAAATAATTCAGATGGACTTAAGCATGGCAACCGGAGAAAAAGTCTCCTCATAGTTTATAACCTCTTTCTGAATATAGTCTTTAGCTAGCAATCTAGCTTTAAAAGTCTCTACCTTTCCATTAGATCCTTTTTTCCTTTTGCAGATCCATTTACATCTAGTAGTAGATCTACAAGGATCCAGACTTCATTGGTGTACATGAAATCTATTTCCTATTCCATCTCCTTGAACTATATTTTTGCATCAACATCATTAATAGCATATGTATAAGTAACGAGATCCATTTCTTCTTGGTCCAAGATAGTAATTATGCCTTGTCCTAGACCTAGATACTTGTTTGGTTGTCTCAAACCCTCCCATTATGTCTAGGCACTACTTGATGTTCAGGCTGCTTTTTTGATTCAGCTCTTAAATCCATTTCAACATCTTTTTCTGCTATATCCAAATCAACTCTTGGTTTGGATGAAATACCTAACTCCTTTAGTACTACTTCACTACTTCCTTTTTGATTTCTCATAAATTCTTCCTCCAAGAAGGTTACATTTGTCGAGACAAATACCTTCCTATCCTGAGGACTATAAAAATAGTACCCTCGTATATCCGTAGGATATCCTGCAAACAAATATACTTCTGACCTTGGTTCCATCTTTGTGGACTCAAGCCTTAGAACATAAGCTGGGTAACCCCAAGTCTTGAAGTGTCATAATCAAGGCACTCGGCAAGCCTATAACTCCCTAGGTGTTTTAGGCACCGATTTGGATGGAGCAAAGTTAAGAAGATAAGTTGTCATTTGTATGGCATATCCCTAGAACAATTCTAGAAGGGTAGCGTAGGACATCATTGATCTTAACATTTCCAATAGAGTCCTATTCCTCCTCTCTTCTACTCCATTATGCTAAGGTGTTCGAGGAGCTAACAAGTTAGAAACAATTCCATTGTCAATTATAAATTGTTGGAACTCTCCAGATAAGTACTCAACACCTCAATCCGATCGAAGTTGTTTTAATGGCTTGCCTTTTCAGCTTTAGCTTTGAATTCTTTTAACTTTTCAAAGAACTCACTCTTTTTATGCTTCAAATACAAATAGCCATGTCTAGAGTAATCATCTATAAAGGTTATGAAGTATTCATAACCTCTTCTAGTTTGTACATTCATGGGCCCATATATATCAGTGTGTACTAGGTCCAACGTGGATTCAGATATGTTTTCATCATTTTTTCTTCAATACAAGATTCATTGGTGGGTAATGGATCATTATTCAAGTCTGCAAGGATCTCATCCTTCACTAACCTGTCAAGTCTTTTCACTTTACCATGACCCATTCTTTAGTGCCACATATATTTTGAATTAATGCTAGAATCATGGGATTGTCTTGGTTTTGTTAATTATGTGGTGTTTAGTGAGCCTATCATATTTTCTATAAAGAATAATCCCTATTTAATTATCGCGTTACAAATAAAATCCTTATTCTCATATATTGAAACAACATTTTTAAAATATAAGGAATAACCAGATTTTATTAGACAAAAAATAGAATTCATGCTCCTTACAATCATTGGGATGTAATATACATCGTCTAAATGTTACCTATAGCCACTAGGAAAGTTTAAGATAATTACTCCCATTGATTCTACTGAAACATAGGATCCATCTGCTATCTTGACTTGAAACTGGCTTTTATGTAGTCTTTTCTTTTGCTGGAACCACTACAAAGAATTGCAAACATGGTTAGTGGCTCCTGAATCTAATATCCAAGAATAAGATGATTATGCCACATTTCTAGTTCCTAACAAACTTAGGAAACCCATACCTTGTTTTCTTTTGAGGGACTTATGGTAGATCGCATAATTTCTTTTCTAGTGGACCTTCTCACCACAGTGGAAACACTTTCCCATAGTGTCCTCTTTGGCCTTCTTTTTTATGGGTTGGGCCTTGACCCCTATTTGGGCCTTCTTTTTCATTGGACCCTTCTTCTTTTGCTTGCCCTTACCCTTAGGCTTAGAAAAAGATGCTACATTAGCTTCTGGTCCATAAGCCTCGATATTTAATATCTCCTCTGTACTCTAGAGGGTTTTCATGAACTCACTCAAGGTGTAATCCTTATTGTTGAGCTCATAGTCCAACTTAAACTGTTGAAAAGATGAGTTTAAGCTATTGATGATAATAATCATCTCCATGTCTGCATCTATATCTGCCCCAAGCATCTCAACCTAAGCAACCATAGAGATTACCTTAAGCATGTAATCCTGCACCGGTTCACCAGGTTTTTGTCTGAGATTATGAAAGGTTTGGATAGCTTTTACTCTTATAGACCTGGTCCTCACACCAAACATCTCTTGTAGGTGATGGACCATTGCACTAGAAATTTTCATGCAAGCAATTTGCTTTTGTAACATTCCATTGACAGAAGTTAGAATATAACACTTAGTAGTCTTATCAGCATTCTGCCATCGCTCATGTTGTTGGACTTGCTCAGAAGTTGAATTACCACGCGGAGGTGCAGGCTCATTGTGTTGACTCCTAGATTTTTTTTTCTTTAGTTAAGCATGATTTAAATGAATTATGAGGTTTTGATAGATTTATTTTTGGAGTTTAATTGTTATATCTATGTTGGTAGGATTTATTTCATTGGATTGTTGAATTAAAAGTGGTAAGAATACATGAGGGCAAATTTGGCTTGACACTTAAGGTTAAAAGACATAAAGCATGAAAGGGAGGGCAAAGTGGACTTTGTAAACTCATTAAGAGTATTATAGGAAGAGGAAAATGTTATCTTGCTTTTAAGAAGAAGAAAATCGTGAATTGAAGATAGAAAGAAGAGAAGAAACGAAAATAAGAGAGAAAGAAGAGAGGTTTCGGTTCTTTAAGAAAAAGGAAGGAAGAAAAAGCTAGGGTTTCATCATTTCTTAGTTTTCAAGAGGTAATTTGAAGTAGTTTAAGAAGAGAAAAAGAGAGTGGAAGAGAAGAGCTTTCTTTTGAGCCAAACATCTCTTCATTTGGAGAAGAGTTCAGGTAAGTACATTTTTTATCTTTTGGATTTCTGGAAGGGTTTTGGTACATGAAGCTTGGGAGATGCATGGGTCTAAGTATTCTAGGATCAAGTTTAGTGAATATGTGTTCTTTAGGTTTTCAATTTGAATTTCTATTGAATGGAAATTTTGCCATTGTAAAGAAAATTAAGAAAGGCAACATGAGCAAGAAGAGAGGCATCTTTGAGCAAGTGTTAAGCAAGGAAATTCAAGGTGGGTTACATTTTTATAATTGAGTTAATAAGCCATTATTTTTTTTATTAATGGAAATAAATGATTTCAACTATTTTATGAATGTGCATTTATTGTTCTCTAAATGCTTTGAGAAAGTGCTATATGTTTTGTATATGGATTGTGTTGATGATTTATGGAAATAATATGAAAATGATTTTTTGAAAGGGATTATGTTTATGAAATCAAGTTTCGAAAAAGTACCATGTTGGGCAACATGTTTATAAGATGTGAAATGCATGATTATGTTAGTTTGTGGTGGTCCATTTTGTTTAGTCAAGTGCACTTCGACTCTATTATAAAGGCTTCTCCTGCCTGCCCACTAGTGGCATGGATGTTGGACCCCGATCCTTGATTGAAATGTAAAATTATTAAATGACATTTAAAGGAGAATGTTGGGGTGAATTATACATGTACAAAGGAAAGAAAAATGCAAGAATTGAAATGATTGTATTTAATGTGCTATTTGAGCAAGGTTAGTTTGAACAAATTGGATTGATATGATTAGGGTTGCATGAAATTAATGTTTTTGGGTATATGGATATGTTATGGGTGGTTTTGAGCTCTAATAGAAATGATGTGAAAAGAGTGATTTTTGGGTTTTTGATGACTTTGAGGTTTTGAGGAAATATGTATGTGTTAT
>JANIJH010000225.1:23007514-23019824 GCA_024520975.1 Erythroxylum areolatum | reverse complement strand
TGCGTTTGATTATGCATATGATTGATTGTGACTTGGAAATGAATGATTCTGGTTATGGATTATGGATTGAGATTTATAGGGTTGCGTTTGTTGTATTGGATTCCGGACGGGGAGTCCGATGATACTGGCTATTATGTGAGAATATAGAAGTGTATTTTGAACACTTTGCAAGTTTAGTTTAGTTATAATGCAGCCGTTATGCTGCCGAAATTTTGCTAAAAATTGGTATAAAATGAGTTTTGGGATTTATATAAATGTATAAGAAAATGATGAAGGATTGTTTGCATGTATAAGAAGTTTGTATGATTTGAGAATTGGATTAAGGATAATTTCCAAGAAAAAGGAAATAAGATTGCCTTGTATGAGTTTGATTTATGAGTAAAGAAAAGAAAAAAAATTGTACCGGATTTCGGTTATGTCTTAGTCTAGGTTTCCAACGCGATCGCTTTCTAAGATAGTTTTATGTTATCGGATGTCGGATCCATTTTCATTTGTCCCAGTATTTGATCTGCTTCGATCCGCTTTGTTAAATTTTCGTTCCACTTTCAATTCGTATTTGTATTCGTTTCGCTTCGCTATTTCTGCTTTCGTTCCGATTCGATATGTATTCGATTCCACTTTCGCTTTTGTTTCCGCATTTTTGTTAGCCGATTTTTCTGTTTCGATCCGTTAGATTCGATTCTTTCGCCTTATGTTTTTCCGCTTCGGAATTCGAGTTCCTTCGTTTGCTTCCGATTTATGTCGTTCCGAATACTTTTGCTTCGTTTTTCCAGTTGGGATCCGATTCCGAGATCGGGTCCCAACATGGAGTGCAAAATAAAGAGAAAAGAAAGAGAGTTAGTACTTTTGCTAGTAAATGTGAAAATGAGAGTGTTACATTAGTAAGGCAATAACTACTATGCTTTCGTATAAGGATGTCATTTTTTTCAACTAATGATCTTAACACTTCTTTGACTATTGTAGTTATATCTTTATTGCAAAATTTTGCAAATCTATTTTCTCGAGGAAATACCACATAGCTTAACTCCTTTTAGTAATAAGGGTAACTTTTTTTTAATATTTTAGTAAGATTATGCATTTCATTGCACGTTTGAAAACTAATAATGTAACACGTATTGTTGATTTGTTATTAATGAAATAGTATGCTTGCATGGATTACCTAGAAAAACAGTAGGTGATAGAAATGTTAAGTTCTTAAATCATTTTTGGTACACTTTATGGAACAATTTAGGAATTAAACCCTTTTTTAACTATTATATATCCTTAAATGGATGGACAAATTAAAGTGGTTAATAGGACGCTTACTACTTTGTTTCATGCTATTGCTTGAAAAAACTTAAAAATGATAGGAAAAATATTTGTTACAAGTTGAGTTTGCATACAATAGGTCGGTTCATTCTACTACCTCTTATTCTTGTTTTGAAATTATATACGAATTTAATCCTTTAACTCATTTAGATGTCTTACCTTTGTCTGCCAATGAACACCCTAATTTGGATAGTAAGCATAAGGTGGATTTTGTTAGGGATTTGCATACTAAGGTTTGTGCTAATATAGATTGAATGAATGAAAAATATGCAAGGAAAGCTAATAACAGGTGTATAAAGGTTATTTTGAACCCAAAGATTGGGTTTGGGTTCATATACGTAAGGAAAGGTATCTTATTTAGGAGATGAATTTTTTTCAAGTGTTGGAGAAGATCAATGACAATGCCTATAAAATAGAGTTGTCAAGAAACTATGGTAATGTGACTGTCACTTCTATTATTAGTATGTTATCTTTATATGATTTTTTGATATGAGGATGAATCGTTCCAAGGAGGGACTGATGGAGAGTAGCTCGCATTAACACCTATTTCCAACCATTCTTATGATCCTTTGTAAGGAATTAGAAGTCTAATGACAAGAGAAAAGATCAAATGCATGAAGATAGCTTTGCAAGGATTAATCTTAGGGATGTAAGAAAAGGAGACTGCTTAAGATGAATCAAATGCATTGTCAAGATTAATCACCTTTCTTCATGTTGTTAAAGATAGAATATGCTTAATATATGATGAATAAGGCTTGGATAGTTTTTAACAATATGGTCTACTTATTTTAAATTTAATAGAGCCCAATTTTCAAAATTAAGATGTATTTAAGGGCTTTAACTAATTTTGTTTTATTTGTTAGGTTGTAACTTGCTTAGTTATAAAATCCAAACTATTTTAGTATTGTTTTTATAGTTGTTTTCTAGTTTCCTATTTAGGTTAGGATTTGGTATAGGGTTTGTTTCCAATATGATTAGGATTCCTTAAATTCTCTAATTTGATTAAGATTCTTTATGACATTAAAGATGTGAATTGAAATAGAATTCCCAAAGTACTAGTTAAATTAGTATTAGTAGTTAGTGTTTGAATCTTTTTTACACTTGATAAGGATTGTTCCTTTAGGACTAGTTTTCTTTTCTTTTCCTTCTAGGATTTTGTTTCTTTAGGCTTTTATGCCTATAAAAGGTTGTCTTATTGATGTAATTTATGGAACATCTATGTAAATATCAATTTGAAAGTTTATTTACCTTTTTTAAGAATTTCCTCTTATTTCATTAACAAGAACTTAATATGATCTTAACAAGGCAACTTGTGGTGATTAAAATTTTTATAACTTTAGTTCTAACAACTGAGTTTAGTTAAAGTCAAGTTTCTTTGCTTTATTTAAGGTTGATTCTGGGGTTCTAATTCCTTCTGATTTGGGCATTGGGTGATTTCCAACCTAAGGTTTACATTATGTATTCAAAAAGGTCTATATTTTATATAGAAGACAATAAGAATAGAAAGTATTTATATAATGAGATTAAGATATTATTAATGCAATGAATGATCTAAGGTACAGAATATCAAATCTGTTTAAGGATTAATTTATTAGTCAAGAAATCAGATATTCCTAATAGATATATGGTTATGTGATCTCGTTATATACTAGTCATATAGGCTTTTAGATAAATATGCAAACTACAAAATTCTATTTATTTAAATCCCATCATATGTAAGTAGGAGATGAAGAAAAACTATACCTATAATGAAATTAAATATTAGTAGTTGTTTCAATGGTCTAAATAGTTTAAGCATTTCCAATAATCTTTTGATATAAAAGGGTTAGTTACCTTTGTTTTAAAATATATAACAAAATAAGATAAGAAAATTCAAAAAAAGGAAGTAGAAAAAATTGATAAAATAATGTCAAATAATTAAAAGATTAGTGAGAAGAAAGAGACAACTGAAGAATTTTATAAAAAGATCCTTTAATCGGTGGATAAGAAAAAAATGTTTGTAAGTGATTTTATTTATATATCAATGATATATTTATATTTCAATCCTTTTGTGCCATCCATACTTTAATCTAACAATATCTTTGCTATTACAGTTTCTCTTATCCACTGAAATAGTTAGATGGTAACTTGTTGTAACTTTGTAGGCTTTATATTGAAATTTTAGTATTTCTATTTTCCCAAATAATGAAGACACTACAGCTAAGGGCTAAGTTAAGCATTGAAACATTAGTGCTCTTACAAAGGAAAAGGTCAAGATCCATTAGATATTTCAATCCCAATCAATATCAGCTTTGTTAAAATTAAACATCGGAAGAATTTGTTTCCAAATTAAAGGGGGAAGAGGCAATCAAATAAAAGATGATTATGGGATTCTAAGGTATATTAGCGAAGAGAACAACCATTGTTTGTCACTAAAATGAAATTTATCTAATCTTTTATCCATAATTTATTTTATCAAGCTAAAGAATGAAAGTTGCTTCAAGAAGATGTTGAATATATCATGGGATTTTCCACCATTGATTAAACCTCTAAGAAGTAGAGAGTCAGACTTAATTGTGAATTGTTTTGAAGGGTGTAAGGTCTAGATCATTCAGTCCTCTTTAAAGGGATCATGGAAAAATTATCTCTAATATTGGTGAAGAACCTTATTAGGTAGATTGACCATTGTTAAGAGTTATCAACAATCATTTCTTTTACTTATAAATATGCTGGAAGACATTCTCTTTTAGAACTTATATAAAGTTTTGAATTGGCCCTAAGAAATGACAACTATCTAAAAAAAACCTCTTCTCATTACCAATAATGAATTTCATCACATATTTAACTTTATCCTTTATATTACGGATTTTTCTTAAGAACTAGGAAGAATCTAACCCTAGTTTAACTACCTAGAAGCACCTTCCTCTCAAAAAATATGAATGTACCTATTTCACATATAATGTGTCATCATTAGTTAATAACTTCTAAAAACATTTGCATAGAAGCATTCTGTTCATCATCCTTATAAAATGTATACCCAATCCATTTCTTTACTTGGTATACAAATACCACTCCACTTTACATTGGCCCTTGAAGAGAATGTTCTATCTCTTATCTTAAGAAAATGTATCTTCTTCCTTTCAATAGTCTTAACTATTGTCATACGGATACTTGTGTGTATACTCCAGTAAGCATAAAGTGTATTGATCATTGATAAGATAAGTTGTAGTCTTCTTACATTATAAAGCTATTTCTTATTCCAATTGTGCTATTTTTTATCGACTATTTTCATAAATAATTTACATCCTCTGTTTATAAGTTTAGATGATGATAAATAGATCGTCAGATACTTTAAAAGAAGTACACCTTCTTAGTAATTAGTAAACTAAATTAATCTCATGATTGTTTTTGAATCATCATTAGAGATAAAAATATAAATATTACTATGACTGATTTCAATCCCAAATATTGCTTTTTTGTAAAATAGGACACTGAGGCCTTATTCACTTTATGAAATAACAAAAAATCATCTTCAAATGATTTGCAAAAGATTGAATCTTTTGTATTTAGAATGATACTTAAACACATTGCAACTGTGAATGTTTATTGGTATAATGATAATAAGGACATCTATACAAATTTTAAATAAGTATGAAGAGAGAGGATATCTTTAGTGTAATCCTTTATTCCTTTTAAAGATGGGAGTAGGATAAAAGGATGTTAAATCCAATGAATCTCGCTTTAGTGAAAACAGTTTATGTTTGGTAAGTGATGACTCGAGTTACTTGAACTATTCTTGACACCATCATCTTAAAAATAATTTTATAAAAGGTGTTTTAGTAGGAGATGAAGTAGAAATCTTTAAAATTTAAGGGTTAGAAACCAAACAAATGAATGTTTTGTTCATTTCCTTCAACCCCTTTCGTAAAAAATTTTAGAATCATCTCTATTACCACATCATCTACCAAGTTCCATATGTTCTAAAAGCAACAAAAAAAAAAGCATTGAAATCACCAGGTCTTAGAGCTTTAAGAAGTTTAAGACTGAAGAGTGTTTGCCCGACATCAATTTTGGAGAAAGGGTTAGAAAATGAATAAAGTTTGTGATTAATCCCATTTAGAATTATGTCTAAAATATAATTTTCCTTACTAGTAATTAACCACAATTCCTTAATAGCTTTGAAAAAAATTCACTATTATAGTTTTAAGTTGTTTTTATTATTTACCACATTATTTGTGTCAATCTTCATTGATAATTTTATAAGCCCAAATTACACTTATGTCAATCTTCGTTGGTAATCCAAAAGAGATATTACACACTACTTAAATTCTTAATTACAAACTGTTAAGAAACTACAATTTATTCATTACATATACAACCATTCTTTAATCAAAAGTACATCCAAATGTACTTTTACTTCTAACAGTTAGCCTTGGTCCCTATAGTTGATCCTTGTGTCTTACTCCTATTACTTGAACTTACATGGATTGACACTTGTGTTAAGCTTGAATGCTTAGTGGAGAAACACTTAGTTTGGATGACCACTCACAACAATCATCTGCTAAACACACACATTCATAAATATCATAAACTTATGTAAACAATGATGGCATAATTAAACAAAGTATATAATGTAAATATGCTTCAATATATAATCCATATGTCGTAAATTCACATTTATAAGACAAATATTGATTTCCAAACCTCACTAATACAAATTATTCATGTTGTCATGTTGTATCTCTTATTCATAACTGTTTAATTTCCTTTCTATGTTAGACCTACACATTTCTGTAGGTGTCGATCACGAGAGCTGTGGATATCTGAAGATATCAAACTGTGGATACCCGAAGGCATCGAACTATAGATACCTAAACGTATCGAATTGTGGATACCCAAAAGTATGGAACTGTAGAGACATTATGGTATCAAAATGGAGACACCAATAGTGTTAAACTGTAGCAACTTTTTTGTAACTCTATAAGCATGCCTATCTATCCATCACCAAGATAATAAAGCAGGCACTGTAACATTTCCTTTAATCATTTGCCATTTTCATAATTAATATATTGAGAAATAACATGATATTCATTTGAAAACATAAAATTTGTTTTTAAGTTCATATATGCAAGTCATAACTTATCACCATTAAGATAGTATTCAAATCACAAGTACTCATATGATTTATTTTGTATATGTTTTGTTCAGTTTTGTTTCTCAAGGTAATTCTAGTATATAAATTCCTATACCTCATTTAAATATAAAACATGTTAAATTGTACTTAATTGTCTTCATGACATTAGTATGTGAACTTGAATAGTCGTACTATAAACATATAAGCAATAAATATGTATACAAATCATCTGTGTACATGTAAATTTTCTTTAGCATGTATTATGCTCAATCTTAAATTTCAATGTTTAATCACCCAATTCACATAGGGTAAGTCTTATTTTATTTATTTATAGGTGTATACAAAGTTTCATAAACATTAAAAAAGGTCCCAATATGAGTTGGTACAAAAAAAAGTGAAAAACTCAAAATAGTGCAATTTGAGCTAAGCCTATAGTGAATCTAAAAATAGGCAAAAAAATCAGTCCAGAAACAAATTACACAACATTCTCCACTTGTTCCGTAATTTTCACATAATAAACATTCAATTTAGTTTTTAGGATCTTCTAAACATTTGTCTCCCTATATCTCTAGTTTATATAGTACTAAAAATTAGACCATTTAGACTTCTAAATCATGAGATATGCACCAAACATCACAAGCCACTCCAATATAGGATCAACATCAAATCACCATTTTCAATCTCAATTTCTAATCTTATAAATCCATAATTAAGTCAAATTCTCTTCTAGAAAATTTTATTTATATGTCTTAAGTTTCATCCCCAATTAGAGTCACCCTAGAGGTCTATAGATGGAGTTATGGCCAAAACAATGGCTCTGGTTCAAATGAACCAAGAACCTAAAATAGAATTTCACTAAATGCTACTCTCGCTTGTCATATTCAACCAATTCTATGCAAAGCAACACCAAGACATCATTCTATCAACTATTCAATGTCTAAATCAATCTTTGTACACGTTCAAATATACACACATTTATAAATTAACTAAGTGCAGTCCCAAACCTTGAAATTTGCCAACTAGCTATTCTTCTAATGTTTTTCCTTCTCTTCCCCTTTTGCTTTGCTTGATTCATCAACTTGAAACACCATAAATACATATCTCCATCCCAATTCCAGCCTTAAAATTCCAACTTTTTATGAGCAAAGCAAGAAAAGATGAAGATGAAAAGAAAAAAAAAACACTAACTTTTACCTTAATGTTCACTTAGAATTAGCTTGATTCCTTATGCAAAATTATGTGATTAAAGAGATGGAATAGAGAGGAGATAATAGAAAAGAAAAAACTGGAGTTAAAAATCCTATATAAACATCCGTCTCCCCTCTCTTATACTCCCATTTTCATGAAGTTTCTAGTCTTAGACACATGTTTCAATCTCATTGGACCATATGTTGATTTTTGACAAAATTGCACATTTGGTCCTTATTCTTCCTTTAGTTCCCACATTGGCATATAAAGTCATTAATTGATTTTATTCTAGTCCATATTTCACATAAAATTATTCTTGTCCATACCAAAATGAAGAAATTACCAATTTACCCTATCTTTTAAAATAATTACCATTATGTCCCTTACTATGATTAGATACTTAATTCTTTATTTTCACTTCTTAATACACCCTAGACATACTATATTGCTTCTAAGGTATATATTGGGGCCTTACATTTCTTTCCCCCTTAAAAAGAATTTCGTCCTTGAAATTCATACCTATATTGAATAGCTACGGGTATTGAGTTCTCATCATTGATTCAAGTTCCCAAGTTGCCTCTTCAACATTATAATGTTGCAAAAGCACCTTTACAAGAATAATTTGCTTATTCCTTAACTACCTCACTTCTCTAGAGAGGATTTCCTTCGACCCTTCATCATACAAGAAGTCTAGTTGGACTTTTATTTTCTGCACTGGTAACACATGTTAATCATCCAATTGGTATCTTCGTAGTATTGAGACATGGAATACATCGTGCAACTTGGATATTTCCATAGGAAGAGCCAGTCTATATGCCACTAATCCAATTCTTTCAAGGATTTCATACGGACCTATAAGTCTCGGACTAAGTTTTCCCTTTTTCTTGAATCTTAAAACCTTTCTCTAGGGCAAAAATTTTAAGAAAACTTTTTCACCTACCACCTATTCAATATCTTTCCTCTTCAAGTCGGCAAATGATTTCTATTTATCACTTGTAACCTTCAATCTTTGTTGATTTATATGGTAATCCAAAAACGATATTACATATAACTTAAATTCTTAATTAAAAACTGTTAAAAAACTACAATTTCCTTCATTACATATACAACCAGTCTTTAATCAAAAGACACATCCAAAGGTAATTTTACTTCTAACGGTTGGCCTAAGTGGCTGCAGATGATCCCTGTGCGTTACTTCTATTACTTGGACCTACACGGATTAACACTCATCCTAAGCTTGAAAGCTTAGTCGGGAAATACCTAATTTGGATGACCACTTATAGTAATCATTCCCTAAGCACACACACATTCATGAATATCATAGACTCATGTAAACAAAGATGGCATAATTAAGCAAAGTATATAATGCAAATATGCTTCAATATATTATCCATATGTCGTCAATTCACATTTATAAGTCAAATGTAGCTTTCCAAAGCTCATCAATACAAATTATTCATATTGTCATGCTGTATCTCTTATTTATAAAAGTTTAATTTCCTTTATATGTTAGGCTTGCACATTCCTATAGGTAAGGATAACAGGAGCTGTGGAAATTTGAAGGTATCAAACTGTGGATACTCGAAGGCATCAAACTATAGATACCTGAAGGTATTGAACTGTAGATACCCAGGGGTATCGAACTATGGATTCCCAAAGGTATCCAATTGTATAGACACTATAGTCTCGAAATGAAGACACCAGTAGTGTCAAACTGTAGCAACTGTGTTGTAACCTTATAGGCATGCCTATCTATCCATCACCAAGACAATCAAGCAGGCATTGTAACATTTTCTTTAATCAATTTCCAATTTCATAATTAATATAATGAAAAATCACATGATATTTATTTGAAAACATAAAATATGTTTTTTAAGTTTATACATGCAAGTCATAACTTATCACCAATATGATAGTATTCAAAACACAAGTATGCATATGATTTATTTTATACATGTTTTGTTCAGTTATGTTTCCTGATATACATTCACGTAATTCCAGTATATAAATTCCTATACCTCATTTAAATATAAAACATATTAAATTGTAATTAATTATCTTCACAAAATTAGTATGTGAACTTGTATAGTCATATTACACACATCAAAGTAATAAATATGCATACAAATCATTTATGAATATGTAAATTTTATTTAGCATGCATTATGCTCAATCTTAAATTTCAATGTTTAATCACCCAATTCACATAAGTTAAGTCATATTTCATATATCTATAGGTGTATGAAAAGTTTTATAAGCATTTAAAAAGTTCCTATATGAGTCGGTGATAAGTGTAAATTGCATCGTGTTTTAAGGCATAGTTTGATGTGTGTTTAGTTGTTAATTCAATAATTTAGTATGTGTTTAGGCTAGAATTGTGTTAGTTTGTTAATTATTTGTGTTTTAAGTGTTTTAAGGGTTAGTACAAGCTTTTGAGATTAAATATTATATTTTTGAGGTACCTTGATGTGTTTACTAGTGTTTCAAGGTTAATATCGAAGAACGGAGGAGTTTCGAAAGACATTTAGGCCTAAACAACAAGTCACAATCATGACAGAAGGCTCAGACGTAGGCCACGGTCGTGACCTGCATCGAGTAGACACGTAGACACTCATGAACATCAAGTTTCGAGGGATTTTTTTAACCTTTAGGACTTTGGAAAAACCCTAGGGTTACCCAAAACACAAGAGGATATAAAAAGAATGAAAAGAGTCAGAGAAAGGAGCTTTTGCATCAGTCACCTTGAGTAACCTTAGAGAGAGATCATTGAGAGATAGAGGAAGAGAAGAAAAAAGAGAGAAGAAGAGAAGAAGTTAACTCAACGTACTTCCTAAATCAGGAGGTTTCCCGACGTTGCCACCTCCGATCATCCATTTCAGATTATATTTCCTATTTCTTTCAGTTTTATTATTGTATAGAATTTGATTGCACAGTTGATGATAGAATTTAGAATGTCGAGGATGTTCTAAACTCACCTTCGGAATTTTATTCTTGAATTAATGAGAATCTGATTATTTATGTGTTTACTGGTTTTATGATTGCATAATTCAATAATAAACTGAGAGGGTGAATCGAATGAAAAACATTAAATTGGACTAACAAGAGTTAGGTGTTTTAATAGAAACCAGAATTGAATCAGATCGAGAATTTGTGTAGAGAGAGATCTTGCATAGGTTTTCAATAGTTTATTAGAGAACTTCATAACTAATTAGGGTTTTGGATAGGTTATGAATTGAGATATTACAAACTCCACAATCTGATGAGGGTTTATGATTTAGAGTTAATGGTTATAATTTGAGAGAGAGTAATCAATCCTAAGATAGTCTTGAACCAACAATTCAATATTTCATAATCAGTTATGATAGCATTAAGGATAGGTAAATTTTCCTTTCTCTTAATTGTTAATTTCTTTCGATCGATTCTTGGGTGTGTTGCATACTGCTTAGTAATTAGTATTTTCATATTTGATTCTTAATTTAATTGATTGAATTAAATTCTTGTATTAGTTTCGTTGCATCTTAAATTTTTGTTATTTGTTTCTGGCCTTGGATTTTAGGATTAGATTAGTTCCCTCCTTGTGGGATCAACACATTTAGTACTACGCTAACGAATCGTGTGCTTGTGGATTATCAAGAGTTCATAAATAAAACTTACACACAACCAAACCGCAATCAGTCGGTAAAAAAAATAAAAGTGAAAACTTAAAATAGTGCAATTTGGGCTAAGCCTACAATGGGTCTAAAAAAAGGCAAACAAGTCAGTCCAGAAATAAATTACATGTCGATCTCCACTTGTTTTGTAATTTTCACATATCAAACATTCAATTTAGGTTTAAAGGTCTTATAAACATTTATTTCCATATATCTTATTTTCCATAGGATTAAAAATCAGACCATTTGGCCTTTTAAACCGTGAGAAATGCACCAAACATCACAAGTTGCTCCAATATAAGGCCAACATCATTTCACCATTTTCAATCTCAATTTCCAATATAAAAAAGCCAGAATTAAGTCTGATTCTCTTCTAGAGATTTTTATTTATATTTCTTAACTTTCATCTCCAATTATAATCACCCAATTTGGACGTCTATAGGTCGAGTTATGTTCAAAACAATGAGGCTGGTTCAAATGAGCTAAGAACCTAAGACACAATTTTACTAAACATTACTCTCTCTTGTCATATTTAACCAATTCCATGCAAAGTAACACCAAGAAATCATTTCAACAACCATTACATGTCCAAATCAATCTTTGTACACATTCAAATATGCACACATACAAAAATTAACCAAGTGTAGTCCCAAACCTTGAAATTTGCCAATTAGCTCTTCTTCTAATGCTTTACCTTCTCTTCCCCTTTAGCTTTGCTTGATTCATCAACTAGAAACACCATAAATACATATTTTAATGCCAATTATAACCTTATTATTCCAACTCTTCATGAGCAAAGCAAGAAAAGATGAAAATGAAAAGAAAAATCAGTAACTTTTACCTTGATTTTAACCTAGGATTAGCTTGATTTCTTATGCAAAATGATGTGATTAAGGAGATGGAGAGGAGAGGAGATGAGAAGAGAAATTTCGGGAATTAAAACCCTACATACACATCCCTCTTTCCACTCTTCAACTGTAGCGCCCCCTTACCATAGGGTATCCACCGGAACGCCCGTAGGTCATTCCGACAAATATCCCACGACAAGAGA
>JANIJH010000225.1:22974500-22986731 GCA_024520975.1 Erythroxylum areolatum | reverse complement strand
GCCATGGATGTGTGGATCAGACCCGTATTAACCAATAGGTGCGTGACTGACTGATCGACTTGTGGGTTGTGGTGATTAGGCTCGAGCCCAATACAGCTGACCCGACCACAATCAAATGTCAGTTAATATTCTATACATAAGGGCAGATCAAAACACAAGAAGTGGTGTTAGTGGACTTATCCAAGGTATCTTATTTATGTTCATTTACAATTATCGTGCAATAATTTGGATTTTATTTATAAAATTTCAATTTAACCTCTTATCATTTTTTGAGCGGAATTATAGGCTTTAAAAGACTAAGTAGAACATACTACATTATCATTCCAGGAAATGAGAACTTTGGGAGATTACATGTATTTTGAAGCGTTACTTTGAATGCGTCGTTGTTCTTGAAACTGTTTCAAGGTTCCCTGCGACGTTATTTACTTATTGCACGAGCCATCTGGGTCCTAGAACTTGAACGCCGTGTCCTAGCCAGATTAATTACTATGTTTTAAGGCTTCAGAATGAAAAAAAATGTTAACTATGTCGTTGTTCTTGAACTGGACAATACGTCACAGATGCTTAGACACTATGTAATATACACTTCTTTATCACCTAGTTTAGACACTATGAGACCTCATGATGTAACTGGTGGTTGGAGAGCTCCAAGTGCCTTCCATCTCTAAGAATGCGAGTTTCCAATCTCTGAAGATTGCGAGTTAAGAGTCGCCTAATTCATCTAAGAGATTTTGTACCGTGTAATTGGTTAGGAGTTGAAGTCCACTTAACCTAATAATCCTAGTTAAATTAAATTCATAACTTGATTTTAAATTACTTGATTCTCCAAATAATTTTAAAGCATGTGATTTTTATATGGTGGTTTAGTATAATTGTAGAATAATACTTCTTTACACAATAATTATTTTAGTGATACCTAATCGAAAACCCTAATCGAAAACCTTATTCTAAAATTTTAAATAGACCAATAAAATAAAATAGTTGATTAAGTTAAAAGTCAAAACATACAGATATTTAAAGCCTCTGTGCTATTAATTATACAAACCCCGTTAATACAAAATATCTTTATCCCATCAAATAATAAGCATAATTGAAGTTGTTTCAGTTCATTGATTTAATCGAAAACCCTCTAAGGTCAAAAGTCCCAAGTTTAAGTCAAAATATTTCAGCTCTTTAGTTTAATAGTCTTCTAGGCAAAAAGAATTAGGGCTATGTAAAATCATTTTAGTTCACTCAACAAATGAAAATTTTCGAAGGTACGCATGTCTCAAGTCCAACGAAGTTACTTTTCCCTTTATTTCACAAGTTTTAGGTTCTAAAGAGTCCTTTAGCTCTTTGGGTATCAATTACAATAATCAAATCTCATATTCAAAATCACTTCTTCAACTCTTGCAAATTTTTAGGGTTGGGAAGCATCAATCAAGTAAATCAATACCTATAATACTTTTTGAAATTATCTTTGCAATAATGAAAAAAATCAACCATAAACATAATTTATAATTAAGAATGGGAGCTAATGATATAAACTAAATAAATATATAAAATATTTTAGAGTCTTATTATGATTATAATATTTGTAGATATAAAATCCTTATCTTATTTAAATTATATGTACTAAATCAATATTAAAAGACATCAAACAAAAGGATTTTGAGTAGGAAAAGAAGGGAAAAACACTCCAACAACTTCTACACATCATTTTCTTTTCATTTCTTAATATTTTTCTCCCAAGCTTTCATCTTTTCTTCTATTTTTTATGTTAAAACTAAAGTAATATGTGGCTAAATCCAAATATATTAATTCGAGATGATTCAAATTTCTAGTTGTAACCTTGTAAGGTTTTGTTATAAATTTATATTCATGTTTTAATTCAATTATTTATGGTTTTATGTTCTTATATTTCATGAATAATTAATATTAATTAATCTAACAAATTAATTTCTTGTTGCTTATTCTATAGTTATCTATGAATTCAGTAATCTATAATTGTCATGAAGGATTGATATAACTAACAAAGAGGTTATTTATGAAGTTGCATATTTAATTTATGATAAATAAGAAAACTATATTGAATAGTTGTAGCTATCTTAATTGTTTAATTTAGGTTCTATTCTTTTTCACTAAGCTTATTGCTATCATTCACTTGATATAGAATGTTATCACATGTAATGTTTTAGTAATGGGTTTGAACCAACTAATTTAAAAATTTGAGACTTATTATAGTTATTCTAATATGTATTGAACTAACTATTTGAAGTGTAAAAATTATTTTTTTTAGACCAATGATCAATGTTATAATTGGATGAGATGTTTCCTTTGAATCAGAGTTAAGTGTCATTGAATTTCTCACTTTCATACTTAGTTGATTTATTATAATTCCATGTTAAATTTAGTTTATTAGTTAATTAATCATAAACCCCACCTTGTTTTTCCAATTTAAATTAAGAAACTATCTTTAATTCTCTTGAGATTCGACCGAACTCCATGACTACTACTATAAGAGTTTAAAGAATCATAATTAATTTTGAGAGCATCGATAACCTAATCAAAATTTTGACGTCATTGTTAGAGAACTATTTCAGTTTCTCTGTGTTATTTTAAAGTTTACTACTAATTTCTTGTCTTGTATAACTCGTTGTTCTTAGATACGTGAATTGCAATATAATCTAAAAATTGAGAAGACAGGCTGTCGATTAATAAAAAGATCTAAGCAAAGAAGCGATCATTCACCTTTTGATGTGAAAGTTGAGATAGATCTAACAATTGGTGAAGATTCTAATTTCCAAAAAGTTGAAGAAAAGATGGTGAATCCTAACACTAGAGCATTGAGGGAGTTAGTAGCACTAAATTTGCATCAACAACCCTTATGCAAATGATTTCCAAATGTTGAAGTAGATTTCAAATTAAAATTTGGTTTGATTCACTTACTCCTTATTTTTTGTTATCTTACAGGTGAAGATTTGCAAAAAAAAAAAAAAACTTGAATGAATTTTAGATTGTTTACTCTAAAATTAAGTCATAAGGAGTGACTGAGGAGCAAATTAATATTAGAGCCTTTTTATTCTCATTGAAAGATAAGATAAATGATTGGCTATATTATTTCCTTCTGACTTGGTGACAATATGAACTGAGATCAAAAGGTTGTTTCTCGAGAAGTTCTTTTGTTCATCATGAGTAGTCAATATTACAAATGAGATATGTGGTATAAGACAATTCATTGGAGAAACATTGTATGAATATCAGGAGGGGTTTAAGGAGTTATATACTAGCTGCCCACGCCATCAAATTCTTGACCAACTTTTGATTTAGTACTTTTATGAAGGGCTATTGTCAATGAACATGAGTATGGAAAATGTAACTAGTGGAGGAACTTTGGTATGACTGACACTGATATGCATATCATCTATGAGATAGAATCATTGGACAAGGATTGTTTAAGCAGGATAAGGTTACTTGATCAACAAACGATAACATTTTGTTTTATACCACGTGATCCTCCTGGAGAGGTTCATCATCAACATAACATGAGTACCTGAAGTTCCACCACTTATGTACCTTTTAGCTTTACCAATTCGATATGAGCATCATTTCTAGTTAGAGAGGTTGGAATTTAAAATTTATAAACTGGAGAAGAATTTAGATGCTCCACTCTAATTTATAAGGGTGATAACTCTATGTCTACTAACACTATAGTACATCTCATTTTAAATGGTCATAACTCAAGGGAATCTTCTATTATATGCTTTATTTTTGCTGATATTTTTGTGGCATGTGAGCCTTTTGTGCATATAGTGGGGGACAATGCATGATTTAGGTGTAGGGGAGCAAGAGTATATATATATTATGATGAACTTTGTTATTTTTTCTTGGACTCATAAATACTATGATTCATATATTGATTATTTTTCATAATAGCCACATAATTTTCTGATTATTTTTTAGAAATAATGCCTAATTTAGGATACATTTTTTCTTTAAGTTTTAATATAATAAAGAGACAATGATTAGTATTTTCAATTAAATTACTTTAAGTATCTCATTGGTTTTGTTGAATAAAGGCGTCCAAGACTTAATGCATTTTGACACTTATGTGAGCTTTAACCCTAAGAACTTTCATCACTTTTGTGCTCATATATTTTTTCGTTTGTTGTGTATTACTAAACATAGCTTATCTATGCTAGAGCTTATGTTTGAATACAAGTTAAGACTATATATTTTTTATATAAATTTATGCATAATGATGATAAGGGAACTTAGGATAACTATAGTTAACCTAAACAAACCTACCTTACTTTTTATCCATAGAAAACCAATTGAGTCTTAACTTTTCTTTTCTTGCATACTAACCTTGTTATAAACCTTTTTTATTTCCTTAATAATTTTGAGCCCTTATATTGGAGTGATTATATCAAGCTTATTTGTATAGGATATTGACTATTTATATGAAAAATAAATTAGTTGATTCAAGTTGCATCATTTGAAACTTTCATTATATATATATAGATATATGTATATATGTGTGTATATATATAATGGGGGAGAAGTATAAAAAAATAAAAAAAAGAAATATCTCCTCTTTGATGTTCTTGTTAGAAAAATAAAAAAAGAAAAAAAAGGTGATTAAAAAGGACGTTGACACTAGTTAAGTTGAAACTTGCGTGGATAAGTTTGTACGATTTCCTTCAATTTATTTAACCTAAAAACTTCTTCTTGTGATACCTTACCTAAGTCACATTATAAACCTTATTAAGTCCCTTTGATTTATGCATTAGGTTCATTTTCGTTAAGTATTAAAGATATGATTTCTGAGCAAACTTATGGAAATAATTCACAACGCTTTGATTTGAGAGCTTAATAAACCCTAAACATTGTGAGTTTATAGAGTGAAATTCATAAGAGGGTGTCAAGTCTTGTTTCAATTGATTTTGATGGAATTGATGGAATTTATGTTTTACTTCTAAAAATGTGTCTTATAAGTGTTTGTTCTCTCAATTGTAATCTTAGTATAAAACTTTACTGTGTATTAGCTTCGAGATACTTTTAGATAACAAGAAAAAAGATGAGAGGCTTTTATGAGGATGATTGATGTATACTTGAAGATAAGCATCAGTATGGAGTGAAGGAATTGGATAAGACATTATTTGGTTATGTTAATTGGAATTATCTCTTTTTTCACTATATTTTGGTACTTAAATAGGAAAATTAATATTTGTTTTTTAGGAAATAACAAGTGAAGATTGCATCAATTTGGAGCATTATTGGTCAAAATTACAAATTTTGAAAAAAGTGAACAGATTATTACAGTGGATAATAAGAATTACGCCTAATCTCATATTCACTCTAAGATTTGAAAGTTAATCAGAAATTTAGATTTGTTTTAGATAATAATCTTTACTAGATAAAAGTAGGCTAGGTTTTGAGTTGGAAAAGAATGGAAAAATAAAAACACTTCGAACAACTTCTACACATCATTTTCTTTCGTTTCTTAGTAGTTATCTTTCAAGGTTTTGTTCTCAACTTAGATTTATATTTTAATTCAAGTGTTTCTTATTTTATATTCTTATATTTTTTAAATAATTTATATTGATTAATCTGACAAATTAATTTGATATTTATTATTCTATAACTATATATCTATGAATTATCATGAAAAAATTATAAGTAACAAATAGATTATTTATGAAATTGCATGTTTATCCATGTTAAGAATAAATAAGCAATTACTTGCTAGATAGAATGCACGAGGGGATTGAGAAATTGTATGGAATTGGTCCACCGTACTTAGTTCTGACCAGTTGATTGAATTTGAAGTAAAAAAGTTATAAATTAAAAATTAATTTGAAGGATAGGACTAATCAGTTGCCGATCACAGGCAATATTCTATAGTAAACAAATATAGAATAATCCTTTCCTTATCTTCTAACTTCCGCACATCTATCCTCCATCAGAGCTTAAACAAATATAGAATAATCCTTTCCTTATCTTCTAACTTCCGCACGTCTATCCTCCATCAGAGCTCCAAGGGTTGATCGCTGATACATGGGACAGTTGCTACTGTAGTGACCCGTGCATGCACGACAAGTATGAGACACTTATCCTCTATTTTCCTTGTTTTTCTCTGCCAGTTTGTTTTGTTTATCTTGTATATGTGACATAAAGCATTTAATCGGGCATATATATGAATGTATACAGTTTCACATGAAGATAGAAATACACAGACCTACGTATCCTTACCTCAAATTTGATTGGCTTGAACTCGATTGAATTTTAGTAGCTCAAAATTCGGTTGAATTTGACTAATTTTGATTAATTTTTTATTCATTTAAAATTAAAAAAATAATATACTTAAAATAACTTAATTTAAGACAGGCTGAAAAAAATCCATATTTAAAAAATGTCAACATATTCGATACATATTGCTTTGATAGTCTTTTATATTTAGGGGAAAAAAAACTACTTTGTTATTTGAATATGCTTCTAGGCAAAAAAGATAAACTTTTACGTCCCTATTTATAGCGCATACATAATTAAGAGACGCCAAATCTGTAAGATATTGATCTGAGAAAATTAGCGGATTGTATGTAACACATGCAAATCTCATACATACGGGAGTTGTGAAATTCTAGGTAGGCGATACTTGATACTCCTGAGATTTGAAGGCAAATCTCTCTCGGATTTTTCCTTCCTTAATATATACTTCATCTTATCTTCCGTAAATTTAACTAAAATCCCATATGCATAAGCAATATTTTAAAAATTAAATCATTAAAAAAAGAGTTTTAAAGGTTTATCAATTTAACTGACATTAAAACTTAAAATATAATTAAAAAGAATATATCATTATTTATTGAAGAGATTAAAGTTTAATTTAAAAAGATAACTATTAAACACAAATAAATTAATTTATTAATATTTATAAAAATTAATTTAAAAGTGACTGATGAAGATATAATCGCCGGACCGTCAAAGATGTCATCACATGGTTATCTGAAAAATAAGAAATGTTATCATTGATGGTCCTTCAATTTTTTGAACAAATTTTTTTTGATCAAATCAGTTATAAACGTTTCGTTTTCAGCATTAGTATAGAAATTGAAGCTACTAAGAAATTTAAAGGTTGACGAGAACTTGATGCTGAATAAGTAGAGGCCAGTGATTAATCATCAGCTGAATAATTAATTATGTGAAGATTTTATTTTTGCACAGAAATGTATAAACTACGTAGGAACATGAGAGATAGTTCCAAGTTTGCATCCTCTAAAGCTTTTGGGGTAAAATTTTAGAAGCTTAGGATTAATCCGAATAAGCTGAAATATCTAATATAATTAAATAAATAAATAATAGCAAATGATCACACATGTAGTAGTAGTCGAGAACATTTCTATATTAGCGGCCCAAGTTCAGATCTCCTGTCTAATATTACTCTGTTTTATTGTGTTCAATAAATTTCAGCTATTTATTTATATGAATTTTATATAGATCCCGTATGAACTCTATATGAGTCCCGCAAAATAAATTACTGAAAATTTATGAGAGAAAATAAAACATGATAATATTAGAACGAGGATCTTATCCCCTAGCGGCCCACCCGCAACCTCCTTCCCTATATAAGTATCCCATCCTCTTCGCTGTTCAAAACTCATTCCTTTCATTCGCATATTCGAAGTAACCAAACTTGGCCAGAGATTGTTTGTTTTGACGCGAAACCAACAAAACATCCAGAATGCCTCCTGTTCATTCTTTAACTTTGGTCTCCAGATGCACTGTCTTTCCCCATCAGAAATCAACTATGGGAGACCTCAAGCTCTCGGTCTCCGACCTTCCTATGCTCTCTTGCCACTACATCCAGAAGGGTGCTCTTTTCAGTCGCCCACCTATCTCCATCAAATCTTTCATTTCCCTCCTCAAACATTCCCTCTCCCAAACACTTACTCACTTCCCTCCTCTAGCTGGTCGTTTGACGACTGACTCTGATGGCTACGTTTACATAAACTGCAACGACAAAGGGGTCGATTTCATTCACGCCAGTGCCAGCCATCTTCATGTTTACGACATTCTCTCGCCAACTCACGTCCCAGCCTGTGTTAAGAGCTTCTTCGCTCTTGACCGTACTGTTAGTTATAGTGGCCATTATACACCGGTTATGGCTGTTCAGGTGACGGAGATAGCTGACGGTTTGTTTGTCGGCTGTGCAGTGAATCACGCCGTCATAGATGGGACTTCTTTCTGGAACTTCTTTAACACTTTCGCTGAATTCTCTAGAGGAATCAACAAAATATCTCGTCAACCAAGTTTTTCCCGACACTCTGTCCTCATATCCCAAGCAGTCCTTAAAGTCCCCAAGGATGGTCCAAAGGTGACTTTCAACGAAAACGAGCCACTTAGTGAGAGAATCTTTAGTTTTAGTAGAGAATCGATATTGAAGCTAAAATCCAGAGTTAATAGCAGAAAAGTGACAGATAACACCATCAGTAACGCCGTCGAATTGTTGGGTAAACAAAGCAACGATACCGATCACTTTACTAATGGAAAGGCAGCTACAATTCTAGAAAAATTGTTCAAGACCGCAGTTTCTAAACCGCAAGAGAGCGAAACGGTGCCGGAGATTTCGTCGTTTCAGTCTCTCTGCGCACTCCTATGGCAGGCCGTGACACGTGCCCGAAAATTAAAGCCTTCTACAACGACCACGTTTAGGATGGCCGTAAATTGTCGTAACCGTTTAAACCCAAAGCTCGATCCTTTATATTTCGGGAACGCGATTCAGAGCATATCAACGTACGCGTCGGTTAGTGACGTATTATGTCGGGACCTGAAATGGTGTGCTGAGCAATTAAATAAGAATGTGGTGGCCCACGAGGACGCTGCTGTGCGCCGTGTTGTAGAAGATTGGGAGGAAAGTCCAAGGTGTTTCGCACTAGGGAACTTCGACGGCGCATCAATCACCATGGGCAGCTCTCCAAGATTCCCAATGTATGATACTGATTTCGGGTGGGGCCGACCCTTGGCAGTTAGGAGTGGTGCGGCCAATAAGTTCGACGGTAAAATCTCTGCTTTTCCTGGGCAGGAAGGTGGTGGAAGTGTGGATCTGGAGGTGGTTTTGTCGCCTGAAACCATGGTTATGATTGAGTGTGATTATGAGTTCATGCAATATGTATCGACTTAGTTCGAAAGTGATGATTGATTATGTAGTTCGTTCTCTGGTCGTAGGGTTCGGGTTGTGTCGTATTAGCTCTCAGCTTCTGCTAATGCTTATTCTTTTGCCCTTATACGTCCTATCTTCGACGGAGAGGCTCGATCTGGTGTGGTGTATTGAAATGTCAGGGCATGTACTATGGGCGTTCTATAATGGAGACCAGATCATCGGTTAATTGTTTCGTGCCTGCTCTATTTTATAAAAATTCAACCATTTAAGAAATAGGATGCGTAAAAATTAGATGAATAGGATAATTTGACAACAGGGAAGGAGTAGAGGGCTTCCTCCTTAATGGCAATAAATATAGAAAGGAGCGGTTAGCATTTAAACTATGGAAAATTTTCTCTGATGATGTGTCTTGACCTTTATATGAAAGTAGGAGCCCACTTTAATGTTCTAAAAGAGTTCCTTTTAAGAGGAAGCTTAATGTTACAAAGTTCATCTCGTGACTTTAACTTTAAAAAGATTATCTTCTTATTCGAACTTTTATCAAAGTTCAAGTTGATTGCCAACACCCTCTCTATAGGATTCTCATTTAGATCTGCTTAAGTAAGACTTCAGCTTTCAGCAACCCTCGATAAGAAAATAAGAAAACCAAATTAAAAATAAGAGAGATACAATAAAACTAACCTTTATATTAAATTTCTTCAAAAGAATATAAGGAATGCTTTCTCTGACTTAACAAAGAGGACAAAGCTTGAATGAGCAATATATAACACTCTGACTTGAAAGCCAAGTTACATTTAAAATCTTACTCAAATTGAACTGCCTAAGATCGTGCTAAGATTACGTCTATCTCTATAAGATTACATGATAGACCATTTGGATGATATCCCCATCCAAGTAGGACTCTAACTGATAAGATAGAATATATAAGATAACAAAAAGATAAAGTTTACATTCAAATAGAAAATTAATATCTTTATTCTCGAAAATCTCCGCTATCTTCAGATGTTGAGTCCACTGTAACTCTAACTCCTAGTTATCGCCATATAATCCAAGATCTTCCCACGATCTTTATTTGTTAATGATGCAGTATGATCTTGCCAAAGCCCACATAGTACACTAGCCTGATTCAATGCTTCCCACAACAAATCTGCTAGTCGTGGTCCATTCATCCGAGCATGGGCTAAGTTTTTAGCCTGACTCAAGTCAATCTCTACAAGGTCTTAGATTCTACCAAAATTCGCACCAATTTCGATCTCACTCGCATATGTTTGCCTCAGTATTTTCGCATGCCCCCTCATGCGTGTAAACCAGCTAATCTTCCACTTAAGATGCATCGTAAAGGTCGTTGAGAAGTGCTCCGAAGTTTAAGGGTCTAACAATTAAGACTCGTGAGTACCGAGGAGCCTATAATTATACATAATTATAATTATAGGCATCTATAACTAAATCTTTAAATATTTAACTAAAAATTTAATTAAAATTTTAATTTCATATTTAATTCCACTTATAAAATAGGAATAATTTAATATTTAAATCTAATTTATTATAAAAATCTAAATTTGAACCCAATATATAAATTCATATATTTCAAAAATTATATTATCTCATTTTTTAAGATTTCAGTAAAATAAAAATTTATTAAAATCTAATTTTTTTTAACTTTATAAACTTCAAAGAACTCTTAGTAAGAAAAACTATAATTTTATGTGTATTGAGATGAATATGAATTATAATTTACAAACAAAATATTTATATAAAAAATAAAAGAGTATATCTAAATTTTTTATTTAAAATTTATATCTTTTTCTCAATAATTATCCAAATTATAAATTATTAATTGTCAAATCCATTTCTCAATGTTCAGAGAATGAGTGTAGTAGTAAGAATGTTTATGAGGAGCTTGAAACATCTTTTGGTAATTAGTGATCCATTATGTGGATCTCAACTTTTCATGCCCCATTGAAGCCAATTGTTTCGGGATCTGGATGATAGTGATCTGGTCGTGGGCTCAATCTGTTACCATGTACAATGCATCGATGCCAATGGGGCCGAGCTGCTCCTAGCCCTACTCAACCCAACCCCAGGCTACAGTCACCGGTGGCCTAACAGGCAGGGATAGACCAACCTGACCATGTTAGAGTTATGTAAATATTGTGCCCTGGAAAGCAAGTGTATTTACATGTAACTTAATTTTCTTCCAGTTACAGTTTTGTAATGAAAATATTTATTATCAATAAAACAAAAGAGTTTGGTTTATATGTATGAGCATTATATATCTAGTCAAAAGGTACCAAGATTCTTTTCTAAGTAATAGACATATACGTAGAGATGCATGGGAAACATGTATATTATTAGAATCTAAATTAATTGATTCACCGTTGAATAATCAAGTTGATCGCTTGATTATGGTTTAGACTGTAGTGTTGTGATTTATCTCTATATAAGTAAAGGAGTTTACTTCAGGGGAATGATGAGTTTCATATCATGATAGTAGTTGACTATCGATAATGGCACTATTAAATGAATCTGGAATCAAGTATGTTTTAAAGAATAAAGTAGGCCGTTACTTTAATCTTAAAACATACAACTTAAGCATTCACTTATTATGGACCAAAATCTTGATGAGCGGTGAACTCATATGTGTTTCATTATAATTTTTGATATGATCAGAATGGATCTTTATAGAGTATTAATCCAGTGTCTGCATGTTGGAATTATTAATTGAAATATGTATAAGGAAACATTAACTCAAATAAAGAATTTATAGTGATATTATCACTTCTAGATGTTTTAAGGAGATTTGGTGATTAAACTGGCACCAGTAGTTTGATGAACTAGCTACCCATAAAGTCTTAACACCAAGATGAAATCTTGTGTATTAATCACCATATAAAGTAAAACGGGAGATCTACAAAGAAAAACCAACATAAGGGCAAAACAGTAATTTTACTATTTGTTGTGCGGATGGCTATAATAAGTTTCATGATAGGGTTTGCAATTGGACATATTATTTGAAATATGTGTTCTCATAATATTTAATAATTCAAGAGTTCAACTAATTGTCTTTAGTGGAATGACATTTAGTTAAT
>JANIJH010000225.1:22779098-22789439 GCA_024520975.1 Erythroxylum areolatum | reverse complement strand
CCTTAATTTCTCAGGTAACTCCTTCCAGAACTTCTCCATTGTTCCCTCTCAAAACACGTATGATTTCATTTATTGATAGGAACTCGTGGAAATTCCCAAGAATCCTGCGTCACCTTCAACTTAGCTATCCTCCAACTCCTCAAGAATCTGACACTTTCTTTTGGAAGGGGACTCCACTGCATAAGCTAACTAATTGCTTCATTTGCAACAATTTACGTCATTGCCGACCCCCTGTTCCTTGGGCAACCACAGTTTGGAGCCATCTCTTCCCGCCCCAAATCTCCTTCATTTTCTGGTTAGCTATTCAGAATAAACTTTCGACTGCTGACCGTATTCCCTATATGCACATGGATCCTTCTTGCCCGATGTGTTCCCTTCAAATGGAATCTTGTTCTTATCTTTTTTTCAAATGCCCATTTAACTATTCTATTTGGAGAGCTGTTTGTAACTTATGCTGCTGGACGGATCCTAGGTCCGACATTATGACTATCACTAGTTATATGTCTTCTCCTGCAGGTTCCAACCAATCTATCCACCTTATTGTTTTAGGGGTCCGTTTATATTCGCTTTGGCGAGAGCGCAACTCTCGACGCTTCCATAGTACTTCTTCTATGAAGGAGAGTTTGATTTGCTTAATTGTGTCTCACGTTCAAGAGATAGTTTTGACAAAGAAAGTTCCTTGTAGCTCTAGTGTTTGTCATGCCTTACGACTATAGTTGATAAATAGGGGCTCTAATTATGCTCTTTTTGCTGTGATAGCTGATTTCTTTATTGTTGGCTCTCTTTTTGTGTATTGTGTTGTATATAATGGGTTTTCCCGTTTGTTAACTTTGTAAGTTTCTTCCTTTTTAATACTAATTTCTTTTGTCAAAAAAACAAATAATTACTTTTCATTCGAATTTCAGTAACTAATTGGTAATTACTTGTGCATCCATCAATTATAAGTTACATAAAATTAAAGGAACACGCTCAAAGTTAACAATACGAAGGTATGGTGGATGAATAGTGAATATTGGTCGTTTATTTTAAAATTGTTCGGTCAAAAAAATTATGGATAAAGAAACGACAGCGTCTGTTGCGTCTCCCACTCCCAGAAAGATCGAAATTTGGGAGGAACTCAGAGACTCCGAGCAGACATAACCGAGAAGAGAAGCAAAGGGAAGTGAAAATGAGATACAACTTCGACTTGGCGGAGTCGAACCAAGATGCTTCGGGCCAATCTCCAACTCCAAAAGGAGTTGAATGGGTGCCACTCCAAGAGCACCCTATCTTTACAGCGGCCACCGGCGGATTTGTCGACGGAGAAGCCGCCGCTACTGGCTTTCCGACAAACCTGGTGGCGTGGGACGGGGCTTCTAGACTCTATTACTGGGACTCTAATAACCATTGCCTCCATAGGATCTCTATTCGTCTTGGCGAACCTGAGCCTACTTGTGTTCTCGCTGCTTCTCCCTCCAAGGTTCCCTTTTCTCTCTCACTCAGGGAGGTTTAAAGATAAACAGAGCAATTAAATGCACTTATTTGTTTTAGTTTCTCAACTTTCAATTGAATTCATAAACTGATGCCAGTATACTTATTAGGTGTTGCTAGCAGATATGCAGATTGACTTTTTGATTAATAAAATCTCCATCAATAGGAATGGCTCTGCGTTGCTTCTCTCCGGTTTAGATGGTTTGTGTGTCATGTATCTGTATGGACGAAGCTCTACAACGGATAACACTATAGTTTGCAGGTACCCCTAGAAGTTGTTTTATGCCTTACATTCATATCAAGGTGATACTTTGCATTCGACATAGGTTTTAGTTTCCTATCTAGTGTGTGTTTTGCAGCATCATGCAGTATCCTAAGGTCCTATGCTTTTGAGCTTTTAGAGGCGTTTCAGCTGCATTGCTGTTGGCCATAAGCTTGGCCAGTTGAATACTGCATTTATGTTGTTGATATTTACAGGACTATTACAGTTGGTTCTCGAATATTTTTTAATGAGCCCAATGTGATACACATACTACAAGTTTCATGGCACCCCTATAGTGACACACATTTGGGGATTCTTTCGTCCGACTCAGCTTTCAGGTATCACATTCATAATTATGAACTTTTTGATTCCTTTCATGTTCTGAACATATTTATTCCTTTGTTTGAGCTGATGAGCAGCCATGGGCAGGTTAGGGAAGTATGCAACGTTGGCTATATGCTATAACTAAATTCTGGAGTTAACTTGATTTATGTAATAAATTAAGTGAAGGATAACACCTTGTCTGAAACTCATAACCGCAATGAATTACTGATTGTTGAAATGCATAAGAACACTGGCATGTATAGCCTTTTTTTAAACCTTCTTTCTTGGTTTTGTGTTTTTATTAATAAGTATTGATTTATTAATGTAATAAATTGCATTTTATTAATTATAGTTCATTTATCATGTCTTTACCTGCTTGACAAAAATGGTGTATATTCCCAAGGAGTGTTTCAGTTGTTTTGTTTGTTTTTAATTTCCATTTCTTTATTGTTGCTAGGCTTTTTGATTTGTCTTCAGATCTCCAGCAACCAGAGCAGGAGTACTATCTACAGCCTGTTGAACCAGGTAGGTCCAGGAGTGCTGCCTCCATGCGTCCTGTAGACTTTTCTTTCGGAGGAGACCACTTGTGGGACAGGTTCACTGTAAGTTCATATTTGTTTTAATAATTGTTGTTACATTCTATCCTTGATTATGCATGTTTTTTTGTGATATTGAAGGCAGTGAGATACTATGCTGCTTGTTACACTTGCTTTATCTCACCGAGCTTTTGTGTTTTAATGCAAGCTTTTTATTTCTGGTGCTCATATGTTTATTATCTACTGATATTTTACTTTCATGCCACTTAGTTTCTGCTTATTTTGCTGTTCACATTGCAGGTTTTTCTGTTATTCGGTGATGGGTCTATTTACATCCTTTGCCCAATTGTTCCTTTTGGAAGGTGATTGCTACCTTTTATCTTATATTGAATCCTTGGTTCCTTTTACCTAAGATTTTTAGTAAATGCATTCATCAACAGGCTGCATTTTATTCTGGTGCACTCATTTTAGAATATTTCAAATTTTCAAATTCCTGAACTTGAGGAAGATTACACTTCTAATTATATTACAATCTTGAGCTCAAATTAGACACTCACATTTCATAAACAATATCATTGATATATCAAATACGATTTCAACTTTTTATTTGTTCTGTGTACCACATATAAGTTGTGTAATATGTAGAAATACATCTCTGATGATGTGTTGGATAAGTATATTTGACACTGATCAATATTTGATTATTTTCTTGTAATAGTGTGCACAAATGGGAATCAGTTATGGAGATATTTGGTGATGCTCATACATATGGGCGGCAATCAGGAAATCCAACTGCTGTCTTAAATTATAATTTGGCAATCTCTTGGTTGGAAGCTACATTTCCTGATTTAAATAATGAAACAATTGAAGAGGAAAATCTTTCCACAATTAAAGCTCGTCCTTTTGCCTTGCTTGATTCGTCACTTTGTTTGCAGGTAATTCTGTCTTATTTTATTCTTAACTAAGATTTGAAACTGACTAGGTGACACATTTTGACGATAAGATGCCTAACTTCTCGAAATAAAGATCATGATTATTTTTTTCTCAATCTTCTTAGAATAAGCTCCATCCTAGTGTTAACAATTCTGCCGTTTTGAATAAGTCATCAATTCATCGAGGTGCTCTATGAAAGTATGCATTGTCCATTTCCTGTGTTATTCTCCACTATTATTGGAATTTATGTGAAAATGAAAAAGTTTGAATTATGTCCAGATAACACACTTCTTTATTGGTGGCCTTTTATTTTTATTCCCTACCAACTTTCTACTATTAGAAACATCTAGTCAGTAGTATTACTTATAAATTTTTGAAGAAATTAGCTTAATATATTATTTTGGTATTGGCCTTTTTTCAGGGACCACTGCATCAAGTATGCCATGGTGGTGAAGATGAACTTTTGGCAGCTCAGACGACACAATGTGAAGGTCACGCAGTTAGTTTTCTCTATAACTCAGTTAGTAAAGATTCTATTCTGGTGACTGCATGGAGTAGTGGGCAATTGCAAATAGATGCATTAGCAGATGAAATTCAGCCGGTTTGGACTTCTGGTAACCCACCTCATCTTCATGTTGCTTCCAGTCATCGTATTCTGGGTTTTGCTATGATTTGTGAATCAGTCTCAGGTGATCTCCCAGTTGTTAAGCTTGATAAACCAGAAGATAATACAGTCTGGTTGGGCTATCCACCACCATTATTGAGACTTGCAATTGTGGATTTGGCATTGCCTAGAAAAAAGAAAAGTGGATCACATATTGCAATGTTTGTTGATCCCCTTGTGCCCGAGAGGTTCAATTCTGTTCATGATGGAGGGATAGATTCAATTATCTTGCATTTTCTTCCATTTACAAGTAAACCAATTGGAAAGGATTCGAGTATCAGAACTCCTTCTGTGCATCCTGTTCTTAGTACATGCCAGGCAGAGAACTCCTTACTGTCTCCTCTTTGTGGATTTGTGACATTATTTGATTCATTTGGATATTCGTGGATCATAGGAGTAACTTCTTCTCAAGAATGTGTTGTGCTAGAGATGAAAACATGGAATTTGTTGCTTCCTCATCAAGTTGATGTTGAGAAGAAACTCCCTAGCTCTGATGAATGCAAAGAAAGAAGTACTACTGAAATCATAAGCAAAGAACTCCTTAGTGGACCTAAAGTAGTACTTGCTCCTCAGGCCCTGCCAAATCTTCGATCCGTTTCTGCTGATTCTATTGAAGGCCGTTCAACTCTCCATCAATACTTCAAGCTTTTCCATGAAAATTATGTTGAATATGCACATAAGGTGAGTGCATTTGATTTATGCAACAGCTTTTACTGTCTTGCTCCAGTTATTACACTTAGACTATGACTTCTTTCTGCACCTCCAGATTGTTATGTTTTGGGAACAGACCTGTTTACAAATAAGTTCTGTTAATGTTTAATGATTGAGCATTTGCACTAGATAGTGTCAATCATTCACGTTTTCAGGGTTTATGGTGAGCTATATAATTGCGAGATGTTAATATTAATATGTTCTGTTTTTGATCTATGTATGAGTATTCTCCTCGCATCTCCTGCAGGTTTACTTTGAGCTCAAGCACCACGGGCCCCACTTGAAGAGAATCATCGATGACCTGAATACTCGACTGCATGAGGCACAAGAGAAGCTTTTGAAAGTGGAGAAGAAGCAATCAGGATTGGATGCCAGAGTTGATCATGCAATTCACCAACAGAGTCTTATAGAACAGAGATTACAGCGCTTGAGGAATTTGCCTGGGGCTCACAAGAGACCTTTGACTAAAGCAGAACGGGACTTTAAGTCTGAGCTTGGTTAGAAATTTCATACCTTTTTTATGAATTTAAGTCTCATTCTTTGAGCTATTTCTGAATTCTGACTGTCCCAAAACCACCAATGGATTAGGTTTATACTTATCTTGCATTTCTCTGTACCTTACAATATTAAACTAGAGGGTAATTCTGTCGTTTGTTGTTGATTTTTGTTTGGTTAATTTTGCAGACCAATTTTCCGGAGTAGAGTTGGATGCATTGCGTACTTCCATTGACACTCTAAAAGCAAGGTTGAGGAGGTACACACAATCTTCAAAAGGTGAAGTAACGAACCAGACGAGAAAAATAAGGGGGAGGAACTATGCCCAAGAAACCCAAATCTCCCAGCTGAAGTCCTCACTTGAGAAACTTGCACTAGTCAACAGGGAGAACACCAAAAAAGTACAATTTATTGAATCTGCATTGAAAGCCGAAGAACACTCCAGATGATTAAAATCACAATTCCCTATTTGTAGCCTGTTTTATTAGACCCATGAGGCAGTTTTTTAATGCAATCCCATTGCATGTTTTTGACCTGGCTTGGTGGTAGGCACTTCACATTGGTATGATGTGAGTTGGGGAAGTTGATGCACTGAGGTATGTTGGCTTTGAAAGAACATATGTAGGTTAAGATTATGCTCTATTCCTTTATTAGCACGAACTAATGTATTTAGTAGTGGTAAGTAGTGCATGCATCTACGGCGAGTATAGCTATGAAGATGACTTGAAATTTTGCTAACATGAATTTTTACATTCTTCAATTTAGACATTTATGATTTATGTGTATTTATTAGCAAAGTTATGAATATCGTACCGAGCTCGGTACCAGATTGAGTTTTGATACGATACTATATCGATACCAGTCAGTACCGAATACTATTTCAGATAATTTTTTAATTTATTAAAGTCCCTAAAATTTTTAAAATTTGCAAAATAATCTATTGATATATTGTACAGTTGTATTTTATACTTTACTAGTTTACGGCTTATATCAACCATGTTTTCAAAAATTATAATAATAAATAATAATGACAATTATTATAAAATAACAATAATTTTTAAATATTTAACATATAAATAATAATTGCAATTAATATAAGCAAAAACAATTATCATCATACAAATATAAAATTAAGAATAATACAAAGTATTTAAAATATTACAATAATATAATTTCATCATTTTAATAGATAATATTACATCAAAAGATTTAAAATATCCAATAAAAAGAACAATAAATATCCTTAAATAATTTACAAAAAGAGTTGATAACGAAGAAACAATCAAGTAGAAGTTAAACCTGAAACAAAAATGTTATAGTTACATTACATATATAGAATTTAACATAAACATCAAATACAAGTAAAATTAATAGAAGAGGGAAAACAAAAACCTGGAATTCAATCGTTAATGTGAAGATATCCGCTAGAACTACACTAACCTCATTGATCATTTGGTACAAAATCTTCACCATTGGGAGGAGCTTCATCATCATTATCATTCAAATTTAATACACCAAATGACATGTCAATGCTTTTTCATCCAAGATTGTTTTCCAAATCCAAATCATTCACATCAACAAAATTGAGTTCTTCATAAACCTAATCCGCCAAAAGATTAATATTATCAATGGCAATTGGATCAATTGAACTACTTGTGCTATTAAGACTCCTAATAAATAATTAAATTTAATTATTAGAAAATTATAAGAAATTATATCGAAATTAACAATGAAAATAACATACCTTTCTCGAAGTTTTAAATTGTAACGAACAAAAATCAAGTCATTCAACCTCTTATGCTCCAATCTATTCCTTTTCATTGAGTGGATAAATTCAAATGTACTCCAGTTTCGTTCACAGCCTGTTACACTTACACATTGACTTAAAATCTAAATCGCAAACCTTTTTCAATTCTGAAATACCATATCTAAATCGCAAACCTTTTTCAATTCTGAAATACCATTTCCGAATTGATCCCACCAAGAAACTGTAAGTTATAAGATAACAAAATTAGTGCTATAAACAAAATAAAGTGATAATTAATTTTTAACAAATAAGAAATAGGAAATAACTAATACCTAGAGAAAGTTTTCCTCTTTGTTGAATAGCAATCAGCATTCCAAAATCCTTATAAGACAATTTGTAAAGCTTCATTTGTGAGCTTAAAAGATCTTGCATCGCGTCAAGTCTAACAATTGTTGTAATTATTAAAAACATTCCTCTATTAACTTCAGCTTGCTTTGTAAGATCTCGTCTAAAATACACACTAGGATTCAAAATTACCCCAGCTGCAAACAATGGAGAAGAAAGTTGTTTTTCCCTTCTCTCATTAATGATTGAGAGATATGGTGTATATAAAGAAGACCTTTTTTCAAATTGGCCTTGATTGCTTCCGTCACTCTCTCTATAGCATCAAAAATATAACTCATTGTTAGCTTTTCTTTACTATCAGCCAAGCGAAGCACCCTCACTAAAGGCTCACAAACTCGGATAATAAATTGACATTGCCACCAACATTTTCTATCTTGCAGTATAATATTACAAACCTCTATTCCAGCATTAGACCTAGCATGCTGAGATGCAACTCACTTATCACTTGTAAACATTTGCCTTAACTTCTTCTTCATTGAAACAAAAGACTGAAGTGATAAGAAATTTGTTGTAAATCTTGTTACAGCAGGGCGAAACAAACTCCTACCATTGGTAAATTCCCTTATCATCAAATTCAAAACCCATACACGATTATAAATGAATTTTGTCACCTTTTTAGCCTTATACATAGTCTCATCAATAATAGGAAAATACTTAGGATTTCCTTTATTCTCCAGCATTAAGTCAATGCAATGTGCAACATAAGGAGTCCAAAAAAATGAATTATAGGTATTCTGCAATCTTTTTTTGCCGCTTTATAAGCGGAATCATTGTTAGTAATAAACTGAACAATGTTATCCGACCCTAATTCATTTACAACATCATCAAATATCCCAAACAAAGTCTCAATATTTCTAATAAGGTCAGATGCATCAATAGATTTCAAAAACATAAAGCCATTTGAAGAATAAACCCAAAAAATTATAATAGGCTCTTGTCTCCTATTTATCCAACCTTCACACATAATTGAACATCCATAAATACCCCAATTCACTCTTCTTTCAGCTAAATAATTTCTAATTTCAAAAACAGCACAACTCAAAAGTTTACTTCCTAAGTCATCAATCGATGGTCCTTTGTATCCTAGACCATAAGAGACTATTGCATCCATCATAGGTTGATAATAATAAGATTGAGAAGCATTGAATGATAAATTTGTATCATACCACCATCTAGCTACTACCATATCAACATTGTGAGCTACATCTCTTGATTGTATTACACTACAATTTGAAGGTTGGGCTTCAGAAGTTGTTCGTGGTGCAAAGAAACTAGTTACCTGTCTTTTTCCCTTCCTCAGATCAGATTCTTCATGATCCTGAGATGGAACACTACCAATACCACTACCACCACCACCACCACCACCACTACGACTTCCACCTACAACATTTCCATAATCACCACGAAAATTAGAAAACGAGCTTCCACTACCAATTTCAAAATTCAATCTTTCCCTTCCATCTCTCTCAAATTGATGTTCATCAAGTAATGTTTTCATCTGCCACTTTACATCATAACTTATTTTTTTTACATGTTTTCACATCTCCTTTAACCCCAGCTAAATGCTTTTTCAATTGGCAATTCCTCCACCTTTCAAATGCTTGTTACAAAATAAGCAAATAATATGATTCTTCATACCGGGAACAGTACCAGCATGAGCCCAAGCTGGATCAGTGTATCTTCCTGAAGTGAGTTGATCGGTAGTATTTGAACTTTCTTTCATTTATCTGTACACATAAAAATAAATAACACATAATTTCAGTACACAATATGCATATTCAACTTATATAATATAACTCATTCTTTATTATTACATTACATATAATTCAATTTCATTAATCACAATTCACAACAATTTTCAATTTCCAACAATCACAAAACATTAACATACATCAACAATTTCTATTTTATTCAATTTCCAACAATCACAAAAAATATATTAACAATTTTCATTTCCAACAAATTCCAATTGCAACAATCACAAAACATACATCAATAATTTCTATTTCCAACAATTTCCAATTTCCATTAATCACAAAACACACATCAACAATTTCCATTTCTAACAAATTCCAACAAGTTCCAATTTTCAATAATCACAAAACATACATCAACAATTTTCATTTCTAGCAATTGCTAATTTCCAACAATCATAAAACATACATCAACAATTTCTATTTTCAACAAATTCCAATTACAATAATCACAAAGCATACATCAACAATTTTTATTTTTATCAATTTCCAACAAATTCTAATTACAACAATCACAAAACATACATCAACAATTTCTATTTTTATCAATTTCCAACAATCACAAAACATACATCAACAATTTTCATTTTTATCAATTTTCAACAATCACAAAACATACATCAACAATTTCTATTTCCAACAATTCCAATTATAGCAATCACAAAACATACATCAACAATTTCTATTTTTATTAATTCCCAGCAATTTCTAATTTCCAACAATCACAAAACATACATCAACAATTTTCATTTGTATCAATTTCCAACAATCACAAAATATATATCAACAATTTCCATTCCCAACAAATTCTAATTACAACAATCATAAAACATAAATCAGCAATTTCTATTTTTATCAATTTCCAACAATCACAGAACATACATCAACAATTTCTATTTTTATCTATTTCTAACAAGTTTCAATTTTCAACAATCACAAAACGTACATCAACAATTTTCATTTTAATCAATTTCCATCAAGTTCCAATTACAACAATCACAAAACATACATCAACAATTTTCATTTTTATCAATTTTCAA
>JANIJH010000225.1:22731954-22750384 GCA_024520975.1 Erythroxylum areolatum | reverse complement strand
ATAATTTCTTAACCAATTCCATATATTTTATAATTATCAAAACATAAAGGGATTCTTATTTGTCAACCACCATTGGTTCAACACATACATCATCAACAGTTTCATTTTATAATAAAACCAATAATTAATTAGATAAAAATCATATCAGAATAAAAAAAATTATATATATGTTATTTATGGTATCATAATTTTCAAATTAAGATTTACAAAATTTTCAATTTGATTCCAAGAATCTTAACTCTTAACAACAACCCTTTTGTATTGCCAATTGAAGTACCAAACCAATGTAAGATCAATTTCTAAATCTGTTGATTTAAAAAAGGTTTTCAATATATTCTAATTTTATGCCTTAAATTACAATTTTTCTGGTCAACTTCCAAGTTCCAATGTAACCATGTTTCATTATGTTATAATTTACGTCCTTAAATAGCTTAAACTTAAAGATTCATTTCTATAATAATTTGCAACTTTCTCTTGACCAAATCAAACCGAACAACCATGACCATGAACCAACACAAATGACATTTATTTCAGTATTCAGATACACAAACACAGTATTCAGATCACATTGCAAATCCAACCAATTCATTTCATACACAAACACAACCTAACCCAACCAATTTAGTATCCATATTCCAGAATCCCAGATCACGCAACAAAACATTCATCACAAAAAACATCGTCCAACTCTAACACCGTGCATCATCCAACTAATACCATCATCCTAATTCCAACATTCCAATGATCCAATCCAACACAAAAAAATTTTAATTAAGCATAAAAATTTTGATATAAAATAATCACAAACCAACTTCGAGTCTTCGGCGGGTCTTCGGGTTTTGTCATGGGTCAGAGTCTGACGCATCTCCAGTGGCTTCGAGGGGTATAGGCGGTGGCGTCTTTGGGTCCCCGTGGAGGAAGCATCTTCAACCGATGCCAAGGGAGGATACTCGAAGGAGGCAAGGGGTAGAGCAGAGATGGCGGTGGCGGTGAGACGCTACAGTGAGAGGGCGACAGTCGACAGAGAAGAGGCAGGAAAGGGGGAGGGGAAAGGTTTTTAGGGTTAAATTTAAAAAAAATTGCAATTTGGTCCTTACATTCTGGAAGTTTACAGTACTGCCTAGTATGTTTTGGTATTGTTGGTACCGACTGAAAACAACAGGTATTGACCGATATGTTAAGTCAGTACCGATAGCCCGTACCATTTCGTTTTTCGACCGATACGTTACATACCGGCCAGTACCGTCCGGAACGGTACGATATCCTAAAAACTGCTTATTAGCAATATTTTAAAATCTAGATTGGAAGTTAGAACTAGATTCAATTAAAATGTCATAACTGAATAAAATTAAAAATATTAAAATATGATTAAAAATTATTCTATTTAAAGTTAAATAAAGAAGACTATTAAATAAAATTTGATTGATTTGATTTATAAAAATTAATTAATTACGAAATAGACTAACTAAATAAACGGATGAGTTTTTAATTTTTAATTTAAATAAAAGTAAGAAAATTGATTTAGTTATTAATATAATTGTGTTATATTATTATATATTAAATAAAATTTTAAAGTTAAATTTTATAAATTAATTAAGTTTATTTTTACTTTCATATAATATTTTTAAATTTAAATAATATTTATTAATAGTTTTAAAATTAAAATTATTTTTAAAAAATTGTTTAAATAAAATTATTCATAATTCTTATTAATAATTAAATACATAATATTAAATTAAATTATTCTTACTAATAATTAACATTAAATAATATGTATTTGACTGATAATAAATCAGACATAAAAACATAAAATAAGATTATTTTTATGATTTTCAAAAGCTATAAAATTAAAAATTGACAGAAATTAAAATTTAAAATAAATAAATTTTTATTAAATTTAAAATATAAATTAAAAACTTAAATTAAAGAAAAACATTAGATTTTCATCAATTTATATTTAAGAGAATTAAGGTTGATTGTAAAGCGATTTGGTGATTGCTTTAATAGATGTGAGAATAGAATGCCTCTCCTTTTGAACTTGTCTATACCTCTCTTTCCGTGAGTGACACCACATGAGGGGGGAAATGCATGTTGCAGGTTCCAGGTTGGAGGATCATGGTCCATGGACATGGATTCTTCCTTTTCGTTCCTTTTTTTTGGGGGGGAGGGGGGTTTAACTGTCAATGCTAATGATCTCACCATATTACATAATCCTACCTCTCTCTTTTATTTCTGGTCCAACAAAAGGAACGATTACATGCTTTTCTCTACTCTCTCTTGCTGGCTCTAACTTTCTAGTTGTCTTGTGCACGATTACGCGGACAAACGATGATGGGATATCGCTTCAGCGTCCGGGTCGTCGGGAAGTAAATAAGCTTATCCTTTTCTGCAGGAACCCAGCTGTCAACAAAATCCAAAGCCCAAGTAAGCTTCATGATATGACCTCTTTGTTATGGAAGAATAATTTGGACATTTTACCTCACATGTGTAACTACGTAATGGATGAAAACGGAAAGCTCTACTCTAGCAAGCTCATATCCTGGGCATAACCTTGGTCCTCCGCCAAATGGAGTGAACACATTTGGTGGACATGTTCCCGATGAGTTCTGTTTCACAGCCACAGAGACAGGAATCTTTTTTTATTGAATATGACTGTAGATTTATGGATGTTTGAAGAGTTTATATTTTACCTGCCATCTCCAGGGATTGAAAGTTCGAGCATCCTTAAAATGGTCGTTGTCCAGATGCACGGCTCGGAATGATGCAAAAACCTTCCATCCCTTAGGAATTGTGTAACCTAATTGGTGTTTTGATTGCAAAAGATATATTTTAGTTGACTTATGTAAATCGATCACTGTAAATTGTCCACTTGACGTTACCTTTTATATTGATGTCTGTCATTGCTCGTCTAAATATCCCACCAATTATGTTTGCCATTCGCAAAGTCTCATTAATAACCTGAAAATCATAATGAAGATGAAAAGAAGAAACGTCATCATAGAAAATAGCTAGGGAGAGCCTCACTTACACACTGAGTGAAGTGCATTGACTTGTAGTCGCTCCACTCAATAGCCTCACTCGCACCCTTCTTTAATCTAATCTGATCGTGCTCCTCCTGCCACATCAAAACGTGAGCATCAATGCCGAGACCCTAAACAAATTTCTTTTATCTTCTTGCAGGCTAGAGCACTGTTTTTCAGAGCCTCATTAACTTTCCAAGGTGGCCTATGGGCCTCAGGCATAGGGTTACAGGGCAAAGTCTGATCCAAAGTAGTAAAAGTAGACAAAAAAAATTCCAGCCCATTAAATGCTCCTAAACATCAAGCCCTACAAATGGTCCCGCCAGATCCAACGGTGGCCAGTTTAACCATTCAATGAATCAAGCTGAAAGGAAAAACAATCTGGGTCCTAGGAATCCCAAAAGGGTCTCAGCCAAAATTTGCTAGACTTTTTGATGTCACTCTTGCTTTAACATTTACACCGTCTGATAGGGCTCCTGGAAATCAGCACCCAACAGCGTTTCCGCCCCCCACGAAAATGGACTTGGACAAACCGCTACTATCTGAGAGGAGTTAACCCATGGTGGTGAAAGGGTGTTTGGGTCATTTTGGGAAAGACAATTTGGTCAAAAGACTGTGACTTGGTGGGACTGAGGACTCAGACAGTAAGAGAAGTATTCTCAGCATAACAAGGCGTGCAGTTCGGGAAGCTATCATTTTGTCCCGTTAGTAAAACGAATGCTGTTTTCTACTTTGACCTTTTCCTTTACCTTCCAAAATCCCCCAATCAATACTTTAGACCTAAGGAAGAGACGAAGGTCATTATCCCAAATAAATATCATATGAGCTTAACAATAGTAGTGTTAAAATATACGAAGCAAGTCATAAATAATATAATTGGTTTGATTTGAAAAAATCAAAGTTGAGATAATCAGTTATATTATATGAATATCTTAAGCCTATAAATCAGACCGAAACAAAGATCTAAAGTAATATTTTTCGAGGTTCAAACCCTAACCATAGGCAAAAGGATTACTATTATACTATATATACTACATGTAGTCTGGGACAACAACTGATTAGTAATTAAAATACTATACTACATGTAGTCTGGGACAACAACTGATTAGTAATTAAAATACTATACTACATGTAGTCTGGGACAACAACTGATTAGTTAAAATCCAGCTATAGCCGACCACACATATCACATTCCACCTAAAAGAAACTAAGGCATCAAGGAGAAAGAACATGGGGGGGCTTTTGGTTCGTTTGCTGCAAATGGTATTTATCATCATTCTATCTTCTTTTTTGAGTGAACTCTTTATCCCACCACCCAATCTGAATGGCTGAGAATATACATACTCCTACAAGAGAAATTGAGGCCAACCAAGATAATCATAGGAATTTGAGTCCCCACCACTCATCTTTTTTCTTTCCCAAACCCATCCACCAGCAACCCAAATAGAAGATTAAAATAACGAGTTAAGCGAATGAAGTTATGTCTATATAATAATATGTTATGTATTGATAGAAAACGACTCTTACCTTAACCTGGGCTAAAGCTAGTGGGTTCTCGGTTAAGAACTTGACGGCGAGAGTCATAATAATAGATGTAGTCTCGTAACCGGCTACAAGCAAAGCCACGAAGAAGTCAACAATTTGGTCGTCGGAGAAGCCGTCTTCCGCCCCCAAAAGCGCTGCTAACATGTCCTTCTTTCCCATTCCGACTTCACCTTCTTTTCTCCTTTCCCTCACCACCAACCCCAAAGCCTCCGCCACCTTAGTTCTTGCCTACAACCATCAAGCCAAAGAATTTTTATTCATACACAAACGTGAAGAGAAACGATAAACAGAGACTGAAAGAGCTAGACTTATTCACTTTAATGGCACGGCGATAGGTGGTGGAGAAGAAGGGAACAGTGAAAAATCCGTCGATGAGAAGAATATACTCCTTCCTTAAGCTCTCAGTCCATTCACCTGGATCCACGCTCATCAACTGCTTCATTGTTAAGTCGAACGTTATCTGCTTAGAACATCACCAGTCACCACCAAACCCCAAAAGCACACAAAATTACATTAGTTAAGTTCTCCTAAAAACATTTAATAGAACCCAACAGAAAGCTTACAACATGAGTTGTCATAATAAGATCACACATGTTTAACGGAAGAGACTAAGGAGATGACAGTAACCCGACACCATCAAACCAAGTAACGACAATTAATTAAAGGGTCATTAATCAAATCATTTAATTAATGCCACACCCACTCGGCGTGGAATTCTGAGTCAGACCCACCACCATTTCCATGGTGTACTGAGTTTCTAACTCGGACGAGCCACCTCCGAGTTAACTCAGCATGACTAGAGCTTCAAATATGGTACGGTGAGTGGTGCAAACAGAAGTACCTTCTTGGCCTCGTCCAAGAGGAAGACCCGGTCTGACCAGGAGTTCAGGTTGAACCGTATGAGTCGGTCCATGTGAACCAAAAGATGGTCCTTAATAATGGAATAGTTAGCGAAACTCATGGTTAAAGAATGCATTCGTTTGTGAAGAGCACCCTTCATTAACAACAACGAATGCTTTCCAAGCAAGTTGGATATGGAGCTCGGGTAGTCACAATCAAACAACCTGCCTTCATTTTGCAAGATGAAGCGGTTGGTCTCCGGATCAGCCGAAAACACGGTGGGTTCACCCAACACGTGGGAAGTAAAAACCAAGCCGAAACGCTTAATCCTCTCGTCCATGAAGGGTTCAGGGTTTTCGCTCTTGTAAGCAGATATCAGCTGAAGAGTCTCGCCGATCAACGGCAGACCAAGGCTTCCCGGCGGTATCCTGAGTCCCCGGCAACGTGAACGGCGATAGAATACATATATAAACGCCGACAAACAAAAGGATAAAAGGAAATAAGCAAGAGTTTCCATGGGAAAATCTAAAGGAAGTGTGAAGAGGGGTGAGTGAGAAAGGGTTGTATGCATGTGTATATGTTTACGGATACATGTACAAGTGTATATATAAAGAGAAGTAGAAGCATAGGGACAAAGAGAAGAGGGTTGTGGGTTTGAAGAGTGAAGTAGGAAAGTGCATTAATGGAGGGAAGAGAGAGCACACGAGGGGTATCTGATAAGAAATCTATCAAGGGAAGTGTGGTTGGGGCAACGCAACGGGACCTTGTTGAAGGTGAAATAAATGTCTGATATTTTTGACATCTGACGCCAATCTGTTCTCATCTCTCTCATTATTATTATTTATTTATTTATTTGCTTTTCTCCGATAACTATAAGTTTAAAAGAGAAATTTCGCAAAAACATAATTTTATAGATTCTTGAAAAGAGAGTGTATTTAGTAGTTACATCCTACCCCATCATTATTTTTTAAAAAATTATTTTAATCCATTAAATTATGTATAATTAAAGAAATTATATAAATATTTATCTACTTAAAAATTTTCACATTATTAAATTATATGAAAAATATTTTCATAAAAAATATAATCATTTTGAATTTTTATTGAGATGCTCATAAAATAGAAAATTTAACACATGTTATAATAACACTTCTATTTCATTAAAATAAAAAGTCTAAAAGAAAAGATAACTTTCAGTCAAAATTTTTAATTTATTCAAATATAAATGTGCCTCTTATACTGTTAGAGTTGTACCGCTCAAACTATATCGTCAAACATCCAAATGCTAAGTCTAATTTCCAAAAAAGAATGTTAAATCTAAGCATAGTTGAGTTAATTTGAAGACTGTGAGAAAGTTTTGCTTAAAGCCGTTTGCTTTTAGTTAAAAATAGAGGATAACGCATAATTGATTAACTTGTCCTTAAATATACATAAACTAAGCTAAAAATAATAAAAAATATTTATTATAGAAAATAATTATTTTTCTTTTTTTATTCTAGCCATTTTTATATTTCGAACGAAATTAAAGAATTATTCGTATTGGCGAAAGCAAGTATACAGAGGAACACCGAACATGCTCTCACTTTCCAAACCCTTTTTCCTTCTTTTTAACTTTTTTTTTTATTTTTTTCTTGTTCATCACCATCATACGTGCCCTTGGTCCACACCCTGTTTAATTACAATAAAGGCACTTCCTGCAATCACAAATTGTGGAAGTTCACCCCATAATGCTTTTGAAATGCTGTTATTAGTGCTGATCTATTTTCGCAGGTTTCAATTTGATTCACCAAAACAAAATAATTTGGTTTATAATGACTAATGGTCGGTCCTGCTGAAACAAAACTTGTGAAATTATGTACAATCTTGATTAGTAAATTACCTTGAAACTTAATAATATTACCAGAAGTCGTACGAGAGAGCCTAAGATTGATTTAATGGCATATCACTTATAATTAATTTGTAAACAAATTGGATACTGATGGAATCCTATTAAAATTAAGAAAAGGGGACAATAACAAACAAAAGGGTACTTTGTGCTAATTGAGGTTTAAAGCAGATAGAATGTCATAATGCATGTGCCCATGTGTCCCACTCCCACGTCCAGCTCCATTCCATCTCCATTAAAGAAGTAAGTGGGGAATGTTAAGTTTCCTTTTTTTATTAATTATTGTCTTCTAGCGATTAAGATTCTGCCCAAAAATCTCTCCAACCCATCCTTTCTATTGTCATTATTAGTTCAAATGTTATCAGAAAATTAAGCTTATCTACCATCATCCAGCTTGGATGAAGCTTCCATGAAAAAGATAATGCATTTCAACCGGCCACGTGAATCCGTATGATGAGAGGTGTATGAGGCAATTATATGGGCCTCTTAATTTTGCATTTTGAGCATGTTCATCCACATGGTCCCTATAGCGCTCCAAACATGCTCATAAGAACTTTGTTAAATTAAAAGGTAACGACTAAACAAATCTCTTATAAATTAAAATGGATATTAAATTAATTATAATCTCATTTGAATCACATAACATAAATCAACATTTAGTAATTGTACCGTGAAATTATAATAGTTTTATACATCTATCTTAAATATTTCGGTTTATACTTGTATTATTTCATACCAATATAGTCTTTACCATAAGAGTTTTATTCTACCGTATAATTAGATTTATCCAATAACAATTAAGTATACATAATTTAATTTTGTAATTTTCAATTTCCAGTTAATTTTTTTCAAGAGTCTTAATTGAATTATGAAATTTTTTATCTCATGAATTATACTTTATAAAGCTTAAATTGATTCAATTCCTTTATCTCTCCGAATAAAGTTGCGTAATATTAAATAACTCTAAATTTCATTTAAAATTAAGAATCTTTGCACTTCAGATAATTCAAGAATTGTTCCCAAAATCTGTAAATTTCTCTACTTATTGAGACAATGGTGTCATGCGGTTGTGGAACTTAACTCACAAGTAACCACATCTAAAACACCAATCTTAAACACCCACTAATTATGAACCCCATGATCCTAACATTCTTCAGGCGTTTATCTTAATAGGCTTATAGGTTGGTTAGATCTTTTGAGACAGATAATAAACCAGATCTGCAGGATTAAGACAGAATGTTTAGTGTAGTGGCTCGGTCTTCAAACTTTAGTAAGAGTTGGATTAAGATAGTTTCTATGTCAACAAAACCCAGCTAATGCTTGGTGGATTAGATGAATCCAACCCTTATTTTTAATTGAGATTATTAAAGTGCAACTATTAATTAGCTGCACGTTTATCATGTTAGTGATCTAGATACCAGATTTCTAATCCCAGATTAGAAACATAAACAGTTTGTAAACTCATCCCTGTTCTTCTTTCTAATTCTGATCCTTAATTATTTCATTTAAAGAAAAGTAGGCACCATTCTCCGGACAAAGGCAGAAAAATTCCAAGAAATATGTCCTTTTGTTGTTTACATATGACCCATGTCTGCCTGGATACAAAATCTATTCTCTTGACGAAATAATGTTCGCCACAAAAACCAAAATTGCTCCGACCACATTGAAAACGAACCCCTCCAATGATTCCACAAATATGCGCCGTTCAACCTTTGATTTTGACTGTATTGCATTCGATGATAGATTTAAAATGATTATACATTCAATTTTACTTCATTTATTAAGAAAACAAGGGTTCCTATGATACTTATCTCTGCACTCCTTTGTGGACTATACGTGATGATAACAAACCTAAAATACCATTTGATTTCGTTCCTGCGGGAAGATCGGAGCATCTTTTTTCTGGTCATTCTGGAAGACTGCTTTTTGCCTACGTGACATTTTACTTAATAGTGTGAACCCAATTTGTCAAACGGGTAATGAATGAGAAGCCGAGTCGGTACAGTCTCGTGCTCTCTTTGATGCCTTCCTTTACGTGATAACTGAAAGGCGTTTGTCATCGAAAATGGAAAAGGCTAAGCCACCTCCATTACTTCCTTAGCCTAGGCCACGAGGATTACTTCCTTCATATGGGTAGGGACAAAGTATACACACATTAGGTTTGGTACCAGCAACTAGAGTCCCATTGGCATTGCCCTGCCGACAATATATTGTAAACTCACATTAGCCAGAGATCCTACAGGCTTTCCATTAATAATAAACCTAATTTCAGAATTTAACCAAGACCTGAAAGCCGTTCATACTTCATATATGAATATTATTCTACATCAAGTCGTCATTAATGGATATATTGTTGTACATTTGACTAATTATTTTCATGCCCTTATCTTCATTTCTGTTTCTGGTTGATTGAGTTTCTTTTTAAACCAATGTTGATCAAGAAAAAACAAAAATAAATACAAAATTTCATTTTTTTTTAATATTTTGATTTAGCAGCAAATTACTGTTTAATTGAATTTGCAGACCTTTTTAACAATTTACTTCTTCGTATCAGTTTAGGGGTAAGGTCCACATTCAACTTAAATCATTTTTTAAAAAAATTATTGTGCCCCTATTATTAAAGATTGTTAAAGGACCACACGATCTTATCAAATCTTACATCCTATTTAACTCCACTGTATAAAGGGGACCAAAACAAATTCATTTCGTTGGATTATCCCACTTTCTGTTTTATCTTTCCCCTTCTTTTCTAATAACTGCATTAGCTTGCAACATACACCCCACGTCTTTCTGGGTTCATTAACTTTATATTCTCCATTTGCCAAATATTTTAGGATTGATTATAGTTAAAATCATCATTAATTTTACTATGGATTAAGAGAGATTGTTTCTAAACATGCACATCAATCCCCTTATCAATTAAAATATCATGTCCTATATAAATTTAATTAAAAAAGCATGTACGTAGCTAGTCAAATTCTTATGTTTGAAAAATATACATACTCACAAAAGAATCACTTATATTCTCAATTCTTGCTTCTTCTATGTATGATCTTTTCTTCGTTTTGTAGTTTCTAAACATAATATTAAGTTTCAATTCTTTTATCTTCATAACAAGATCAAAACTCTTAATCGTTTTCTATATTATTGCATAACCAACAGTTTTAATTCAACTGTTGCATTTAAACTCCTGCATAACTTTCAGAATTAAAGATCGATTCTCCACTAAACTAGTTCGTTCGAATTGGATTTATGTTTTTATATTAGATTTGGGCATGAATTAGCCGTTATCAATTGGTTCTAAAGATAGTATTCGGCGGACAGAATAACTTGAAAATAAATGTTAGAATATAAAATGTCTGCACATCTCTTAATTTAATGTAGTGAAAATTATTATAAGATCCAGAGAATGATAATCTAATTCTATATAGTAGCACCAATCTTCTCCTCATATAGTATAAATTTTTAAAAATTATGCGACTCTAATAATTCTATAAAGGTAGACTTTTATGTCCTCCACCTTGCTTTTGATATTTTCCTTCCTGGTCTCTCTGTGCCGTGCAAAATCTGTACAGATAGATTCCACCTCCATCTTCTTTGGCATTTTCTTAGATATTAAGGTTTTGTTGGGGTCCATATATCGGATGTCCTCGGCCTCCATATATAATCTTCTAATCAAATAAATTATAAAATTCCCTTATTTCTTAATACAACAAAAAACGAAAATATGAGTTCTTGAACCGATTAACTAACACAGCATGAAAAAGGAAACTGTGATTAAAAATTAAGGGAAGAACGGCAAATGGAGAAACATAAAATGTCGTCCTTTTACCCAGTAACCAAACTACATACAAAGTGTAGTTTGATAAGGCTACGAGAAGCATCAGATTTTCGCTCGCTGACATCATCCGTCGACAGACAGGACAGTGACGTTGGGAGTACCCAAAAGACATGGTCAGCCACGAGACACGAGGTCTGGGTCGCACGTGTGACAAAAATGTACTTGCTTTTGTCATGTTTTTGTGTGCAATTTCCAATATCTCATAATCTCCACAGTCCACACGAATGGGTATGACAGGCGTTACACGTGAGGTTCCACTTAAATTGCTCAGAGGGACAATGACTGTGGAAGAGAGTTACAACGTGACAACGCCGATGGATGGGCACATCAAATCCCTGCAAGATCTCGTATAACATGGAATAAAGTATAAGAAATAACCGCAATTTGCAAACCAGAGTTTCTTTTCATTCATTCAATCATTATCATTAGGTTTATTTGTTTGGTGATAAAAAGCAAAGGGATCCTTGTAGGATAAGTAATTTAAAAAAAAATCTTTAATGGTTTGTAATTTTCAAACAATATCTTGCTTTAATTTTTTAAATAACAACAAAATATGTGTAAAATGAACATTACATATAAAAATATACTTAACATGAATATTATATATTGATTAATCAAATATTATAACTCTTAAATTAGACATGAACTAATTAAACTGTAAGAGATCAGTTCAATGGTCTAACATTTAATTGGTCAATATGTTTGCATTAATTTTTAACAAAAGCATTAAAAAATTATGAAGATTTTTTTAGAAATTAAAGATTAATTTTTAAAATACTTAAATTATGGGAAAATTCCATTTTTTTAACACTTAATGAGGTTAAAGTTGATGAAAATGTAAATTATCATATTTAAACTTAAGTTATTTTAAATGACATATTTATACTATAGATAGATTTAAGGAAAAAATTAAGATCAATTTACTAATTTTCAATGAGTTTAACCACAATTCAATTAATCTTTGAGATAATGATTGGATAAAAAAAAGTGATTAAAAACTAAATAGCCCGGCCAAAATTTTCTAATAAAAATGTGATGAAAACATTGAATATAATATACGTTTAAGATTTTGTTAGAAGTATTAAATCACTCATTTCAATTTACTTATTTAATCTATATCCACAACATAATGTAAGTTCAAGATTTTTTAAAAACAAAATTGAAGTGATATATTGTTCTACAAGTCACTCATGTCAGGTTACTTGCTTCCTGCTCGTACCTCAATTAGTTATTAGAAATGAAGTTGAATGCAAGATTTTAGGTTCAAATTCTAGCAGTGGTAGTAGGAGTTCATCTAATATGGTAGCTTTTTGTGTGCATCAGACACTGAGCTACTTTTCTGAAAAGCTAAAAGTGATATTAAACTGTGATTTACCTCCTTAGTATTCTGACGAGCCAATGTGTGGGGCATATGAGGCGTGTGAATCCAACCTTTTGAGTACAAGGTTACTTGCTGCCCTTTCCGGAGTTTGTTGGACTAATTCGTGATTATGAATGACCATTTCCAGTTTATGTGTGGCTCCATCACTAAGTGGTGGACAACGGAGACTTAGAGCAACAGAAAAATCACAAGGAATCTGAATACATCTTCTCTTTGTTAAAAGATGGCTGTCTTTAAGCTCTTACCACAAGCTGACTCGTTGAAAAAATGTTTTAATTATTACTTTATGGGTCTTTTACCTTATTCTACTACGAAGCTGCGATAATGAAAATGGTATTTTTGGGTAGCGGGAATTGTCATAATTAATTGATTCATGAAACAAAGAAAGTGATTTATCTTGGGAATAAGATTTCAACTTTCTTGTTAGAAAAACGAGCATGTAAAGAGATTGATCTGATACTTTCTACTTCACATATTTGGAAGATCTCCCATCGAACTTTTTTCAGAGCTAAAGTTTATGTTAAGATTTGACTATAAATATGCCAAACTCTTGTTTCAAAATATAAATTTGTTGTTAGTAAATTCATAGTCACTATTTTTAAATGTGTATTAAATAATTTTTTAATCACTAAAAAAAAATGTAAATTAGCGACGGAAACTTAGCAACGGAAACATTTTCGTAGGCAATTAGCGACGGAAATATGCTTTCCGTCGTTAAAATTGAGTGATTTAGCGATGGAACTAATATTCGTCGCTAAATTTAGAGGGAATTTATCATGACAAAATTAGTGACAGACATTAGCGACGGAACAATATAGCCGTCGGTAATTTATTACCGACGGAAAATATACCGTTGGAAATTAGCGACGGAAAGCATATTTCTGTCGCTAAAATTTAGTAATTTAGCGACGGTACTAATACTCGTCGCTAAATTTGGAGGGAATTCATGGTGGCAAAATTAGCGACGGAATTTAGCGACGGTATACGTTCCGTCGCTAAAAATGGAGGGAATTTTTGGCGGAATAAAAAATTTTGAATTGACCTACGGAAAATTCCGTAGGTAAATTCCGTTGGTAAATTAATTTAGCGACGGAAATTTTCTTTCTGTCGGTAAAAAGGCGGGAATTATTGGCGGTATAAAATATTTTTGAATTTACCAACGGAAATTTTCGTAGGTAATTCCGTCGGTAAATTCTTTTTAAATATAAACTCACCCGACATCTCCCTCCCACTTCTATATTCTTTTTCCTTTCTTCTTCTTCCTTCTTCCTACATCTTCTCTTCGGTTTTCTTAGAGCCCATTTCTCTATTGTGGACTCCTTTTCTGCTCGACGATGTTGTCTTCTCCGGCTATTGTCATCGTATCCTTCGGTAGAGGTATTTTTGCAACTACTGTCATGTGTTTTTTCATATATTAAATGAAAGTTAATTTGGGTGTTTATTACTTTCATTTATTTGTGTATTTTATTATTGGAAAACAACTTTAAGGTATAAATGTTAGTGATAGAAGGGACAAGACGTGATTTTAGTTGTGATGTGTTCATAAATTTCTGATGCATGTAAGGTGTTTGATGAAATGTTTGTTATTTGAAAAAATAATTTCAGTTCTTTATTTTCAGTTCTGTTTTAGTGTGAATTTTAATATTTTAATTATTTTATTTGAAATAATGAAGTTCTCTTCATAGTGGCTTCCAGAGAAACTAGACACTTTGCAGGTAAATTTTAAAAAATAGTTTTCAGCAAATTTACCGACGAAAAAAATTCCGTTTGTAACTATATTGGCTTTTACCGACGGAAAAAATTCCGTCGCTAATTACCGAAAAAATTACAAAATCCGTTGGTAATTTTCTAACAGAAGAATTTACTGATTGAACAAACTAACCGTCTGTAAATTTATCGACGGAAATTTTTACCGTCGGTAAATTTACCAACGGAAAATTTCCGTCGTTAAATTTACTAACGGCCATATCTCTGACGCTTTTTTTCGTGAATACATTCCGTCGCTAAATAAGCTTGCTGACGGAATATTTACAAATTTCGTCAGCAATTTTCGTCGCTAAACTCTATTTTTCTTGTAGTGTAAGAATGCATGCTAACACGGCAAAATCTAATATATATTTGGGAGGAGTTAAAGAACAAGAGAGGAATATAATAACTTAGTGAGTTTTCGATTAAATACTTAGGAGGTGCTTGATTTATGGGTTTAGAAGATATCAATGAGTATAAGAATGAAAAACGTCGATTGGTTTTATATTATCATTGTATGAACAATATTTTAATATCTAAGTTTTGGGGATTATTTCATATCCTCCAAATATGTGAGGAATGAAAGTCATTCATTCAATTTTTTAGTAAAATAATATAATTAAAATAATTAATTATATTATATTATATAATTATTTAAAATTAAATATATTCTAAATATAATTAATTAGAATATATCTGATATAATTAATGAAGTAAATATATTCTAAATATAATTAATTAGAATACATTAAAAATTGATGTAAAATAAAAATTTAATTAAATTTTATTTTTCAGCAAAACAATATACTTAATTAAATATAATTAATTAGAATATATTAAAATTTCATACAAAAATTGACCTAATTTTTATTTTTTTCTTTTTGAACAAAAAAATATAATTAATGAAATATCATTAATTAGAATATATTAAATTAAAAATAATTGATTAAAATATGTTAAAATTTGATGTAAAACAAAAATGTAACAAATTTTAATTTTCTTTTTTAGTAAAATAATATAATTAATTAGAATATATTTATCAAGATTTTAAAAAAACCAACCACTTTCAGGAGGCAGTTGGTTCGCATGGGAGAATAGTAATACGAATTGGAATGAATATAGTGAGGAATATGAATAGATATTATCATTATAATTATGATGGTTGGTTAAGAGGAAAGAATGATTACTATTACTATAGATAATGGTTAGTTTGTAAAAAATATTGAGAAATAAAATTAATTATAATATTTTAATTATAATTAACTAATTAATTAATTGTATCTAATTAATTAGTATTAAAAATATTTTTTAAAAATGAGTCACTACTAAGTAATAAGTTTCATTCTTCTACTAAATGGAGGGTATGAAGGATTCTTCAAAAGTGGGATATCAAACTATTACTTTTATAATGATAATCAACAACCAACTACTCACTTTTCATTCCTTTCCTATTAACCCTTCTCAAATTCATCAACCAAGCACTCTCTTAATAGTAATAGCAATCATTATTTTGTTCTAATAAATCATCATAATTATAGTAATTATATGTATTCTCATTGCTTATTATATTAATTCTTATTTTTTTTATTTTTTCATGTGAACCAATCGCACTTAATTCTTCTATCTTCTAAACAGTTGTCTATTGTTGATTGACAAATGTTGGCTGATAAAATTGCTTGTCGTAAGAATTGTTGTGTAAGTAGACTGTCTTACACTGGGATAAGTCAATTAAACCGTTACATGTCTATTAGGAATCCGTTTTTATGTCACCTCAATGCATTTTTAAGAAAGTTAAATAATTAATATGGGATAAAAAGGAGGAAAGTAAAGTTGTTTAGGATTAAACAATTATGACATCCAAGGAAGAAGGGTGGTTTAAATTTTAAACATTGTACATTTCTGGAACACGACTGCCTCGTGAAAACATAATTGGTATCTGGCACAGAAAAAAAAATGGTGAATTGTAGGTTAGATGGATTGATGACATTTATTTAAAGGAACTGGATTTTTGGAATTATGACCCTCCCACTGATTCTCGTCGGCACTGGAAAAGATTAAACAAAGTAAAGGAACGTCAACAGACTCTCTAATGTACAGGAGGTCTTGATACTGATGACACATATACAATAAAGAGGGGTTATGAATGGGGGAACAGATCCTCTGTCCAATATTACTGGCTTACTCTGTCCATGAAATTTCAACCATTTTTTTTATGGGACTCACGCGAGGTACACGCGGAACCTACACAAAATTTACATAAATAAACGGCTGAGATTTATTAGACACAATAAAACATCATAATCTTAGATAGGAGATCTGGACTCCGTGAATGGCTGCAAGGAGAGTCCGCTAACTTCAAGCATGTAAGAATGCCTTGGAATAATTGTAATGTTCCAAAACACTCTTTTCATTTTCTGATTTTTACTGCAAGACAGGTTGCTTACAAAGAGTAGACTGTTACATCTTAACGTTTTGGTGGACGACATGACTCTTGTTTGTATAATCAGAATATAGAAAATAGATCTCATTTGTTTTTTTTTTTGGTGTGTTTAGTGTAAGAGGCTATTAGCTATGTATGTCTTTGGCCAGGTATTGATCACTGGTCTTGTAACCAACACAATTGAAAAGATTGAATGTGCCTGTATTTGGAAATAATATTTCTATCAGTTATTGCTAAGTATGCGTTACTTTTTTTTTTTTTGAAATCAAAGTATGCGTTACTTAATCGACTTAAAAATAAATTGTATTATTTGTCTTTGGCTATTTATTGATCACTGGTCTTATAACCAACACAATTGGAAAGATTGAATGTGCACTGTATTTAGAAATAATCTTTATATCAGTTAGGACTAATTATGTGTTAACCGAGTTATAAAAAATTGTTTTGTTTATGTCTTTGGCTTTATATTCATCATTGGTCTTATAATCAACATAATTGGAAATACTCAATATACCCTGTATTTGGAAATAGTTTTTCTATCAATTAGGACTAATTGTGTGTTACTTAATCGAGTAAAAACTAAATTGTATTATTTTTTTAGTTTATTGTGAGATTTTTACTCTTGAACTTTGAGATTTGTTATGGGTTAAGGATTAACTCTTTTTAGAAGGTGACATGCCTTTTTCATAAACTCCCTCATAGTTTATGTGATAAAATATTTGTCTGATGACAATGATGTATCTAATGAAATATATAACGAGTGATATTTAGAAGAGTTATGTAATTCAATATAATTTTTGAATCTTTTATAACAAAAACATAATTAAATATTCAAAATATAATTATTTATTGAATGCTCAAAAATCATGCACATAACTTGTAATATAAATTTAATATTAAATCAAAATTATGTAATAACTAACAACAGTTAGGACCAAATAACTGTATTAATACTTCAGTATGATAATGTAGCACTTTCATGTCTTGCAAGTTTAGAATTTCTATTAATTTGTTATTTTTATATTATCTCAACTTTAGAGAATTTAAATTAGTAACTGAACAAATGCATTCTTTATTTTAATTTTACAAATTCAAATTCTCTTAATTAAGGAAATGATAAATTAATTTATTAATCTCTTTTTAAGGTCGGAGAGTTCAAATAATCAAAGACCATGCGAACTATTCCGTATACCACTTTAAAGATACTTCCACAAAGAAATGAATGATGAAAAGTTGAAAAGATACTTCCACAGGGAAATGAATGATGAAAAGATACAAAGTTTTACTAATAAAAGCTCAACCGAACGAACCCTAAAGATGTTTTCAAGACAAAGTTCCGATACACATCAAATTTAATGATATTTTGAATTACAACTCCAATGGGACCGACAAGCGGCATCTTTGAAGGCCTAATTTACGCGTGACAAAGAAGTTGATTCCAGTTCTTCAGCCCATTTTGCACGTTATATTGTTCATAGTTCCTTTTCCCGCTCATAGCTATACCGTAGAGGACTTAATTTATCAACCATTCACCACAGTGCCATAATCTGGGCGACAAAATTTTGGACTTGTATGTAATACGTCCAGCGTTACTCTGTCTTCATGTTTGCCAATTTGATTGACTGACGATACCATGTGGACCACCCTTTTAAGTCCTATCAATTCAAGCAAGGGGCTATATAAGTTTTCCACTAGGCTTGGAAAACAAGACTAGATAGACCTCGAGACAACT
>JANIJH010000225.1:22624234-22648867 GCA_024520975.1 Erythroxylum areolatum | reverse complement strand
AATGCTTTGAGAAAGTGTTACATGTTTATGGTGGAAATTTATGAGCCATGAACATTTTTCAAATCAAGAAAGTTAAACGTTTTCAATTGTGTTATAAATGTTGCATTTATTACTTCTTTGAATAATTGAGAAATTGCTACATGATTGGTATGTGAATTGTGTTGATGAATTATGGAATGGATGTGAAAATGATTTTTGAAAAGAAATTGTGGCTATGAAATCATGTTTAAGAAATGTGTCATTTTGGGCAATAAGTTTACAAGTTGTGAAATGCATGATTATGTGGGTTTGTGATGGTCTGTTCTGTTATGTCAAGCACACTTTGACTTTATTAAAGGCTTCTCCTGCTTGCCCGCTAGTGGCATGGAGCTCCTTTATGGACTCCCTCATGTTTACAACTACGCAAGACTATTATGTGAGATTGCGATAGTACGTTCTGTTCATGACTACATAAGACCATTATGTGGGAGTGTGTTAGTACGTTTTGTTTACAACCCTACCCAAATCATTTCTGATGTGATTATATGTTTAGAATGTGTTGACAATTTTGATGCTGCATGACTTATGTTACTCATAAATTGCTTGATAATGTGAGAATTTGGGAACTATGTGTTTTACAGATTACGATGCAAAGTGAGTATGACATTGAGCATTTCAATAGTTTTGTGAAATGGTGTATTGTAGCATCAAATGCCCATTAAAGCTTTGTAAAACTCTTATCTTTTGATATTAATGAAATATATTTATATTTTGCTTATGACTTTCCCAAGTTTCTGCATTGCCTTTTCAAGCTTTCATAAGGGTAAAAGTTGTGTTCTGACTTCAAAGGAAAAACTATATTAATCTAGGCTGAATTAGACAAAGTGGTCTTCTTGGAAGTTCCAATGATATAAAGTATGAAATTTTTGGATATCAGAGTTGAGAGACATAAGCTTTATAAGTTAGTAATGCTGTATGGGTTGAACATGCGGGATAACTACATTACTTTGAAATTTGACCCTTTTAGAGGCAAAATCTTGCTTCAAGTTCTGCACGAAAGTTGTAGATCTAGAAGTTCTCTTCGAAACCGTCCTAGAGTGACCTTAATCTGACCTCTCTAGTGAAAGTTATGCCTAAATATGTACTGATGTGATCATGAGAAACAACGGTGCGAGCACAACAGAAGTTGTGAATTGAAGGAAGAACATCACACTGGTGCGATTGCGAGAGTGTCAAGTGTGATCGCACTCAGAAATTTTGGCCATAACTTTGTCATTTGACCTCCAAATGACTTGATTCTTAAACCAGTAGATTCCTAACGCATTTCTCTATCTCTCCATAAAAATTGGTAGCCTTTGGAGTTGATTTGAAAAAGATTGATGGAAAGAAAGTGAGGCAATCAGTTGGAAGAGCATGAATTGGTCATGAACATACTTTGACTTTTTAATCATATCTTGAGATATGGAACTTTGACTGAGATTATTTTTGTTTCAAAATAAACTAGAGACATAGGGCTATAATTGTAAACCTTTTTGAATTTTCACTGTCTGATTGGTGTGGTCTCCCACCTTGGGGGATGTGTGTTCAGATGTCATTTAGGACGTCGAGCATGAGTTTTGCGAGGGTAGAGTGCCCAACACTTATGATATCAAAGCATGAAGATGAACCGATGATGGTTAAGGATAGGAAAATACACTCACATTTTATGATTCTGAATTTGGGCTCCAGAAATAGGGCCCAACACTTATAGTATCAGAGCCCAGCTTTAGTCTCTTACATGGGCTTTTTTCGAAATATATGTCAAGATATATGTATTTTTGTCATGTCATAGCAGACAGTAGTAACTGATCTCTAGTCTGAGTCGCATGAGTATGAGTCACACGCCTTAGCATGTGTTAAGAGTTTGAGTTAATAGAATTAGTGAGAAAAGTGATGCTTTTTCAGAATGTGAGAAAACGAAAGTTTGTGGATAATTAGAAATGAGAAATAGTATATGGGTAAATATGACAGATAATGATTCAACGTAATTGTATTGGTGGACTATTATTGAATATGACACCAATATTATACTATAGTATTATATCCCCAAATGTGATAAAGATGTGAATATATTATCATAGATTGTTTGAAGAAAATAGGGAGACAAGTAGAAATGATGAGATTAAAGTGTACAAGTAGAATGTAATGAAAATAGAAATTGTTATGATCTTAAGAAGATGAAATTGGAGCCAAAGTGGTTGTTTGATTAATGTGATAAGAGTTACGATCCACCATAAGAATATATTAGTGGAATTGAGATAAGAATTTTATGATGTTTATACATCTATAATTTTGAATTGATTGAGAATATACATATGGGAGATGAAATAAATGACATTGGGAAGATGAGATAGAGAAAAAGGTGATGAATCAAATGAGAAGAGTTAATGTACCCAATATAGTAGTTGAATCATTATGACATGATGTAATACTAGAAGAGGTAAATTCTGAAAAATTGGAGTAGAATTGATGTTAATATGTGTTAATACAAGGAAGCCCCGATCGTGGCAAGGATAAAGAGAGAAATATTGATCAATTGAGATCAAAGTATTACTATAGTAAGATAATTGGTGATCCGTCAGAAATAAATCTTTGGATAAAATGGGATGACCTTGATGTTACACACCTAAGCGTATGTGACAATAAGGATGTCTACTACTTCATCAGGTTTTGGTATCCAAAACATTAAGACCTTGTAAGAAACAATAGAAATTGATCTTCTTGAGATACTAAGAAGGTCTGATAAGTAGTGATGGAAACAATAGACTGATAAAGGTTACACGAATAATATAGATGATAGAAATAAGAAATCTTCTTACGAAGAAGAATTTCACTGAATTAGATTAAGCAGACCAGATAGTTTATTCTTAAGAATGATCAATGAAGGAATAAATCAGAAATGATATTGGAGTCCTAATCCTGATGGAGACTCAAGCATAAGATGTAGAATATCCTACTAGGAGTACATGCATTTTGTTAATGTAAAATATCCAACTATATGATGGGATTCTTGAATTTGAGGTGACATTAAGTATAAAAGATACAAATCAGATCTGATGAATGTGTTACCAATACAGGAAATTAAGATTTCAAATAAATCGAAATGTGTGGAGAAACTAGTATGAATAAATAGACATTAGAACAAGTCAATGTGAAATCAGAGGAAATCGAAACAATCGAGAAAACCAATCGAGAAAAGAAGTTAATTGGGAAACTGAAAATGACATGAGATAATACTACCTCATTGAGGAATTGGATACTTAAAGAATCACTAGAACCAATCAAGGGCGCAAGGAGTTTTGGGTTATATCTATTGGACTTAAAAATGCCCCGACAGTATTATGGTATTGAAGATTAAAGTGATCCAAGCAAAATTGTATCAATTAGTAATTATGATCATAGAGGATATTTGGAGTGTATTCGAAAAGTGAAGAGAATATATTTGAACATTGAGATTAATCTTACATATCATGGAGGTAAATACAATTATATGCCAAGCTCAATAAAAATGAATCTTAGCTTGATTAAATAAAATGTTGAGCTATATAATATCTGAACGCGACACATTGGGAGACCCAAAGAAAGTAGAGGTGATGATGAAGAGAGAAACTGTAAGGAATATATCAGAGATTCAGAGCTCTCTAGAACTAGTTTTATATTGGATACTACTATAGATTGTTAAGGGGTTTTACTGATTTTATCCCTTGACAAAAATGTTGGAAGAAAAATGTGTAAACCGAATGAGTGATGAATGTAAATTTTTTTAAGGAATTATAATATTGATGTTAATTATATCGCTTTGATTTGGAGATTATGCAATGTATAATGAAGTATTCACTCCTCTTCGATAACTCGGGTAAGAATTTCGATGAAGAAATTCTTTTAAGAAGGGGAGAAATGTTGTCCCCTGGATTTTTTTCTTTAGTAAAGCATAATTTAAATGAATTATGATATTTTAATAGATTTATTTTTGGAGTTTAATTGTTATGTATATGTTAATAGGATTTATTTCATTGGATTGTTAAATTAAAAGAGGTAAGAATACATACGGGCAATTTTGGCATAACACTTAAGCATTTAAGTTATAAGGCATTAAAGGAAGGGTAAAGTGGACTTTCAGCATTCATTAAGGGTAAAATGGGAAAAAAGAAAAGATTTGTTGTGTTATTAGAAGAAGAAGAAAACATGAATTGAAGATAGAGAGGAGAAGAAACGAAAATAAGAGAGAAAGAAGTGAGTGTTTCAGTTCTTGAGAGAAAGGAAGGAAGAAAAAGCTAGGGTTTCCTCATTTTTAGTTTTCACGAGGGAATTTGAAGTTGCTCAAGAAGAGAAAAAGAAAGAGAAAAAGAAGAGCTTTCATTTGAGCCAAACATTTCTTTATTTGGAGAAGAGTCAAAGTAAGAGCATTTTTTATCTTTTGGATTTTTGGAAGGGTTTTGGTTCATGAAGCTTAGGAAATGAATGAGTTTAAGTATTCTAGGATCAATTTTAGTGAATGCATGTTCTTTAGGTTTTCAATTTGAATTTCTATTAAATAGGACTTTTGCCATTGTGGAAGGAAATCAAGAAAGGCAAAAGGAGCAAGAGGAGAGGCTTTCTTAAGCAAATTTTAAGCAAGGAATTGAAGGTGGGTTTCATGTTTATAACTGAGTAAATAAGCCATTAATGTTTCTTTCAAATAAATGGAAATTAATGTTTTCAACTACTTTATAAATGTGAATTTATTGCTCTTTAAATGCTTTGAGAAAGTGTTATATGTTTATGGTGGAAATTTATGAGCCATGAACATTTTTCAAATCAAGAAAGTTAAATGTTTTCAATTGTGTTATAAATGTTGCATTTATTACTTCTTTGAATAATTGAGAAATTGCTGCATGATTGGTATGTGAATTGTGATGATGAATTATGGAATGGATGTGAAAATGATTTTTGAAAAGATATTGTGGTTATGAAATCATGTTTCGGAAATGTTCCATTTTGGGCAACAAATTTACAAGTTGTGAAATGCATGATTATGTCAATTTGTAGTGGTCCATTCTATTATGTCAAGTGCACTTTGACTTTATTAAAGGCTTCTCCCACCTACCCGCTAATGGCACGGAGCTCCTTCATGTCTACGACTACGCAAGACCATTATGTGATATTGCGATAGTGCATTCTATTCACGACTACACAAGACCATTATGTGAGAATGTGTTAGTACGTTCTGTTTACAGACCTACCCAAACTATTTCTAATGTGATTGTGTGTTTAGAATGTGAAGACAAGTTTGATGATGCATGACTTATATTGCTCATAAATTGCTTGATAATGTGAGAATTTGGGAACAATTTGTTTTATGGATTATGATGCAAAGTGAGTATGACATTGAGCATTTCAATAGTTTTGCTTGATTCTGATTATAAACTTGTTATCTACAAGTTTTTAAGCTCACCTCTATTCTTCCAAAAATCTTCAGGTGATGAGCAAGAAATTGAGTAAAAGAGAGTCAAGGTATCACTCCTAATTTGCATACTTTTGAATGTTAAGTTAGAATTTGAGAATATAAGGCTTTAGCCACATTTCAAGTATCTTTTGTATTCTGGGATTTTGCAAAATAATGTATTGTGGCTTGAAATGCCCATTAAAGTTTTGTAAAACTCTTATATTTTGATATTAATGAAATATATTTATATTTTTCTTGTGACTTTCCTAAGTTTCTGCATTGCCTTTTCAAGCTTTCATAAGGGTATAATTTGTGTTCTGACTTAAGGGGAAAAGTTGTATTGATCTAGGCTGAATTAGACAAAGTGGTCTTCTTGGAAGTTGTAGATTATCTTTGTAGCTTTATAATGATATAAAGTATGAAATTTTTGGATATTATAGTTGAGAGATATGATCTTTATAATTTATTAATGCTATATAGGTTGTACATACGAGACAGCTACATTACTTTGAAATTTTGACCCTTTTAGAGGCAAAATTTCGCTTCAAGTTCTTCATGAAAGTTGTAAATCTAGAAGTATTATCCTAGAATGACCTTAATCTGACCTCTCTAGTGAAAGTTATGCCTAAATATGTATCTGGTACGATCGCGAGAAACAATGGTACGAGCATGACAGAAGCTATGGATTGAAGGAAGAACAACATCACACAGGTGCGATTGTGAGAGTGTTTGGTGCAATCACACTTAGGATTTTTGGCCATAACTTTGTCATCTGACCTCCAAATGACTTGATTCTTGAACCAATAGATTCCTAACACATTTCTCTATCTCTTAAAAAATTGGTAGCTTTTAGAGGTGATTTGAAAAAGATTGATGGAAAGAAAGTGAGGCAATTAGTTGGAAGAGCATGAATTGTTCATGAACATACTTTGACTTTTTAATTATATCTTGAGCTATAAAGCTCTGAATGAGATGATTCTTATTTCAAAATAAACTAGGGACATAGGGCTATAATTGTTCTAAAGAAGTCCTTTTGAATTTTCTCTGTCTGACTGGTGTGGTCTCCCCCTTTGTGGGATGCATGTTTAGATGCCACTTAGGATGTCGGGCACAAGTCTCGCGAGGGTGGGGTGCCCAACACTTATGATATCAGAGCATGAAGATGATCCAATGATGTTTAAGGAGATTTCATTGAAATAACCCTATAGGAAAATATGCTCACGTTTTATGATTCCACAGTTGAGCTTCAGAAACGGGGCTCAACACATTAAGTCTTTAGAGCTCTCATATGTCTTCCTTATACATGCGATCTAGCTAACCTTCAACCCAAGGTCGATCTCACGCTATCTTTTGGTCTCACGTCTGAATCTTGCATCTCATCGAAGATTTCTACCAATGTGCACTAGTGCATGCCAACTCATCGATAATGGCCATTTTCCTTACCTACTTGCAAGTTTTGCCTTGTTCAGTTGCCCCAAGTGTCCAACTTTGGTTAAGACTCTCTAATGCTTGCATGATTTTGCAATTAAGACTTAAAGGTCTAATAGTAGCCTTTAAGTTAGTATTTGGACTATTTGTTTGCATGTTAGGGGATGTCTCTAATCTCGTATTTGGTTAGTTTTCCTACAAGTGTTAACCTTATATGATATTTTGAGGCGTGTATAAATGCATTTAGTGGAGCACAACCATTGTTTAAGTGATATATTCACTCATGAGTGGTATAATCATAAAGGTTGATGGTGTGTACTCTGATCAGTTTTATTTGGAGGTCTTATCTACATATATTATACATTTAGCCTATAAGTGTTTTATGATATGTGTGATAAGATGCTCAATACAAATACTATTTTATGGCTTTGAGTATTATTGTTGTCTTATATTTGTGTTGATAATTTACATTATTAATGTTGCAATCACCTTTTCTATATACAATAATAATGTCACCATTGAAACCCTTACAAGTTTTAACTTCAAGAAATGGAAGCAACATGTAGAGTTGGCATTGGAAATGGAAGATATCAATATAGTCGTGATTACACAAAAACCACCAACATCTACGCCCATCAATTTCGAGGATGAGGGAGTAGTATATGCATCCTGGGAAAGGTCCAAAAAATGTGTTATTCAAGCATAAAGAGATCCATTTTAGACCATTTACTGAGTGGACTTTTAAAGAAAAACATAGTAAGTGATTTCCTCCATAATTTCTTATGGAGGTATAAGGTATCCTTTAATGCTAAAATAGGTACCTTATTAAAGGAAATGTGCTCTATAAGATATAATGGAGTAGGGGGAGTAAGGGAATATGTAATTAGTATGGTCCTTCTCCAAACCAAGCTGAAGGTGTTAAACATTTGTATTCCTAACGCTTTTATTGTACACCAAGCTCTAAATACTCTTTCCTAATACTTTGGTATTCTAGTTACCATATACAATTCTCAAGATGAAGCATGGGATATAAATCAAATAATTACTCGGTGTGTTGCTAAAGAAGAGAATCTAAAGAATACAACTCATATAACCTTAATAATAACTAAGGGAAAGATAAAGATGAAGCATGAGAAGTTTAAAGGTAAAAAAAACTAAAATTTCTCCACATAAAGATATAGGTCAGTCTAGGATAATAAAGGGCTCAGTTAGTATGATTATGCTATATTTCTTCTATAAAAAGAAAGGACATAGGAAGCTAGAATGCTAGAAATACAAAACTTGGAAAAAAAGGCATGAACTATCAGGTAACTTCTCGACCTATAAGATACATAAATCTAATGTTACTATAGCCACATAAAGTTCTTAGTGGCTAGATAATAGAGCTTCTAATTATGTTACTTCCACAATGCAGGGATTCATGATAAAGAGAAAGTTAAATAAAGAAGAGGAAAAACTTATGGTAAGAAATAATGAAGAAGTAGATGTAGTCTCTATAGGGGATGTGTTTGAACTTCGATATAAGGTTCAAACTTATTTTGTTTGACACATTTTATATACAGTCTTGCAGCAAAAATTTGGTCTCTGAATCTATTTTGGATAAAGAAAGTTACAATTTTGTATTTGAAAATTTTGTTGTAAAATTATCTTTCAATGTAAAACATATTAGTATGGCCTTCTTATCATAAGGTTTATATAAAATGCGTCTTACCCCTAATGAGATATATGTTTCTTCATATATTATCGAACAGGTTACTAGAAAAAGACCTTTGATAAAAAAGTCATACATATAGTGACATAAAATATTGAGCCACATTTTTAGGAAAAAGGCTGAGAGATTGACAAAGGATAATATTCTCCTAATTCTAAAATACAATGATATGGAAACATGCGTTGACTATTGCAGGGATAAGTTGAACAAAATAAAAAGGGGGTCAACTCATTTTTTTTTGCTATGTGGACCTTCTAAAGTTACCTTGTGTAGTTCAAGATATTTTCTGAAATTATTGATGATTATTCCCTTTTATGAATATATGTTATTGCTTAAAGAAAAGCCTAAAGTTCTTGATAAATTTAAGATCTTTAAGACTAAAGTTGAGAACTAATTGGGAAATTTAATTAAGATTGTTAGATCTAACAGTAGAGGTGAATACTATGACAGACATGGAGTTTCAGGACAAGAAATAGTTCATTTTGCTAGATATTATAATCATATAGAATAATGGCTCGGTTCATTATTCCAAGTAGTCCTAAGCAAAATGATGTGAATGAAAGATAGAATTGCAATTTAAAGGATATGATGAGGCCAATGTAGAGGAGGACTAATTTACCTTATTACCTTTAAAGTGAAGCCATAAAGACTACCTTATACATACTTGATAGGGTCCTAAACAAATTAGTTTCAAAGATGCCTTTTGAAATTTGGAAAGGGTGGAAGTCTAGTTTCACTTATCTTCATGAATGGAGTTGCTTTGCTAAGGTACGTTTGTATAATTCTTATGAAAATAAAGTACATTCTCATTTCACTCATTGTTACTTTATTGGATACCCCAACTACTCTAAGGGTTACAGATCTTACTATAGAGATGGATATCTATAATAGTGGAATCACAAGCAGTTAAGTTTTTAGAGAACATAATGTATATTATGAGACTGGTCCATCTCATTTTGATTAGGATGGCTATTCTCATCCTTCAGGTGATATAATGGTGGACACTACAGTTATTTCATATACATCACTCATATAGTCAAAACTAATGGATCTAAGACTCAATACCATATCAATACAGGAACATGAACCTATACCTGTACAAACTGAGGTTCTTGAGGGACGTGTACATATTGAACCAATTTAATTAAGTAGATCCACTAGAGTGAGAAGACATGATATATCATTTAATTACATAATCTATTTGGGTGAAAAAGAATATGATACTGGACATATAATGGATCCAATTACTATTACAAAAGTTGTTTTTGAACTTTATGCGTATTTTTGGTGGGATGTAATAAGGGACAAAAAGTAATCTATGAAGCATAATAAGGTATAGGAGATTGTGGATTTGCATTATAATTGTAAACATGTTGGTTGTAAATGGATTTATAAGACCAAAAAGGAATTTTAGGGTAAAACTGAGCAGTTTAAAGACATATTGGTTGTTAGAGGTTTCACTCAGAGAGATAGATGTATTTAGAGTGATTATAGCAATAATAGCTCATTATGATCTGGAGTTACAACAGATGGATGTCACAACTACTTTCCTAAACAGAGACCTTTATGAAGAGACCTATATGGAACAATATGAAGAATTTCAAGATTAAGATAAAGTTAACATGATTTGAAAATTGAGAAAATCAATATATGGTTTGAAAGAAGCTTTTAGAAAGTGCTACCTAAAGTTTGATGAGATTATTACCTCATTTTTCTTTGTATAAATTAAAGTTGAAAAGATGTTTGTATTACATGTTAAGGCAGATAAAGGTTATTTTTCTACTTTTATATACGGATGATATCTTGCTAACAAGTATTGCATAAGGCTAAATAGCTTTTGACTAAGAATTTTCTTTTTGGGTATGGTTCTTGATTAATCAGTCTCTTCTGCTTTGGTGTTTTCTGAAATTTATGTTCTTTTTGATTTTTTTTTTTTGCTTTTGATATTAGCTTCTTTGTTTGATTTAGTGTTTAATGCTTTCTGGGTTTGATTATGTTGATCTCTCAAGATTGAATTTTTATGCTTAATAATCTTATAGTTTCAGACGTTTTGTGTTTCTACATGTTGAGTCAAAGTCGATTTCTTTGATGCTTTGTTGCTCTCCTATCATCTAGGTATTGGTGCTTTTCTACAATTCTTTGATGCTTTATTGCTCTCTTATCATCTGGGTATCAGTGCTTTTCTATAGGTAAAGAGATGATATATTTCGTTATATTTTAGTTTTAAAATATATTTTATTTTTAAAAGTCAAGTTATATTTTATTTTTATTTTTATTTATTTATGTATTTATTGTAATTTTATTTATATAATTATTTAGCGTGCCAATTTTACTTTTTTACTTTTTACATGCATCACTCTTATGTCGTCATATCTGAATGTGGGTCTACCAGAAGTAGCTTCTCTATTATGTAGGGGTAAGGTTGCGCACTATAAGATCTTCCCAGATTTCGCTTTATTGTGGGACTTCAGACTGGGTGTGATGATAATAATGATGATTTAGATTCCCCTGCACATATCTTAAAACTTGTTATATCTCTCACAGAGAGCATATATTGAGCGAGTACTGCAAAGGTTTAATATGGTTGATTGTAAAGCTACGACAACACCTATCTCTCATAGTGAGAGATTATCTTTACTACAATGTCCAAAGAATGATACAAAAAGAGAGACTATGAAGCATGTTCCTTATTCTAGTCTAGTTGGCAGCCTGATGTATGCCTAGGTGTGCACTATACCCAACATAACATTTGTTGTTAGGTTGCTAGACAGGTATCTAGCTAACCCAGGAATAAACCATAGGAATGCAGCCAAACAAGTTTTAAGATATCTCGAGGATATTAAGGATTATAAGTTGACATTTAAGAAAGTTGACACTCTTGACTTTATTGTTTATACGGATTCGAAATTTACTATGTGTCCAAATGATAGGAAGTCCACATTAGTACATTTTCATGTTTGCAAATGGTGTTGTTTTGTGAAAGATTGTCAAACAGACACTCGTAAGTTCCTCGACTATGTATGCAGAGTTTGTAGCATACTATGGGACTATTTCACAAGTGGTTTGGCTCAAGAATTGGATTTTAGAGTTATCTATAGTTGATTCAGTAATTATAACCATTCGGTTGTATTGTGATAATCTCTCTATTGTATTGTTTAATAACATTAAAAAATATATCATAGAGGCTAAGCAATTGGAGGTCAAATATTTGATTATAAAAGAATTAGTATGGAAAGGTGACATCACTGTGCAACATATAGAAACTAAGCACATTTTGGCCAATCCACTAACTAAAGGGTTGTGCCTAATCAATTTTATGAGATGTGTATATAGTATGGACTTGTTAAAGTCCTTAGAAATTGATAGTTAGGGATCACTGAATTTGGCTCCTCATACAGTTGTTTTATTTTTCATGTATGGACTTGTTAAAGTCCTTAGAAATTGATAGTTAGGGATCACAGAATTTGATTCCTCATACAGTTGTTTTATTTTTCATGTATTATGACTGTTCATTATTTTATGCTCAGCCAATTAGTTTGTGGTACATTGTTATAATACAAGTGAAAGTATTAAGATTTATATCGATCTTAAGCATTTTAAAGGTGAGGGTATATATAAAAATTGATCATGAACTTAAGTCTTTAGGAAATATACAAATATATAGATAAATCCATTTATTTGACAAGACATAGGAGGGATGTAAGTGTTTAATCATATAAAGGCTTTCTTTAATGCAATTTAGCATCAAGTGAGAGAAAACAAATTTCTCTAATGCAATTTAACATCAAGTTTAAAGAAATTGAGATTGACAAATGAAACAATGATGCATTTCAGATCATATAGGTCTCATTATAGTTTGTCACAATCAATTTTCTTATTCATGTAAGTAAGGTAATACATAGGTGTGATTGCATTGGATTTGTGTTGTAAAATAACACATCCATTTGATATTTGTATGTATTGAAAGCTTCATAGGACTGAATGATAGTCTTGCATTATCTATGAATCAAATGTTTTGTTTTGATTGACCGTTATATTGATTTTCTCAGCTACTTTTATTATTTTCATTTTCATTACAACTATTATAATTAATATTTATTCAAGGGAGAGAATGTTAGAACAAAAATTTCTATTAGAAAATTATTAATTACGAGTTTTTATAAATTAAATTTGATCTAAATTAAAGATAACAAATGAGCCTAATAAAGAATCTAGTTAAATAGGCCAAAAGTTTGACAAAAAAATGAATCCTTATTAATGTAGACATAATTATTGGGCTTGTGATTTAGTACACTCGTAGAAGTTTGTAAACGTGACATGTTAGGAGATTCACTCATTCAGAAAGGCGCAGAAAGACAATAACAACATAAAGGAAGTTGCAGAATCTCATTTGTACATCAAAAAGCTTATAATCCAAGAACTTATTCAAGTAGCTGAGAAGTTTATGGATAATAAAACAAGTGTTTTTTGATATTATCTCTATTTATACAAGTTCATAGTAGATCTTGGGCTTAAAATTAAGGTTCATGTTAAGTTTGACGTATATAATTAAAATTTTAACACATTTGGAAGAGATGTGCTGAAAAAAGAAACTAGTAAGTAATTATTAACATTCAACAAATATTAGTACTAAATATTACTATTAATATTATTAATTTTCATTTGTGTTATAACATGACGTACAAAATTATTTGCGTAATCTCTTAAAAATAGTTTTAAAGTTAAAATTTATCACGCTCTCTAAGATAATATAGTAAAGGCGTATATCGTAATCTACAAAAGTTGATGTCCTAATAACTGATGACCCCAATTTTCAAACAAGTATACAAATGACTTATGGTCAATATATTTTTGATACAATACTGTCTAAAAGGGTGATTGGTGATGAATTTTAATACTGTAATTTTCTAATCAGAAACTTAAATGATAAGATGCTTCAATTGCGATACATCCCAAAATGGAACAGAACGGTTGCGTTTTCGTTATTTTAATTTCCTAGATTGTTATTTATTATTACAACCCATTAACTATAAATGGAATCCGATAAGACGTTATTTTAATTAAGAAAAAGAAAAACCCCGTATAATGCACGTCTTGTCAGGTTTCACTTTAGCAGAGAAAAAGGCAATATAAATGCGAAACGTTGATAACTTCTTGGCCCAAATTTCTCGCATTTCATGCACCAAGAACAAGAAAAAACACGATACTAGAAGTAGAAGAAGGAAAAGGTAACGCAATCCATCAAAAGAATTCAGAAGATATCCATGTGCTAGTTATTGTTTATATAAAAAAAAAATTGTTTGCATATATGTTTCGATTTTCACTGCTGAAAGGTTTTGGTCTGAAGATCTTGTTGGGACGAAATGGGAAGGCTATTTGTGGTGAATCTCGAAGGGAAGATCTACAGTTGCAAGCACTGCAAAACCCATCTCGCTCTCGCTGAAGATATTGTTTCTAAGGTATCTTTCGGATGCCTTCCGATTGATTGGTTTTCTAGTTCTTTTTCTTATAATCTGCTGGAATTCTCATCTGGGTGTTGTTCATTTTGTTGGTTTTAAGTGGTTATTGCTTTGACGAGATCCTTGATGGGTTAAGTGCAGATTTTGATACGTTCATGTACTGATCCTAATGTAGGTGGGTTGGATGGAGAATAAGTCAACTATAATCTGATTGCGGATGTTTTTTATCAGTGGTTGTATTGCGTGTTTTTTTTAAGGAGATCATCAATTTAAACTTATGTTAAAGATGTTGTCTATCTATTTCTGGTGATTTACTTCTTGGTTCCTTTGGTCCGGACTAGTGAAATTATAGAAGAAAACCCAACAGGGTGAAGTTTCTATTTTTGGATTGTTATATGACGCTTAAGTTACTGTGCTGGTTAATTGAGTTGCAATCTCGGTTGTTTTGGAAGTTGAGTTCATAGTTTACTAGTTTTCTTTTATTGGATTGTATCCCCATTGGCCAACTATGGATCCTGGAGAACGTAAGCAAAAAGATCATTAACATTCCTGTTGTGTCCTTGCATGATTCAATTGGTTAATCACATATTTGTTATTTTGGTTTATGATTGAATCTATAGCTGACTATTGTTGGTGATAGCCTTGAGTTTTTGTTGGGTGCGTTTTCTGCTTGTTTTTATGTTTGATAAGGATGTGACTTTCTTTATATTCTGATTACATTGTAGACCATTGCCCTTTTTCTTTTCTCCACCTCGACTGTATGCTACAGATTAGATTTCATAGATTGGACTGATATGGACTTACTTCGAGTCCCTTTAATGGGTTAAGTTGTACTGTGAAGCTTACTGAGTATAACTGTGTTTCTTTATCCATACAGGGCAGCACCATAATCTATTGTTATAAACATAGTTTCCCATGCATTAAATCGCATGTAAAATGGATATTACCATTTCGTATCTGTCTGGTCATTGTTTTCATATATATGAACTTAATTCTCTCAACAGTTACGCATGGCCATTTATTATTAAGCGTAATGTTATATACAAATGTAGGCCTTATGTGTCGCAATAGACAATATGACTCTTGGAGATACCACAGCCAACACAATCTGACTTCCTGTTTTGCCTGTGTTCTTTATTCAGGATTTTCGCAGCAGGCATGGAAAAGCTTATCTCTTCAGTACGGTGTAAGTACTTCTTGACTTGGGGAATCTATCCTATCACGTCATCAACAAGTAGACACCATCACAAATTCAGTTAATAACCCTAAGACTTTGGGATGCCTTTTAAGAAATTAAGATTAATTTTCTAGTTTTCTTGCTCTTCATATAATTTGAGTTGATTACACATTGCTAATAGGTGCCTTTTAAGAAATTAACCTTTAGTTTAGAGCCTTAATTTTCTACTTTTCTTGTACTTAATATAATTTGAGTTGATTACGTTGCATGCATATGTTGTTAGTTCTCATCTGCAGTGGCAAATCCTCATTTCATTTTGTTAAAATGCAAATCTGTGTTGATGAAACAAAAAAGGCAATAGCTGACGTTGAGTCAGTGTCTTTCTGCTGTTGTATCATTCCATATGTCTCAAAATCCAGGCGGAGATATATGATGCATAATGGGATAACTGCATGTATATAGTTTTATGGTTACTTGGTGGACTGGGTAGAAAACAAGTGACTGTTATCTCAGCCAAACATGTCTACAGGCCAAAATGAATGACTAGTCCCTCATCACTTATTTTTGTTTAACTATCTTCCCTTGTTTGACAGAGTTAACACTTCAGTGGGAAAACTAGAGGAAAGAATGATGATGACGGGGCTGCATACAGTTGCTGATATATTTTGCATCGTGTGTGGGTCAATTGTGGGGTGGAAATATGTAAGATAACCAGGATATTAAAATTCTAGTTTGTGAATGATTTTTTGGTTTGAGCTAATTTGTATGGTTCTTCCAGGAAACTGCCTATGAAAGCAACCAGAAGTACAAGGAAGGAAAATCTGTTCTAGAGCGGTTAGTAATGCACTTGTTTTTTCAGAGGAAGTCTAGGATTCTAGATAGGAATCATACACAGAGTAAAGATGTTATGGTTGTTGATGTTGAGCAGGTTTAAGGTGTCTGGTCCTGATGGAAGCAATTATTGCAGCAGTCATGAAATGCATATTGGTGCAAGTGATGGAGATGATGCTTGATCAATTGTCCTTCCCAACTGTAAATTCTTTCCCCTCCACTTCTTTAACTCTTGTGAATGATAGAACTGAAATCCTTGTTCTGACAACTTTAGTATCTTGCTTCACTACCTGATTTGAAACATTGATTGTTGATCCTAATTGAGGCCATCTTTCTCTGAAAGTGTGGGTTTATGTTAATGACACAACAATTGGTTAATATTTGATTGCAAATTCAGGGGGGAAGGCTGTTGGTTTTTGTATATGCTGCCACAGGTGAATTTTAGTCAATTAATCTGAAAGGTCACAACTAAAATCTAAATGGTCCTTAACATTTGTAAAGATGACTTAAACTGTTAAAAGTATTGTCCCTCTTTGGTCTGGAAGACTACAGGATTGTTATTTTCAGAACAAAGACCTTCCAAATTGCGGGAAGAATACATTTGATTTTCGTGTACAAATAGATAACTGAAGATTGAATAAGGGATGTTTTTTTTCTTTTCCAATTCATGAACCCAGATGAGCTGGCTTGGTGGTCAAATCTCAATATTTTGCACCCTCATAATGTTTTCGTGGCAGACTGCTACAGCCCCGTAATTTTATGTTTCATTTCTTCTTCAATCAACGAAAGCAAATAACTAAGATTAACACAAAGATGTGTTACTCTTTACACGTAATACAACTACTTCCACAGGCAAAGACAAATTAGGAAAGTCAACTCTCCTACGCTGATAAGTGTTTTGCAGTCGCAATTTCGAGTTTAAGTAAAGGTTTGCGAGGAGACGTAAGGGTCACTGTCGTATTTGTACTATGTAGACCTCATGGCACTAGGAACGGTTAAACGATGAAAGAGAAATAATAATAATAAACAACGGTAGAGACTCGAGTGTATTGGATTGGGTAGATTGAAATTGCTGATTACCGCTGTGTGCGCATGAAGTAAAGTATAATTTATTGGGCTTTTTGTTCCAATAGATTCTTATTAAGCCCAATGCCACATTCAAATCGTCCATTCTGGCTTCCATACAAACAAATTCAGCTACCGTAAAGGATACTTTAAGTTTGGAGCTTTGTAACAAACAACCTAGGGAAATACCTGAGAGTCTCGCTTATTCACAAGCGTACTACAAGGCGAATCTACCAGCATATTGTAGATACAGCCCAAAAGAAACTTTCAGGATGGAGGGCTAAGACTTGTCGTTAGCAGGGAGAGTTACATTAACTTAATCTGTTATCTCAACCCTCCCCATATTAACTATGCAAACGGTCAAATTTTCAAGGCAACTTTGTGATAGTTTGGAGCGCATCATGAGAGTGTTCATTTGGGAGCTACTAGCGATCACCGGCAAATGCATCTGATCAAATGGAAGGAAGTATGTCAACCCAAACAAGCAGGAGGTCTAGGCTTAAAATGTCTCCACACGTCTAATAATGCCCTCTTGACCAAACTTGGATGGGCTTTGATTCCTAAACTAACAGCTTTATGGGTCAAAGTCTTACGGGCTAAATATCGCCTAGATCAGGATCATATCCCCATCACTCTTAATAGATCAAGGGCTTCGAATACCTGGAGAGGAATCTTTGCCATTTGGCCTTTTGTTCGGCAAGGCCTCAAGTGGAAATTGGGAAGTGAAAGGAACATCTTATTCTGGTTGGATCCCTGGTTGCCTGACTGGGGACCCTTAATTTCTGTAGTAACCTCCCCAATTCCAGAGAGGGCTCTTTACTCCACAGTGGCAAATTTCATGAATGGAGTAGGGTCTTGGCGGTGGCATCTGTTCCAACAGTATCTTCCCTCCATCGTCTGCATGGATATAGCGGCGATCCAATTAGCTACGTCTAGCACAGCAGCGGATACCATTGTTTGGGGTCCTACACAGCATGGAAAGTTCACAACAGCGTCTGCTTATGACCTAATAGAGGGCAATGCCACTATTGAGACTAGAAGACCTTGGGACGTAATTTGGAAGTGGGCCGGCCTCCAACAGATTAGGGTTTTCCTTTGGTTATTAACCATGCAAAAGCTTATGACTAACAAACAGCGAGTGGTTCAACATCTCATGAACGATAGCACGTGTCCTTTCTATGGACATGAAGAGTCTACTCTACACACTTTTTGCGATTGCAGGCAAGTCAAAGCTTTCTGGTGTAAATCTCTCCTAGCAATAGTTGGCCCGGATTTCTTTCAATATGATGTGGAACAGTGGGTGACTTGTAATCTCAAAAAGCACGATCACGTCCAGCAGGTTCAATGGACTATAATTTACAGGGTAACATGCTGGTTCATTTGGAAATGACGTAACAAAAGTATATTTGAGGAGGCTTTTACTTGGCCAGAAGACAGTCATAGAGTAGTCATGGACTATGCTAACTGGATAATTAGGGCTAGAATCGTAGAGCGATGTGTATATGGAGATCAAGGGTTAGCAGTGGGTCAATTTGTGGGTTGGACCAAACCTCTGGAGGGTTGGGTCAAGATCAATACTGATGGAGCAGTTAAGAATGGGCCCAACATTGTTATTGTTGGAGGACTGATCAGGGATTATCAAGGCCAGTGGTGCGGGGGTTTTCTGCATCACATTAGCAAGAGCTCATCTCTTGTTGTTGAACTTTGAGGAGTCCATTCGGGACTTCACTTAGCTTGGACACTTGGATTCCAACGGGTTCTTATTGAAGTGGATTCATTGGAGGTAATAAATTTTCTATCCTCGGCTAATTTACCTTCGACTGAGTACTCGTTTTTGGTGACAGATATCCGTGAGATTCTGCGCCGAGATTGGGAGGTGAAGTTACAACATGTTCATCGAGAAAGGAACCAGTATGCGGATAGCCTTACCGCTCTTGCAGCTTACTCCAAGCTCGGAGTTCATATTCTTCAGGAGGCTCTGACACTAGTCATGACCCATCTGCACTGTAATAATCACAGAGTTTTGTATCACAAATCTCTACGTTAGTTAGGTGTTGGTGTGTTCGTTTGGCTTTATTTTCCCTTGTAAAAGATTTTTTTTTTTTTGGTAACATCGGAAACACGATCCAGGCATATGATGCTTTACCTAACTTCGACGGAAACTCCAGAGAGGGCAATAGAACGAGACCTAAGTAGAAGCAAATATGGGGGAAGGCAAGAGAGAGGAAAAGAAGAAGCGAACTCACATTCATATGATATGCAAAACGTTCGTACGTTGTAAAAGAAGCAACCACAATCCATAAACAAAAGCAATTTCCATTTACCGCAGAGGCAAATGTATGATATTCCTGTAACTCACAACCATGAATTTAGTTTGGAACACATAAATGATCGAATATATGATGAAATGTCCAAGAAGATCGTCCATGATTTCACAACGCTGAAGAACATGGTTCAAACTGAGAGGATGCACATCGGTTTGGAACCCAAGACTGCCTCACAGCTGAGAAGAATATGCATCTGTCATGTACTTTGAGAACCAAGAAAACACGTTGAAAGAATCGTATCAGTGAAGTGAATAGACTATGCGCTCAGACAGTTCCGCACCCACAACTCGCTTATATCTACGCAGCTGTGCTTCCAAGTAGTTCCTTTCACTGGTACCAAATGCTCGTTGCACATCCTTTAACAAAATCAACAATGGCGTGAATATTGCATCTAGGTAATAGAGAAAAGTCAGTTCAAATGATAAACAAGTTTTACGCTATAATATCCACGATCCCCTTTATTCATCCAAACCATCGAAATTATCCTTCATGTTTCATTTAATAAATTCTATATAAATATACCTTGTATCTGAAACGAGATCCCTTTATCCCAATTAAAGTACCACCTAAATCTTCATTTCCTAGTTCATTTGGTGTTTGATCACCCATTTCCGGATCTAACTCATCATCAGAGCTTTCAAATTCTGATTCTATCATTTCTTCATCCTCATCCATCGCAGGATCATTCCTGTTCTCATCACCATTGTCATTGTGCAGCTCTCCCACCTCATTTTCAGGAACATGCAGGAAGGACTCTCCATTTTGCAAAAGTGAACTATCTGACAAGACAACATATGGCTTTCTATCAAGCAAAGGCCTTGCGATTTCAAAGGAAACCCACCTGGGAAAAAAAGAGATGCTGGCTTATTAGACCATAATAGCAGAAATACTATTCTACCTTCAATATTTTAAGGCAAGATATGCAGCCTAGATAATTCACAGCATCCAAATGTCTTGCCCTCAAATAAAAGTCAGGTTTCCATTAAGATATAGTGATAAATCAAGTCCCAGGATTGCACTTCACTAAGTCAAGTCCCAGGATTGCACTTCACTAAGTACCAAGAGAAAGCTGATTAGTAATGAAATGCATTTTCCTTTTGAGGTACTCCATCTGATGTTCTGATTGAAACTAGTTACGAACAGGCTCAAATCCTACCAGCACAGAACTTACTTAAGACAAGCTAATGCTCATGTCTTGTCAATTTTCAGATGTCAAAAAGCAACTTACTGATAACGGAGAGGGCAAAGAAGCTCAGATGGCCGATATGCAGCTTTATATCTCATTTTGCTACAGGAGTGAATATAATAGCCAAGATAATAATACTGAAGACTGGGGCAATGAACTTGATTATCTTTTACCCAGCCTATTTCTTGCAAGGCTGAATACTTGCCTGGTGATAGGAAGGCAAAATCTGGATCCCAGAATAAGTATTTACTGGATAAACAATTAGGAAGTATATCCATTACCCCAACAGCAAACAGCCGACCGTTAATTAAATACTGCTGATGAAAAGACCCAAACCCGCAAGGAGGAACTCTGCCATCACCAGATGGTGAGACAGGTACTAGGGGAGTATCAACCAGAAACCTCCTGTATGAGCTTTCAGAAACATGATCTGGATTATCATTATGCACTATCATCTGGTATCTTCTATACAATTCAAACTCTTCTGGATCAAAGCTAGATCTTTTCAAATGAATCTCAAGCCTCTGCCTTTTACCCTGAGGATGTTTGGAGGCCTTTCTCAAACAGCAGCCTTTTCTTTTACAAGATGTGACAGACTCTTCATAGCCAGCAACAGTTTTAGTACTACTACTGGAAGCAGCTTGTGTTCCAGGAGCATAAAAATTAATGTGTCCATTGCCAGCCCTGATTAATATACCATTAGTTTCTGACACATGATGCAAAGCATTAGCTATCTTTTCTGCAATGGTTTTCACGGATAGATTACCATCTCCTGCACTTTGTGTAGCATCTTTCTCAGAGGATTGTGCACGCTTTATGTTGGCTGCTATTTGAAATGCAATGTTACTAGAATACAAGAGTTCCTCTGTTCCTTCAGCTAGTAACTTCCTTTTTGCATGTGAAACCCTTTTCACTGAAGCTTTCAGCAATGTCATGTTGGATGGAAGTTCCCCTTGTTCATTATATGTACGAATTACATTGTCAATTTGGGCTGCCAAATAGTCAGAAAAATCTTCTGCCCCACCCTTCCACTCAATTTTACCAGATGTGGAGCCATACGTTGCTGCATTATTTGCGTTGTGGGAAGCACAGCTGCATGTAGCCTTAATCGTATCGGATTCATCAGTAGCCTCCCCAGAATTTTGCACATTGAGTGAGCCATCCAAAAACCTAGAGATACAGTATCACCATTGCTCAATTTTGAACAGAGTATATAGAAAATAATACATAAAACTGAACTTAAACTCCTACAGTCATAGAATTCAAGCTAGGAAATAATAAATCTCATGTTCATAATCTCTTTTGAATACCTAAATTTCAATGAACACTGAAATCTCTCAGCCTGGTCACTCTAAGTTCTGATAAATGATGGACACTTGGACAGGGAAAAGGTGTCTACTCCGCATGATATCTTCATGAATGGTGACTAAGTTCCCAATACTAGGAAAAAGATAAATATATTTTTCAAATGAAATATCTGAAGCATTATTCAAATGACATATCTGAAGTATGATTCAAATGATATATCTGAAATATTTTTCAAATCAAACTTATGTATGTCAAAAATAGAAAATTATTGCAATTAGCATATTCAATAATAAACTTAAGTGAACAGGGATAAAAGTGGCATACCTCTGCATTTTTCTTACCACTCGAAGCTGCTCTTTTGAAGCAATAAAATCACTTGCTTTTAGGCGTATAGTATAGGATGGACAGCAAGTCCTTTCCATCTCAGGTTTGTAGAGGAAGCAGCCAGATCTTCTCCACCCTCGGTCAAGAAGGTCTAGTAAAGGAGGAAAGAATTAGACAGAGAAAATGGAACTAACCTATTCTATCTGCATTTGCCAAACAAATAGAATTTCAGTCATTTTCTCATGTCAGAAAAAAAATTTCTCCTAAAAAATCAAAACGCGTATTAGAACTGTATCAAGAACAACAGACGAAAACATCAAAATTGATGCCAGCAACTATACTGTACAAATTGTTAACACATTAGCCCTACATGTAGGACTAATGTTACAGCACAAAATCTAATAGAGGTTCTACATCGTACAAACCTTGGTAGTCATCAACGGTAACGCTGTCTGCCCATAAACCTGCAACGGCAGAAGCGAATTAATTTTTATTGTCGTTAATAAAAAAATTTGAAGACAACTAAGCTCGCAAAATTGGCTACGTTAGTAAAGCTATACAGAAAAGAAAAGACTTCTTTCCTATTTCATTTCCGACATTCTATCGTCAATGCTCTTCTTCTCCTCAAATTAGTCAATATTTTAGCTAAACTATGAAAAAAAAAATGAAACGGTGTCCACCTGATCTGATTAAAACAAACCAAGTGATGGCTGAAAATTTTAGGAAAGGAACATCAATATCCGACACTAGTTATCAGAAGACAAGCTAAACTAGCAAAATTGCTAGGAACATCAAATTAAACCGCAAGTAATTGAGTAAGACCATAAACTCGATAATCACGAGAGCTTGAAAGATAGGTACCGTGAGAGATACTGGTCCGACCGGCGGATTGGCAATAACCGCAAGAGCTTCTACGGCGGCCCCAGTCGACCACTACGGTTTCTCCTCTGTTGTTGTTGTTGTTGTTGTTGTTGCGGTTATGGCTCGTGCTCGCTTCGCTCTTTCTCATCTTCCCTGCCATTGTTTGGCCTTAATCAACTACTCACCATCGATTCAATTAAGGCCTCTGAAGTCTGAATGCTAAAATTGTACGGTTAATGGAAACATGTCGATCATATCCGTCGAATCTCAATCTTTCCTCTTACGCTTCATAAAAAGTTTAATCTGGATTTAAGGGGTACAATACAATAGAATGATAGAATTAGAGAAGGGGCAAGTTGGGAATAATTGCACATTTGTTATTGCTTTCTAGGCCTTTTGTTTTTAAAAAATTATTGACGAGGCCGGGTTTTGGTTTGCAGGCGCCCACAGATTTCTTAGGGCAAAAGGCGCAGACCATTAGTTGGAATCACCGAATTACACAATGCCCACGACGACTTGTCCTATTCCTAAGACTGGGTTGTGATGTTGTCAGCACACATTCACTTGGTCTAAATTTTAAACATAAGCTAAATTTAACGTTAAAGAATTTAAGCATTATATTTCAGTTAAAAATAAACCCAATATTTATAAGATTAATTTACGTTTATATAAATACTATATTTCTTATATCTTATGTAAAATTAGAGGCTAGAAGACGAGCTGAAATGTTATATAAATGTTAGAGATGTCAAAAACATCGATCATACTAGGCGTGGCATAGTGTAAAACATTAACGTCACAGTACTCATTTAACAGTTTCTGTCAACTAACTCCTAAAGTGGATGATCATTGATCCACATCCCAGGAACAAAATATCACCTATTAAGGAAGCTCCGACTTGAGACCATCGACAGATCCAATTACTGGGCCGATTATACGGCCAACACTTACCAGTTTCCACCCCTTGATTCAAGTTTTTTTAATTAATCTAAGGAATAAAATAAATTTAATTTAAATTTGACTCATTCAACTTAATAACGAATCAAATTTAAATAATATTAAGACTTGAATTTATATATTAAATTTAAGTTCAAATTTAACTTAATTCATTATCTTGTCGTATTTATAATTATCATTCTTTAAATGTACCAGTACCATAAATTTGATCTAGTAAGTGAAAATAAAATCTGGTGATAAATTCACGTGCGCAACTAATAGAACATGAGTGAGTTGTTATTATCTGAATCTCTCACTTAAGTTCTTTTAAGTCCCTGTTTAGTTGGATATTAATTAATAGAATGGAATGTAATAGAATGGAAGGAAATGAAATAGTTTATAATAGAGTGGAATGTAATATAGTAAGAAGTTGTTGAGAAAGGATGGAAGGGTTCATAATGTAATGTAGTGAAATATTGTTTGGAAGATGGATAGAATAGAATGTAATGTATAATAAATGACTTTTATACCCCTTATATTAAAATTGTTGTTGCAGGAGGTTTATTATTTTATTATT
>JANIJH010000225.1:22613916-22624134 GCA_024520975.1 Erythroxylum areolatum | reverse complement strand
CTATTCCTATCACCCTCATTCAAAATCCTATTTAAATTAGCTTGCCTTGTTGGCACTGTCAATGCCCTACTCCCTAACGCATACTCACTCCTCATCTGTTTTCTTCTGTATACTGCCAACACTACCAATATTACCACTTTCATTAATTCTAACTGCCCATTCCAAACATCAAGAAAAGTCAAACACTTTAACATCGCTTCCCGAACCCTATTATCCATGTTTGTAAATAAATACTATCTGCAAAGTATTTATACATTGTTATGAAAAACCAAGTCCATGTTGAAATACTATCAGCAAACTCAAACGTACTCAACAACCATGCTCATTTTATACATTGATCACATGATATTATTGTTTGCTGTACATTTTGTACATTGGTTATGAACTGCAAACCGTTGGATTTTGTGATGTCATATGTGTATGTGACATCACAAATGTCTCTCATCTATATCTATTCTCAGTTTAAAAGTGTTCTTTGTAATGTTTGGGAAGATGATGCAAGAACACAATAGCATTAAAGCAATTCTTTTAAAAGGCTCAAGTAAGTTAATCAATAATAATAATAATAAATAAATGAAAGCATTCTAACAACTTGACAGAAACATGAGGCTCTAGGTAGTCATACAAGTCCAACTGATTTGTAATTGTTGACCATTTTCCTAAAAACATGTAGTTTCCTAAAATTTAAATTGTACATTTTAACATTTATAGTTGTATTGATATAGTTGCATCATTTTATACAAATCTATTATATTGATAGTGAAATGGCTTGTACCGATTATGTTTGAAATCTTTCCTACCTTTCTATCCCATTTCCCCTTTCCATTTCTTGTTAATGTATGTCTATGCTTTATTTGTTAATCTTAACTTAATATCCTAAAGTCTGTGAATTAGAAAAATTAAACTTTCTATGATTTACGAAAATAAAATATCTTTAAGTTGGGTTCTTAGATTAATTTATTTTAAATAAGACTATAAAGTCAACTACCTCTCACCATCCAAACTATAATAGTACTGACTATTGTAAGCTACTAAGATGATAACAGCTGATTAATGATATGTGGAATTAACTAAAGCACATGCAAAATGTAAAAGAAGGTCTCATACATGGCATGATCACCATCAGACTCTGCTTATTGATTGTTATATATATACAAGAGGAAGAAGAAGACATCAGAGAGTTTAAAATGGTGGTGTTTATGGCCAACCCCTTCTTAATAAATTTTAAGTTGCATTTTCCTATCAGCAACTCCAATGCACCATTTACTTGGCTTCAGATTTACTAATTCACACAAGATTCAAACCAAAATCCAGTAATTCACACAAGGTTCAAAGCAAAATTCACACAAGGCAAATAACAAGATGGTTGTTCAGTCATCATAGGGCAAGCAAATCAGATGATGAATGCATATAACTTAGAAGTTTGGCACAAAACATGTTCAAGTTCTGGAATCAAAACATGCATCATTTTCTGTAACCCTCCAAATGGGATTCTACAAACACCCAACACTCCGACTCCACAATAACATGAACAGAAACGTCCTTTCCACAATATCCAGACGATGAACAAACTACACAAATCACCATGCAACCAATGGATTGAAGAAAACCGAAGAGAAACCAAGCCATGTTTCTTAATCAAGTAATGACGAGAAACGGAAGAGAATGAGAAAAAAGCAATGAACGTTATCTTGTTGATAAGAAGAATTGAAGGGAAAAAGAAAGTGACCACGCACCTGACAACGGATCGAGATTTTGGTAGATGGAAGAAGATTGAACTCCCCCTGGACTCCTCTAGTTGAAACAAAAACAAACGAAAGACAGTACAACTAAGCTATACAAAAATGGAGAAGACGAACAGAACAATACAACCAGATCCACAAATTCGCGCAACCAAAAATGAAGAAGCGTCGTGTTGCCCAGCGGAAATTTAAAACATAAACTTACCAGCGTCGTGTTGCCTAGCGTGCAATCGAGAAGCGTCTTTGGTTGCGAGAGAGAAGCAAGGACGAAACACGGGGGTGATTTCGTAGGAGCGACCGCCTTTTGGTGCAGTAGATAAGGACAAATGGTTTTTGTCCTCGGTTTTGCAGTGGACAGATATCTTTGTCCATGTCTACCGGAGGCAGAAGCCAGAAACATGGGGGCGTGAACCAAACAACCATGGGGAACAAGATTTCTTTGTTTTGTCTACTATTCCTATGAACCGTGTCAGTAACCAAACACTACATAAAGGTCAGTATGTACAGTCTACGCTTAAAATTACAACAAATTGACTCTGGGCGTGGAACAAAATGAAGAAATAAGACGAAACAAGAAGTCTCAAATTCCAAATAGCAATAACGCAAAAAATTAGAGGGTAATCTCGTGAATCCAAAAACCAAAAATCTGAAATCCGTACACTTGAAGCCAGATATAGACAACAAGTCTCGCTCACTTGCACCTGTCTATTATTGTTACGCCTACAGCTGTCCTCTCCAACTAGAACTCCCACCACCTTCACCTAAAGACTCCTCCGCTTCACATTTGCCTCTTTACCTTTTTATCCCCCACTCTTGTTCCTAATTTCACTAACAGCCGCCCTTCCTCTTTGTCCCTACAGTTTGATCTCTCACCGTCTCACCCTCCATATTTCTCTCTCTATAATTCTGCGCTTTCTATACCTAGAACTCTAACTCTTTCTATATTTCATCTCACCGTCGACAAGGTTTCTGTGTCTCTTTCGAGAGAATGAGGAGACGCTCTTCGTAGCTTGAAGGGACTTTCCCTCTCTAGGATTTGACCTGACAATGGCGACTCCATAGAGCTGTGAACTCTCTCCGTCGTTATCACTGAGTTTCATCATATTAACTGTATTGCAGACGAAATGCAACCATTTGTTTTCTACTTTCGGATCTTGTACAGGATACTTTTAGGAATTTGAAACGGTTGGTGGCGGTGGTTTAAGTGCTTGAATGGCAAGCGAACCGAAGTTTTAGGTTTTAGCTCGTTCGTGGATCTGAGATTTGTGGTTTGAATTAGAGAAATGAATCGTAGTTTTAGGGCTCAGGACTGGCAAATGCAAATGCAGGCAGCAGTGGTTAAGCATAGGCAACAATTAAGGGCTTCAATGGCGAAGGACAAAGAAGAAGAGCCCGCGTTGTTTCTAGAAATGAAGAACCGAGAGAAGGAGCAGAGCAGTCTCCTCCTTAATAACAGCGAAGAGTTCGATGGCCCTTTGGGTAATTTTATCTTCCTCCACTAGCTAAGTTTACTTAGTTGGAATTAGATTATTGATGAATTTGAAGTTGCAGGGTCCAAACATGGTAAGTCTCCTATATTTAATGTTGCTTCGTCCGTGCCTGCAAGAAAGACGATGGCTGACGATTTTCTGAATTCTGACAATGATAAGAATGACTATGACTGGTAACTTGAAGCATATTTGTTCTTGGACTTGAATGCTTCAGTGTCTTTAAGCTGAGTCTAACTTTGATATTGTTCTGGTCAGGCTTCTTACACCACCTGGTACGCCTCTTTTTCCTTCTTTGGAGATTGAATCACAAAAGACAGTTATGAGTCAGATTGGAACTCCAAACGCTCGCGAAACTGCCATAAAATCTCGGGTAAATTAAACTGGACAGCAGCTTTTGTTTGCGACACTCTTGATTATTTGAAGTGTGAAATTTACATGATTGATGAAATTTTTCGGTGGGAGCAATCCAAAACTTGTTGTCGTCCTGATTTTAGGACAACACACGGAAATTCTACCTGTCAGATTTTTAACGTGAGAAAAAAAAGTAGACATAGAACTCATGGTGCCGGAAAACTGCTTAAATATGTAGGACAACACCACTCCGAGTTTTAATGTTACTTTTGGAAAGATGATGAAGTGGTTGATGTTTCCTTTACTAGAATCTGTGTGTCCTTAAGAAAATTTGGTACTTACTCTAGATTTTCAAAACTAAGTTGGCCTAGTATCAGATACTAGAAGATACAAAATAAATCCAAAGCAAACACAATCTAGGAAGGGTAACCCTTGGTACCACTGAATGAATTATGCTGTGGATTGGTGCTTCTTCTCACATGTTGACACCACCAACTATATGAAAACTTTGGAGCCAGTTCCCTGTAGAATTTCCATACCTCCTGAAAAAGGAGATAATCCGTCTTCCCTTGTTGGTTTTTGGTGTTTGATAAATGGAGAGCCAGTTGATGTTAATCTACTTTTTAGGATTTCTGATTTTTAGGTTGCTGGTATTCGTGTAATATACTATGATGTTAATTTTATTCATGGACCAATGATGTTGTTAAACTTGTTCATGGCTGTTACAGCTGTCAAATCCCCATCCAGAGCCTACTTCAAAGGGTAACCTGCTGTCCAAACAATCAGCTTCCTCCCCTGGGTTAACTTATTCAGCCATAGGGACGCGTAGGCCCTCATCTTCTGGTGGTACAGGATCAAGATCTGCAACGCCAACTGGACGTCCCTCGCTGACCTCAACATCTAAACCTTTGAGATCTTCAACTCCTACTCGATCGACCATGCAATCATCTAAACCCACAGTTTCTGGAAGCAAACCAACTGCTTCCTCAGTTAGGTCCACTGCCTTGACAACTAAGCCCACTGTTCCCACGAGATCTGCAACTCCAACTTCAAGGCCCTCAATACCTTCATCCAAGCCCCCATCAAGATCAGCAACTCCACCTCGACGACCATCCACTTTATCAAGTGCACCAAGGGTGTCTGTTCCTCCTACTAAATCTTCTCCTTCAGTTACTAAGATAGCCCCCTCAACAGCGAGAAACCCAGTTCCATTTCGTGCTGCTTCTCCTACTGTGAAATCCAGGCCGTGGAAACCTTCAGAAATGCCAGGTTTTGCACTTGATGCTCCCCCAAACTTAAAAACATCAGCATCTGAGAGGCCACTGTCAACTACAAGGGGTAGGCCTGGAGTGCCCAGCTGTAGGTCTTCCTCAGTTGAGCCTGCATTAAATGGAAGGCCAAGACGGCAGTCGTGTTCCCCCGCAAGAAGACGACCATCCAATGGACTTGTGCACCATAGTGGGAGCTCTGTTCCTGCAACCAATCGCACATATTCTAAAGTTAATGACAATGTTAGCCCTGTTGTAAGAGGAACCAAAATGGTTGAGAGAGTAATAAATATGCGAAAATTGGCACCTCCCAAGCAAGATGACATTCATTCTCCTCATGGCAACCTTTCTGGGAAGTCTTCCTCACCAGATGGCTTTGGAAGAACACTCTCAAAGAAGTCTTTGGACATGGCCATAAGGCATATGGTATGTTGCTTTGCATGTATTGAGATATCCTATTCTTGCATTAGCGATAGTTTTCTGTGGCTGAATAAATATCTATAGAAGTTACGGACAGTGTACCATATGAAGTTCAATTCAAATGTCTGATTAGGTTTTAGATGGCTATCTTTCAGTTAAATTCCCTTCTAGTTAGGACAAAATGCATAACTGTTTCCATTCTCTCAGTTCAGTGCCGCAAAACTCATTAGAAGTAATTGAGGAAGTGAACTGAAACAAGTAGTGTGCTTATTGATTCTAATTTCCAATCATTTATTGAATGCCGAACAGGGCATAAGACAAAGCATTCATGGTAATTTGCGGCCTCTGGTGACTAATATTCCAGCATCTTCTATGTATAGCGTGAGATCAGGGCCTATACGGACCAAAACTATTAGTGCTACCGACTCCCCTCTTGCAACAAGCAGCAATGCAAGTTCAGAAGTTAGTGTCAACAATAATGGCCGTTGTTTAGATGGTGAGTTGGAGGATGAAATTGGAAATGATAGAGGCCGGTCACCTTTGCGAGGCAGGTGATGGTTGGGTCCAGATTCTGCGTTATGAATCATGCTCTGATCATCTTTTCCTTTATTATGGGTCTTAGCCTGCTGGACAATTGAAAGGAAAACCACTTCTGGAAAAGAAGAGGACTGATCGGAGTATTACTGTCATGTTTGCTGTTTGTTAGGTTGATTGGCAACCAGATGTTCTGTAATCCACGGTCTCAGTATTATTAGGAAAAATCAGTTAAGAAGTAGAAAAGAGTCTCAAAGGTCATTGCTCATTTTACACCCGGTGAGGTCTTCTGTACAAGAATTAGAAATTAAATTCTTCTACTATCAAAAACTGGAAATAGATTTATGACTCTCCAATTATTTCTCTTGTGCATTTTACTATTTTACCTATTTCGACATTGGGTTAGTTTATGTCACATGCCTTCTGTCAAGAAAAAGCGAGGAGGACGGAGATTCATGTTGATGATCAAAAGTGATCACTATTTACGGTGTTAATGTTTTGCAAGTTATAACTACGTGTTGGGCCCTTCTTCGATCCATTTGTCGTTGTCAAATTGGACCCTGTTTTTATATCCATTTCTCGTACCGTAGACTTAAATTTGGACTTTATTTATATCCATGCCCCGTATTGTGCCCCATGCATCTAATCATATTTGAGAAACGGAATTGTGCCCAAGGCTTCGAATGGTCATGCATCTTAGGATGGGATAAAAGTTTCATAAGATAAAAGACGGGAGTGAAATGATGTTGGTCTATCTTTTATAGTCTGCTAGTTATCACTGTCGCATTTGGCGCTTACTAGTGATCCGTTAAGTTTTGTAATATACACACTTAGCTTAACTTTTGTCAATTTTTTAAGTCATGTTGCTTAAAATAGTCATATTTCACAGTTTTATCAAAATCAAGTTTATAAAACTAACCCTACGTTTAGTTGGGGGATTTTATAATGAAATAAAATATGATGTAATATTATTCTATCGTTTATAGGAAGTTTTATAATAGAATGAAATAAAATGAGATAGAAAAGGAGGGTTTCATATTACATTTTATTTCATTTTAAGCAGTAAAAATGAAAAATCTTCAATTTGGGAGGTGTAAGATAGAATGTAAAATAATATACAAGTTTACACTATATTATATTATAAGTCCATAATCAAAACAACATTTCACTATATCACATTATGAAACTTTCTATCTATCTCAAACAACAATTTTCTAATATTACATTCGTTTACGTTCTATTCTATTATTAACAATCCCTTTTCATTCTATTACAATTCACTACATTAAAAACTTTAAATACAACTAAACATATCCTAAGTCATTCTAGAAACCAATATGGAATATTTCAAGTTTAACATTCAACAACAAAGTTGGGTAATTGGGAAGAAGAGTGGGAGTTGAGATGGCAATAAAAATAATAAAGACTTATATTATATTTTCTTATTACATAGGGAGTAGTAGTAAATTAGATATGTATTTTAATCATAAACATATTATTCTAGTTGTTTAGGACTTAAATTTATTTAAAAATATAAATTTTTTATTAGAATATAATTTAATTTTGTTTTAAACATTTTAGTTAGAACCCCTTTACTACTAGAATAAAGTTCTAAGAAAAATTTTAAAATATTTTAGTTAAGAATTTCTTTATTATTAGAATAAAGTTATTTTTAAAGTAAGTTCAATCACTATTATGAATGAAGTTTCTTATATTGTTGTTTTGAAAAATGTTCTAGACAAATCCTTATCATGATGGTATCTTGGCTTTTAATTGAATTCTAGTAATTGAAGACATTGGTCAACATATTTTTTATAATTCAAATTGATGGTTATTATTTTTTGTCGTTCCTCGTCCCTCATATATTATGCAAAATTTCTAGTTTAACATAACTCGTATTGTTTGTTATAAAGGGACCAAATCAATATGCTTTCTTGATTGAATTTTTGAAACTATCTTAAACAGGTTTTTATCAATCGACTTATTTATAGAATTATTGTATACAAATTTTCAGCAGAAAGAATTAGGTCTTAATTAGTCGCAATGTCCCTAAAAAAGAATTTTAACAAGTCCTCAATTTCCATTCACTACCTTTGTCTGACAATAAATTGACAGCATACTTAAGTGTTTTGCATTTTTCATAAAATTCTCTAAGAATAATTCATAGACTTCACGTCATAATTAAAGACAATGGTTAAAGATAACATATCACTGCATAAAATTTCTATGGGTCAAATATTCACTAAAATAAGCAATTGAGTATCCTTCTTGCTGACTATGTCTCTAATTCTCATAGGAGATTCACTAGCAACTTTAAATTCCTTAATAAATTCTAAAAAATGAGATTTAATTTTCTTTTTCTTAATTTTTCATAAATATTTTTTCTTTATATGTATGAGTATCATTATAGAGCTGCAGCTACATTACTAATATTATGAAAAAATCACCAATAAAATGTTTGTTTATTGGCTATGAAAACTCTATGTTTCATGCACATCCTTAGGTCAATCAAGAATAGCCTTAATCCTTTTGGGATTCATCTTAATTCCCCAATAATATATAAGAAAATTTAAAAATACAAAACTTGATTAAATAAAACACTTTTTAAGTTTGATACAACATTTCTCTTACCTCAAAATTCTCAAGACTTCTAAAAATGTAGCAAGCTTTTTCTATAGTCACCAAAATATAATATAAAAAAATTTAGTAATATATGATCGAAATACTTATCACTCTCAGAAAAACGCTAAGTCCAAGTCTAATTCTAATTTGATCAATCGTACTTACTTCATAAGTCTATCTTGATAAAGATAACAATCTCATCCTATTAAATAAATTATATATATAGGAATGTGTCTCAATTACTCGAGCAAAGGAAGGTACAGTGATCAATTTATTAATGCAGCAGCAAATACAGAACTCACAAGGACCCAAAACCCAAATGCAAGAATATTTCCAAAAAGAGTAGGGAATGTTTCCAATTCCAGATTTTTGAAGGTATGCGACAAATTACTTCAAGCAGATAACACTTTCAGGCAGCACTAAGCAAATTGCCAAACCAATAGTTCTTATGGAGTGCCACGAATGTGGATGAAACCACGGTAGCTGGACCATTGAACCAAGCCCTCCATTACCATAATTGTTGTATCATTGACTACTGCATATTCTGTGCTTAAATTTCTTTCCAAACATTAGAAAACAAGATTTCAACCGCCTTCCACATGACCTTAGGCTGAAATAATTGGTCCAATTGTACACTCGAATCGTTGATAATCTAAGTTTACTGTCTAAAAATGAGACATGACTTTTGATTTGACTAATCTTTTGAACATAGTAGACCACAAATTGAGTGCAAGGGCTTGCCTTGCTCAAAACCAATAAAAAGGAAAGAAGAATACTTTCCCATCCATGTCTTATGCAAATGGCTTCAAATGAATGCATACATAGAATTCAAACCACCCAAAAGTTTCAAGTTGAGGAAAATGAATTTCAAAGTTACAGTGCTAACAAATAGGAAAAGAAAGAATTGGCATCTAAGGTTCAAGTTAGAACACTTACTTACCTTGTCCTCATTGGGGATAATTTCCTTTTCTGCTAGTTTCATTGCATTCTCTCTGAGTGTCAAAACATTTGATCGATTACTTTTAAATTTTAGCAAGATAAATAAGGTCAAAATTCAAGTGGAACTAAAGTTGTCATAAACAAGTTGCCACGATACTTTGAAATCTTCAAATCCATATTCAATGGAACAGAAATAGATATAATACTAATACAACTATAACTTGTTGGGGATCATATCACCGCTCCAAAATCATCCTTGATGAATGAAAATAAGTGATTGGTCAACTCGATAACACAAACCTTTGTTTAGTCTCTCCAATTTATACGTAGTCGCATTGAAGTTATCAATTAAATTCACTCAATTTTGATTAAAAGAACATCAAGATTTTTCATTTTTACATTGACAACAACCAAATAGAAGATGATCTTAACAATAAGAATGAATCTTGTAGCTTCTCCCATCTCTACGTGTTACGGGTTCAGCCTCATTTTAGGCATATTCGCTAGACTAGTTCCACTAAATGTCAGCTGTAAAAGTGTTAGTTATCTTCACAAATCAAAAGGAATGAAGTTTGGGTAGATTTGAAGTAGAAATCAATATGTTGAAACTATTTTTGGATCACACACCTGTGCATGGGTTGCACGTGTCCATATCAATGATGGACAAAGCTGTGTGTATAAACATGTAAGCTTCTGTAATCATGTATGAATTGAATGATGATGTTTGAGGACAGATAAGTTTGTTAGTAGTAAGACATGATTGTGTCCACCATGTGAGTCTCTAAAACTGTGTATCTCTGCAACATTGAGTTTTGAAGGACATGGTCACCACACACAGTTGTTTGGGCGATT
>JANIJH010000225.1:22464047-22488348 GCA_024520975.1 Erythroxylum areolatum | reverse complement strand
CAAAAAGACAGCAATCACAAGTCTCCTCTTCTAGCCATTTTCAAAACCATACTACATCACCCTTTTATGAAACATATCCAAAACACAAGAAGACTTAAATACCTTTCATTCATATCATAACTTGAATTGTTACAAAGCTTTAGAGGGCATTTTAGCCCCAAAAATATCAAAGTTTCAAAAAGATCAATTTATAAGGAAAGGTCACATGAATAAATCACCACAAAAATCCTAATTTAATGTCAATTTATACTTCCAAATTTCAAGAAAAGTTCGTGGTCCAACATACGACGAGGCAAAAGAATGCTTAAACGAAATTAGGATGGATCAATGAAAAATTGTGCAGCTACTTTGCTCATCTAGAGTTTCAAACCAAACTACTTCTAGTATATGAGCCAATATTGTTAGCTCTAAAAGATCCACACTAAAGGGAAGATAAGGAGAATCCACCTTTTCTAAGGTAAGTGTGTTTGTTCTACTTATTTGTATGCACATTCATTCATTTAGCTTAATGATAAATTCATTTAGTTTAATTTCATACATTGCACATGAAAAAAATTTATGCATTAGGTTATCTTTCATTTTAAATAAAAAATCATGCATTGTAATTGCAGTTTAGCATGTTTTTCTTAGCATGATTTTTCTTTCTCTTACATATTCACACACTGCAACTTTTTTTTTATCTTATCACATTATACCATTTACTTTTACTTTTACTTTTTATTGTTTGAGTTTTTAAGTTTAAGCTAAAATGCAAAAAACAATTGTGCTCTAAAGCTCAAGAATATAAGGTATTACCTTATCCTTCACATTCTCTAATATTAATTTGCTGCTTGTGGTTGGTAGCTAGAATTGATTAAGTTGAATAGGCAAGTTGTAATTTAAAAAATAGAAAATATTTAAGTGTATGTTTGATAGGCACATTCCTACCCACCCACCCTTAAAATTACATATCAATTCATCATACTCCAATAGGTAACAGCATCTTATCAACAATGTGAGGGGAGTTTTGTTATTCCCTTAACTTTTATATGATAAATTTTGATTTTTGAGAAGTATCATGATCATCCACATGATCTTCGTGTCTTTGTTTCCTTATTTGATTAATATTAAGAACAATGTTAAAATAAAGTGTGAGGAAGGGTTAGGTTAGATGAAATTAAGTCAAGGTTGTCAGGAGGGGGAAGTTAAGTTATGAGATAATGCGATAATAGTGACTTAGGTAGAGATTTTTTAGAACACCATTTTTAACATAGCAAAATGATTAAAATTGGAAAGTTAAGTAACAAGTTAAGTGTTAAACTCCTTATGTTATGAAGTCACATTGAAAAGTTGCTAGTTTAGTCACTTAAGTGGAAGTATGTGTGATAAGGTTATTTTAGCTCACAAAAATCACTTTTCATGCTCAATTAATTGGTTGACACTTGCTCAAATCTAAACTAGGACCAGTATATAGAGTCTTTCCTTATTAAAGAAAACCCTGAGGATACGAGTATAGTTTTAAACACTCTTGATATGTTAAGCTCTCTTAGTAATTAGTGCTAGTCATCACAAATGATTGCAATTCACATTAAAAGGAGAGTTTACTAAACGTGGAGATAAGTAATAAATGTGGATCACACAAGAACAAAATAAATGAAATACAAAGATCCTTAATTTATAGACTAGTTTGTAGCAATGTAAGTGAACCATCCTAAAATGAATCTAAACTTTAAAAAGTGAGCAAAAGTTACTTAAGTTGGACCTACCTAACTTCGGACTTAGTGACTTGGATATGTGTGGTGAATAAAACTTTGAATTTAGCTTTCAACTTGCGAAAGGAGTTCAACTATTATGACAATGAGGTTAATCTTAACTTGGTATGCTTGCATTTCTCTAGCCATATTAATTGCATAGTCACCAAGACTTAAGGAAGTTGATCTTAACCTTATTCCATACTTATTTGGCTTAAGGACAAGACAAATTTTAAGCGTAAAGGAGTAGATATGAATGTAATTTTCATATATTTATAGCTTATTTGCACCTGAATTTTGCTTAAATTTGCTTTAATAAGGCCACAACGTACGTGTTTTTGTGTAATTTTTGGATGAAGGCCCTTCGTGTGAGAGAATTGGTTCAAAAGAAGCTAAAACTTAGAGAATTAGGCCTAAGCCAACTAGGTAACAATAGTCGCGACCCAGAGTAAGCGAAACAATGGCAACCTCAATTACCCACATACTTTCACTCGACTTTTTGGCCAAGCCAATCGTAGTCACAACCTTTAAGGAGAAGTCACATGACATTATGGCTACAAGATGTAACTAAGATACCTTATTTAGCCCACACCCGTGACCAAAGTAAGACAGAGAGAGAGAGATATATAAGGTTAAGATTTGGGGGAACTGATTAGTCTATTTAGAGCTCCAAACAACAAAGAAGATTTGTGGGGACCAATTCCAAAAGAAGAAATCACTAAGATAGGAAAGAAAGAATATACAAAAAGGGTATTGTTTTAAAGTTAAATGTAGAAATTGGCTATGAAAGTAGGGTTAGCTTGCAGACTATATAAACAATAGTATAGAAAACGAATAGATCACCTAATACTTTCATCATCCATCTATTATTTTTAGAGACATATACTCTCTTTTCATCAATAGAAATCACACTTTTTTCTCATTAACATCATTGCACATTGTTTTATGTATTTACATCATGAAGATTATAAAGGAACTATAAAGGAGAAAACAAGCTCAAGAGGAAGATTAAAATGGTTATGTCCTTATTTCCTTTTGTTCTTTTTTCTTTAATGTTTTTTTAAGAATCTTTTGATGCGTGGCTAGTTTCTTTAAGGTTATTTAGTTATGGATAAGCTTGTTTGTGTTACTGATTAATGATTTGTAACTCTTGATTATCGCTTTATTCAATCTTGAATTTAATAGAATTTGCGTTTAATCAACCTAATACACTTTGGTTAGCTAATGATCTTGAGAAAGTAATTATTTAGAAGCTAACAAGATTGAGTAGTGGAGATGGTGGTTAGGTGTACAAACCATGGTTTCTAAGGTAATTAGGTTAAAAATCTAATTACATGGGTTGATAGAACGTTATGCATCATAACTAATCAACTAACACGCTAGAGATATATGTTAGGATTAGTCACAGTAGGCCATTAATATCTTGAGAAAGTACCAATGATTGGTTAACAACCTCTGCCCTTAAGTTAGTCAAGAGAATTGAATTACATGGTATTAAGAAATCACACCACTTACATACTCTTTACATAATAAACCTAACTAGCAAACATAACATTTTATCACTATCTAATTACGTTTACTTTAAGTAGTTGCATCACATCACTTCTGTAGCACATCGCACTTTTAATGTTTTGGCATTAATTTTGGTAGTATTCGTAATTAACTTCATTTACATTCTAAAATCAACCTTTTATTTTACAACAATTCATTAGTAAATTAGTACAATAACACTCGATTAATTCTAGTACCACCTAATTCTCACGTGAACAATCTTTGAAATTCTCTTTAATTTATAGCTACTTCTACACGTGCACTTCCAGGTGAACAACTCTACATATATAAAACATAAAAATCTTTGATTTTAATATAGCACCTTTTTGTACTATTCTTTTAGGTAGTTAGGCATAATTAAAAAATAAAAAGTCTTATAATTTAATTCTCCAACTATATTTGTCCAAATTAAAATAGATAAATGACTACTTGGTGCCCAAAATTAAAAGATGTTTACATATTAGATTGTATGGCAAAAAAAGTTGGAGGGCCATTTAGTTTCAGTTATGTTTTTTCTTATGATTTTTAATTTTTGTTACTTGCTTTAGTTTTTATTTTTAAAATAAAAATATATTTAGTTGTTAATACCTAATAATTGCATATGAGATAAAACTTAAGATAAATTATTTTATAATTAAATAAATTTATTTTAAACTCTTATATAATATTTAATAAATCATTAATAAAAATATTATTTTATTAAAATAAGTAATTTAAAAACTAAAATTAGTATTTATTTTTCAGTATATGTTAAAGAAAATTTTATTTAAATTTTATATATTTTAAAAATATTTTAAATTTAAATTCAATTATAAGTGGTTATTAAATTGAAATTATTTTATTTTAAAATTAATAATTAAATTTAAATTATTTATAATTCTTATTAATGATTAATATTGAATAATTAAATAATAAATCGAAACAAAGGAAAATTGGAAAATAAAAAATATTTTTTACAGTTTTCATAAATAATGAAAATCAGAAGAAGTCAATTAAAAACAAAATTTTAAATTTTAAATAAATAATTTTTAAATTTGAAAATATAAATAAAAACTGTAAATAAAAACAAAGATGTGAACTTATTTTAAAGTAAATGTCCTTTTTAGAAAGGAAATGTGAGCAAAATAAGGGGGAAAAAAAAAGGTCCTAAGTTGCGTCCGCGATAGAGCCACGTTACCTTTTTGTTCTCCCTTACCTACACATACAATCAACTCCTATTTCTTGTCTGATCCATGGCTTCCCTTTGGCGAGCAGCGTCCGCCCTAACACAAAGCCAAACGAACCCATCGGACTACGAAGGGGTCGAGTTCTGGTCAAACCCGGAACGGACCGGATGGTTAACCAAGCAGGGTGAGTACATCAAAACCTGGAGGCGCAGGTGGTTCGTTCTAAAGCAGGGCAAGCTCTTCTGGTTCAAGGAATCCACCGTGACCCGAGCTTCGAAGCCCCGCGGCGTCATCCCAGTGGCCGCTTGCTTGACGGTGAAAGGAGCCGAGGACGTCCTCAACAAACAGTACGCGTTCGAGTTGTCGACCAGGTCCGAGACTATGTACTTCATCGCTGACTCAGAGAAGGAGAAGGAGGATTGGATCAACTCGATCGGTCGGTCCATAGTTCAGCACTCCAGATCTGTGACCGATTCCGAGATCGTTGATTACGATAGCAAGAGGTTATAAGGTGAGTCTGATCTTAGTTATCACTAACCAATATATATCTATCCACCTATGTTTGATCCAACACGAGGTGAATTCTTGTGTGTATCCGTGCTGTAAATTTTTGGTTTTGAAGTGATGTAATTTCTTAATTGCAAAATTCAATAGTTGTCCGATTTATTTGTTAAGCCTTGTAATTTACGATTGTTAAAGCCTTTTGCTTTTTTTCTGGTTTAATATTTACATTTGCCATGTAAAATTGTAGTCTTAAGTTCTACTGCGTTATGAACTGTAAAAGCTATAAATTACTTTTTCATTTATGTAAGTAAAGGACAGTAGACTAGTTAATGGCTATGTTTATTTCTATCAAGGAGATATCTGTTATCTGCCAGTGACTTAGACAAATTGCCAATAGCATTAACATTCCTGAATGATTGTCATTATCTGCAATACTTTTGATAGCAATTTCCTAACTCAAGTGGTTATGGCTTAGCTTCTTTATTCCTAGGAGAAGTAGCTCCATTTCCAAAATCACATTTCTTATCTCATCTGATGCAGAACCCGTCAGGCTCTTTCTTTCTTTTTTTTTATTTTTTTGGTTTAGCTTAATGATATTTATCTACTGCTAGAAAATAATTAATTATACAAACAGTTTAAAGGTTCGATTATAGACCCTATTCTTATATTACTCCTGTTCTTTGCGTTTTAAGGTTTGAGTTTGCCCCTGCAAAAAAAAAAGTTAAAGAAAAGAGACACAGAGATGCTATCAAATTAACCAATCCATTTCGAGAGAGAGATTGGCCTAATCCCACGGGAGGCCGTGTCGTTTCAATCAAGTGAACATACTAGAGCATGAGAATAGTTCCGGGTAACATAGTTAGAAGAACAACTTGGAGCAAAATACGACAAGAAGAGTTAAAAAGGATATGAAGTAAACAGAAAAAAGCAATCTACATATGATGATGATGATGAACCTGGATGAAAGCTGGCTCAGCTAAGTCAATGGCTTGAGCAACATGAGCAACTTCTGATTGACACTTACGGTACTCACTTTCAGGATCCGTGTCAACACCTATAGTTGCACCAGCCTGAAGGTAAGCGATCCATTGACGGCGTGATTTTCCCTTTTCAGCATCTTGTGTTTCAGTTGGGAAAACCATGATCCTGGAATCCACTGCAATTTCCATGTCTCCATTGAAAGAAATAGAGCCAAACCCTCCCCCACAAGGGCCACGGCCTGTCATCTCCGGCATGTCAGTCACTTTCATGGCCATAATCTACCTTACACAGGTTCACAATGATTAGTCGATATGCTAGCCCTTAGAAAAGCAATTTGGAAAAATGGGTAATCCCCATGACGTAATGATAAGCTCATCATACGAGTACTTGAGACAGAGCTACTAATGGACCGGTATGAACAGTGTTCGAAAGCATCTACGTATCCTAGGAAATCCTTTAAAAACATTAGAATCAATCTGTTTAGGATAAAGACCTTGGGTGTTCCACAAACTGTACAGACCGGCAGAGCAGCTCGGAGGACATCCCAGCACGTTACATTGTGACGCAATTCCCCGGAGACCTGCGTCCAATGCCAAATAAAAGCTTCTTCCTCATGGCTGTTTAATGGCAATGGTCTTATATATTCTTACCATGAAAAAGGTTGCAAATATTGGCAAAACTAGATTGGCGAAACAGATATATAATCAATTGCATTTCACTATTATAAACTGCATATATTGTGTATGTCGATTTTGAATCTTCTGTCTGAATCTCATTTCCAGCGAGGACTTTACTTAAAAGAAAGTCAGTTGGCGGGAAAAAAAAAATGAACTTCAGTGTTTTACCTTCTTAGCACAAGTCACAACTTCTGGGCTGGAGGCAACTAGAATACACCCTCTAGCCTGCAATCACGTATTCATATTTACACTTACGATGGTGAACAAAACAACATAAACTCTTCACTATTTAGTAGTTTGAGTGGGCTCGTACTTGCAAGTAAGTCATACAATGATCAGGACTCACTACTCTCAATGCTCTGTACACTTCAAATGGAGCAGTGAATGTTGGGCGTTCAAATCCCTGACTTAAAACTATCTGGGAAACATCCCCTGCTAGAATATGTTCTTTTGCCTTTTCTACTGCTTCACTGTATTCTTTGCTGGAGAGTTTAGACTTGATGAATGGACTGAATTGGTGATTAGGCGAGGTTACATAGCCAGCCGGTAGCCTGGGGCTGTTAGTCACCATTCAGCATTAAAATCGACAAGGATATAGAAATCACCCTCATCAAAGCAACAGAGTAATTACATTTAGTGAAAGAAACAGATAGGCACTCACGGATTTATGTCATGCACTTTTGATACCAATTTTTCAAGGCATTTCACTCCATCAGAATAAGCACTCTCAACACATGGGTGCCTATCTACCATCACCCAGTGGATTACATGTGCTTTCTGAAAACAATATGCAGAGAACTACATTGAGATTCTGTAAACAGAAGCTAAAATCCAACAGCAATCAAAGAGGAGCACCTTTTCCACATGATCCAAAACAATCACATCGACATACAGGCCGAGATGCATATCTGCAAGATTTATGTCATCCTGAGTTGCCCTTGAAGATGGCAAGTTTGCTTTCTGTACATGTCGAACCGTATCATAGGAGAAGTAACCAATCCAACCACCTATAATTTTGCCCGAATGAGGAAGAAATCCCATCAACCATACATAGATATGCAACTTTTACTTGAATTCTTAATTGTATGACCAGTCCAAACTTGCTGGAGTTGGGAATAGAAAGGTCTACATAATCTGAGGAGTGGAGAAACTAGTTTCTCTCACCACAAAAAGTATCTGGAAGTCGGTCAGTCATTTGGGGTTTCCAACTCTCGGAGATTCTTCTGGGAATCATCAATGGATCATCAACAAGCTCCTTACTCAAGGTGCCTTCTCTGTGGTCCATAATAGTGACTATGTTTTCTCTTGCCACAATCTCCATCGCTGGCTGAGCCCCAAGAACACTGTAACGTCCCTACTTACATTATACATGTACCAAGAACTGAAATCAGAAGACAACCATATGTCTTGTGTGTGTGTGTGTGTGTGTGTGTGGAGCAAACAAAAGAAGTCACGCAGGTCTTTTACAAGGGTTGAAGCCTCAACGCCATGCTCTACGGACTCGAAGAGAAAGCTTGGAGTATCTGTTTCATCTTCCTTAACCAAGCATCGGTAAGCAGTAATTGGGGTGAGGTTATCAGAGAATATTGACTTATGAAGAGGTACCAAATTTCCACGCTTAGCAGCTTCCGAGAAATTTATTGCGTCGTTGGCTGAAGACCATTAAAATTAAGTAAAAATAAGTTTCATGGGAGGCTCGTATCGTATTGTAGGAGGTAGCAGCAGTCGACTAGACAGCATTTTTCTGGAGACCTTAAATAAGGTCAGCCCATAGAATACGGGGGTGTAATTGGGCATAACCTTAACCGAGGTTCGTATCGAGCCAGTCCATAAAAAGAGCCCAGAAGCTCCTTTCTTGAATTTGACTTGACCAGACGCACTAAAAGACTTGGCTAAGAAGAAAAATCTCTTAATTTTTCTGATTTCGTGAATAATATATTTATATTCAGCTATGGATTTACCTAAAAAGAAAAAACAAATACATTCAGATGCATTAAATAATTATATATATAATTTTTAAAAAATTAAAACTAATTGAAAATTTCAGGTATTTCCCTTCATTAATTTTAATTTACCTGAAGATTGGGTCGCACGAGAGATGGACTGCTGCGAGTGCTGCCTGCGGAGAATGTCAGTTGGCGGAGACATGAATAAGGCTAAAGATTGCATTCTGGAACTTGAAGCACACAATTTCACTCCCAAGTCCCAACTCTCTTTATGTTCAGTTTAGCCTCTGTTCATATATATATATATAACCCCATCAAGGGGGAGGGTCGGGATTTAAAAAAATAACCATGACATATGACATTATAAACTTAATAAGAAGGATGATTTTAACAACATTAGTTCTAATTTTATTCCTTTCTTCATTACGTAGCCATATCTACTATTTATGGACCGTATCTGAAGACAATAAAGCCATTTATGGAAAGAAATTTGTTTAGGTTAGATGAATGATGACGTTAATTTCCTTTATTTATTATGGTCAAGGCATTATACAAATACGGTTATCCTGCTTCATAAATTAAGATATAGGAACTATAAATTGACCTTCGTTACAAATGACAGTTAGCTAATTAAAAATTAAGATGAATATACATGTCTACTACGTTACAGCCACCGTCATGAAAACTACTTGATCAGGTTAACAACGACAAAAATTAGAAGAAATACATTGGTCAATAGCCATCAGAATAATCCTTCACGCTTTTGTCTTTCAGCTCAGTGGCTGTGGCACCAGTACCAAATTCAAGCAATTTATAATTAATAGCTCTTGCATTTCTTCGCTGATCAAACTGTTTCTCGAATTCTTCTGAGTTGCTTCTCAAATTCCTGTTGAGCTGAACGTAGTTCTCGTAATATTTGATGATCATCGACTGGTATTTGGCCTCAAGGTTGGCTAAGTTTCGTCTGACATTTCACAATCTTCCAATAGGGACTTGACTAGTCCGACGTCCACTTCAAAACTCTCCTCCTTCTTGGATTTGAACGTAACTTTTCTCTCAGATACTTGCAGGTAGAAAAAAACAAGAAAACAGATTTTGTGATCGTATGACGCATAGGGAGGAGTTTTGAGTTTGTGTAGCTTGTTTTTCCTAATTCGTGGTCAACTCTATATAATACGATTCCTCACCCTATCAAAACTTTGAATAGGATATAACCAAAAAAAAAGCCTTTGAATGGTAGCTTTTAAGTATTAATTTTGAGCCTAAAGCTCTACATTTCATACTGTTTACCTCATCCCTCAGCGCATAAAGTACCAACTGTAACTCATCTACCTATTGAAAGATGAATGATTTGAAAAGGGAACTACGCTCTATATACCCCAAAAAAGAAACTAAACTATAGATTCTTGAGTATTGCTGTACATCGACGAAGCATTAAAGAGCGAAACTATATCTCCCTTTTTCCCTTCTCTTCCTCTAAAGAAACTCTTGCTTCCCAAGCAGCTTGCTCTACATGGAGAATTGTAGGCTGTAAGTCAAAAGTATCTAACTCGACTACATTAACTTACAACAGTCACTTGATGAAAGCTGATTCCGCTAAGTCAATAGCACGAGCAAGGCCTGCTGCTTTGTTTTGACACTCTTGCTGCTCATCCTCAGGATTGCTATCAGCCACTATACCAGCCCCGGCTTGTAAGTAAGCAATCCATTCTCGACAACCTTGAAGAAGGTCGTTCTTATAAGAGTACATTGTGTCGAATCGAGCCCCAGTTGGAATCACCATGGTCCTCAAAGCCAAGGCAATGTCCATGTCCCCAGTGAAGGAAATACCACCGAAGCCCCCACTGTACGGCCCCCGCTTTGATACCTCCAGCTCATCTATTAATTCCATGGCTTTCACCTGCATCATAATGCCAATGATCATTATTACTAAAACGATGGTTAAAGAAAAATGTCGCATCGCGATATCCCATATTCCTGCAATTCCATTAATCAAGGGCAAGTTATCCAAGTCATCAGTGAATATCGTTACAGGACACAAATATTGGAGATATTACGCATATTAGAAGAAGAAAATGATACTATTAGTTGAAAATATGCACCATAAACATAAGCATACTCTCCTGATTTGAAGAAAAAGTTGACTGATTACCAGAATGATTAGGACCATTACTCAACTGTTTTATAATTATGCAAAATAGAGGAAATCGCATCCACAACCCAATACTAAAGACATTTTAATAGCAAACCTTGGGTGCTCCACTAACTGTACCGACAGGGAGGGCAGCACGAAGTGCATCCCAGCAGGTGAGATCATCGCGTAATTCTCCAGTGACCTGTATTTAGGGAAGAACATAACATTTTCATCATCAGTGAGATATGCAGTAACAGTCAAAACAAACAAATAAGATGACTACGGTCCATAAACGTTATGCAAGTAAGTCATACAGTATGGTCCTCTCACTAAACATTAGTACCCCAAGTTATTTAAGTACACTTGCAGATCACGGAAGTGATCTCAGCCACAACTTTTGGTGGAGAAATACAACTCTAAATTCTATTAAAGGCGAATTTAAGCTTTGTTTAGAAATAAGATATTCCTCATATCCAACATTCAGGTACATTACATGAACAACTCCATCAAATTGATAAGAACCTGACGATGAATTATGCACTAATCATATGTTTCTATACAGAAGAATGAATTTGCATTTCAGTATTTCAAGGAAAAAATTCTCACCGTGGAGCTTATATGCATCACATGGGAGTATCGCTCAATATTCATAAGTTTTTCCACCTTCACAGAGCCATATTTTGAAACCTATTGACAAAGATGTTACCAAGGCGAGTTATTGTAACTAGCACATTTGAAAGAAAAGCAACTCTCACTTAGAGAAACATTTTCCCGGTGAATTATTTAGCATGAATGACAGCAACAAAAAATTTTCTAACCACAAAACTGCCCAAGAAGAACCTATTATACTCCTTACAAGGAAGGAAATAAGCAGCATTCAGTTAAATTAAGACATTATATGCTCCTCTACACAGAAATGGAGCCCTGTGGCAGATAAGGACCAAAAACATATCTGTGCAGGTGACAGGCAGAAATTAGTGCATAAGGAATGTAACCATAAGTTGACACCAATAGAGTTTAATAGGAACCCCTATATGAATTAAATTTGTCCATGAAATCAGACCTTTCCAACATCATTCCTGCCCAAATCAACCAGCATGATGTGCTCTGCGCATTGCTTTGGATCATTTAACAATTGCAGCTCTAATGCCTCATCTTCTTCAGTTGTCTTCCCTCTTCGGATTGTTCCAGCTAAGGGCCGATTGACTACCTTGTTCTGCTCAAGGAATGAAATGAAAATTTCCAAAATACTTTCATAAACAAAATCCTTGAAAAGAGATCTAAAACTTAAATTCATTAACAAAAACAAATTTTTGGAGAATATCTAAAACTGAAAATTAACTGTTGGCTCAGGGGTCTTAACAACCAATATGCAGTACCAAAATATGCTATTTGCAACAATATACCTTCTTTACACGCGTAAGAATTTCTGGACTTGAGGCAACCAGAATGCACCCCCTAGCCTGCATAACATAGGAAATTTGGATTAGAAAACACAAGTTATTAGCTACTCAATGAAGAGGCAAGGCAGAAGGCCTGATAGGCACGCACTTGCAAGTATGCCATATAAGGACTGGGATTCACAACTCTTAATGCTCTATAAATTTCAAATGGGTCAGAAAATGTTCTCCGCTCAAAACGTTGACTTAAAACTATCTGGAAAATATCCCCGGCCAGAATATGCTCTTTAGCCTGTAATACAGCCCTCTTGTATTCTTCACTTGTCATGTTCGACTTCTTTAACAAGGGACCAAATTGACGAGTTTGTAGTGTCACAGATCCCGCAGACAACTTTGGGCTACAGATGCCATTCAAGTCAAGTTAGAAATTTTGATTTAACTGATGATAAATAACAAATAAGGACTAACTACTGTGACAATCACTTACGGGTCAATATCCTGTACTCTAGCCAATAACTTTTCAAGACTTTTCATCCCATCAGAGTAAGCACTCTCAATAGAGGAGTGCTTATCCAGGTTCACCCAGTGGATTATGTGTGCTTTCTGAAAACAAATAAAAACACCATCTCCATGATTTCAAAAGTGATAAGCTGGGAAGAAATGGTTACAGAACCACTTCTCTGCACTGAAAACATTTTATGTAAGGTCAATCAAAAGTAACCAATTTTGACCGTGACTAACGAATGGGAAAACATAAATCAGATAGCCTATTAAACACTTACTTATTGTCTATACCATTAAAAAAATTACCTTCTCTACGTGATCAAAGACAATGACATTATCATAGAGGCCCAAATGTACATCTGGCAGATCTCTATCATCCTTTGGAGCCCCAGAAAATGACAACTTTTTGGTCTCCACATAACGGACTGTATCATAGGAGAAATAACCAACCCAACCACCTAATGGTGAATGCAACATTCAGTATGATTGAGAAAATAGCAAGAAATTCAATGATCACTATAGGTGAACAGAACATGGAAGTTATGCAAATATTAATGGACTTGAAACCTTATAAAAGAGAAACCCATAAAGCCACTAAACAAAGCAGATGAAATTTATGACTTCATGTATTAATCTGATCCACAACGACACTGTTTCTCTTTTTCTAAAATCCATGTAATGATGTTTGATATGAGGATGCTATGCCAAAACAAAAGATATTCATTAATGACACTAGAAAATCTCAGCTACCATGGGTTTGACACATACCAAGTCATTGAATATGGAAGCATACAGAAGACAAGATTTAGCAGCATTATGGAAACAATTCATAGTTATGATAGCCACATGTAAATTACCCCCCCAGCAGTTCAATGCAGTGTCATTAAATTTGTCGTTTAATGTACCATGGAAAGAATCCTCAATATTTAATGTGAATAACTGCTAAGAAAATAAATATTGAGCTCATTCCAAAAACAATTAGAAAACAACTTTGGAATCCAATTTTGTCAAGACAATGTCGGATTTTCTAGGTTAAAGATACCTTATTTTTACATGCATCTAATAGCAGTCAAGCATGTAAAAACAACTTTGGAATCCAATTTTGTCGCGACAATGTCGGATTTTACATGCATCTAATAGCAGTCAAGCATGTGGAATGCAAAAATGAAGGAGATCTTTAGAGCAACTCAACCATAAAACAACCGTGCTCTATGCTGTTAAATTAGCAGTTAACGGCCAAACTATCCTACATTTTCCTGATTTCAACTTGAGCAGAGAAAAATCTAAGCTACAGATCATTACCTAAATTTTCAACCACAGTCTAATATAGCGCTTACTGAAATGGTTGTATTTTAAAAACAAAATTTCTTTTACCACAAAAAGCATCAGGAAGTTCATCAACATGTCGGGGTTTCCAACTCTCTGATATTCTTTTTGGTATAGTCATGGGGTCCTCAACAAACTCTTCGGTTAAAGACCCCTTTTCATGGTCCATTATAGTGACTCTATTTTCTCTAGCCACAATCTCTATTTTTGGCTGAGCTCCGACCACGCTATAGCGTCCCTGAACCCACAAATGCATACACAAATTAAGGAGATAAGCAGAGCGGCAGGCAAAGAAGCAAAAAGGAAGCTTACGACTTTTGAAGCCGGATGACCAGGCTCAACAGACTCAAAAAGAAAGCTTGGAGCCTCTCGATCATCTTCCTTCACTAAACATCGATAAGCAGTGACCGGAGTAAGTTGGTCAGAGAAAATACAACAGTGAAACGGTATTAAATTTCCACGTTTAGCAGCTTGTGCAAACTTGATTGGATCATCGACTGAAAACAAGAACACCCAAATAAAAACAATTAAGTTAGAAACGAAGGTCATGTGATATTATATCAGAAACAGTGAGGGAATAATAAACAAGACCATAGAGCAGCCGCCTTAAGTCAAACTCCGGCAAAGTATTAAATGTGCGTTACATAAAATAAGTTTATACACAAAGAATAAACAATTTTCAAGAGTCGACGTTAAGCTTAAGCGATGATTAGGACTCAGACCACCCAAAGATATCTTGAATACCCTCAAAAGAGAACAAATTAGAAATTGGTTGTAACCAACGCCTAAAGATTTCTCGTTCTATCATTTTCACCCCGACTTTAACAAAAACAACAATAACGAACAGTGTACTTTACTTATGTTATCAAATGTCGTTTTCTATCCATTTCCTTATTTCCTCCTTTCCTCTCGTTTCCCAGAAGTCAGGACACCGTTTCTAACTTACCTAAGGACTGGCTCTTAATAGGCATGCATTTGACTGGACGGGAACATGCAAGTGCTAGTGACCTCCTAGCAAAAATGTTCGTCACCGGAGATAGAGCAGAAAGCCGGCAAGTGCCCGGCGACAAGCGAGGAGAGTATGCTAGGGATTGCATTGTGACGGCTGCGCGGTGGTGGACGGAAAGTTAAGGTCGCCGGAAGCAGACTAGAAACGCTCGTTGTCCAACCGTAACGGCTGGCTCTCTGTCCGTTACAGTTTATCTGGTGCTTAGCTGACTTGAGCATCCTCCGCCTCTTCTACTATTTATATGCCGGGAAAGGGCAAATTCGATTATTAGGGATGACTCTGTTTCAGCTAAACGCGCCTCATAAATTTAAATCTTGCTTTTATGGAAACTACAGTACACTACAAAAGTTTGCACAAATGAATACTATTAAATGTAATCCATTGAATCTAGTTTAGTTGTTGAAACGTACGATTTTAAATTAACATAAACCATTAAACGCGCCTCATTATAAATGACCTCGTTCATCTTTTTAAGCAATGTTTCTTCAAATTAGGAGGAGAATCTGAAAATCTTCGCCATTGGATTTACTTTCCATGTCAATACTTCTGGAAACGTGAGGATACGTTAACATGGATTGTACTGCCCAAAACGGTGAAATTTCAAAATCGCTTCAGAGCTTTACCAAACAAAGGGAATCAATTTATAATTTTGTGTTATTTTCTTGCTTAAAAAACTCGTTTGTAAATTAATAATATTATGTAACGTTTACAAGTTGGAAGAGTTCATAAATTAGTAATTTACTTTTTTTAGAATGCATTATGATTCAATAAATATGCACTTAAATTTAAGTATTTACTACAATTAGAGTATTGGAATATGAAGGAAAATATGTTATATTATATTCATATTTCTTAAATATACCATAGAAAATTACTTGTTATATCACATTTTATTTTTGGTATAAATGAGACTGAAAAGTTTATTTCTAAACCTATAAAATTATAAAAGAGTTTTTATTTATTAATTATTAGTTTAACCTAGTAAACCAAGTTAGAAGTATAGAAAATATCATAGATAAATTGATCAAATATTAATTTATAGAATTTTTAATATGTATTAATTGATTTATTAGAAATGAATCATCTAGAAATTAAGAATTTGATCAGTTATATCATAAAACAATTCTAACATTTGACTTGTACATATTTTAATGGTATATTAATAAAATATCTTATTTATCTCTAAACAATTTGTAGATTAGAGATCAATGACACTTCTAAATATGCATATAAAAATAAAAACATCACATTATTTTTCTACCACTTGTTTCAATATATTTAAAGGTAATTTAGTTTCATTTTAGTTTTTCTATTGTTGTTTTTAATTTTAAAATAGTTATTAAAATGTTCTTTGTAAAATAGTATTTAAGTAAGTAAATATTAAAATATATTTTCAAATCAGTTATTAAATTTTTTATCCGGTAAATAATTATTTGAACTTTTGAACATATGGATTAGATACTATTAGTTTTTAAATTTTCTTATTTTCAAAATAATACTCGTGTTTCATTTTAAATTGTGATAAAAATAAATTAAATTGTATCATTCATATTTTTATTTATTATTAATGTTAAGAATTAATTAATATTTATTCATTTAATAATAACATTAAATTAAGATAAAGAAACAAAAATAGAAAAATCAAAATAATTTTTTATGGTTTTGATAAGTTTTGGAAACATGGTAAACCAAAACTAAAATCATAAACTCAACTAAATAAAATTTCTATAAAATTTTAAAATTAAAAATTAAAGAAAAACTAAAGATACCATTAGGATTTGAAAAAGAAAAAGAAAAAAATATTGAGACGCTAAAATTTAAACATAAAAAGAACTCATTATAAGATAATAAGTAGATTTTTGTAAAATAATTTAACAAATCCAAAAGTATACAATAATTAAATGAATTATACCAGATTTTTAATAACAGTTTTCGTTAAACATGAATGGTAATTTTATGTGTATGTCAAGTTTGTCACTTGCTTAGTTTTTATAAAAAATATTACTTGTCAAGATGTTCTCATTTACACCAATTGAAATAATGATGACATTGTGTCACTTTGGTAAATTTTTTGGCCATAAATCACATACTAGAAGTAATGTTTTTAGAAGCAAAGGATTCTTCGGGAGAGGCGAAAAAGGTTTACACGAGCCTTTTGGAGGATAATTCATTAGACCCAATATAATTTGTTATCAATTGTTACAAGTCGTTATGAATGTTTTAGCTTACTATAATTAATGTAGTTAACTCTTTTTCCTTGTTAAAAGATCTAATTGTTATATGTCACTTATAAAAATAATTATCTTATCTAGGTAATCTATAAGAGGATGATAGCTTTGGAAAAAGCTTAAGGTAGCATATTGATGGCCATTGAATGCCTCCATAAGTATCTTAACGTGTGACAACAACAACAATAAAAACAACGCCTAATGAGAGTCCCACTGAAACGTGAGGTTTGGAAAAATCTAGTAATACACAACCTTACCCTTTCTTGGTAAAGAGGTTATTTCCAATAGATCCATATGTAATGTCAAATAATGATACTATAAAATATAAATAAATACAAATATAGCAATATGTAATGGAATACATAATATATTACATATCAAACATGGTAAAGATTAACAATAAAAGATAAAATAAGTAAATAAATACACAAACTACAAAAAAGATAAGTACAAAATAAACCAAACCAACTATTACAAGAAAGTAATTAGATGAAGTAAGAAATTGCCTAGGCTAAATAACTAGGAGTGAAGTATTGTGTAATCAAAATATTAAGGTAACTATAAAATGAATGAAAGAATCGATGGAAAAAGTTTAAAAGATCTTAGAGAATGATAAAGACCTCTCTATGTTAGATCCTTTATCCGTATTCTAGTATGCTAAAGTTTTCTATTGCGATCTATATCCTCAGTAAGTTATAATAAAGCCATATCGTTCTTGATAACTTCCCCTAGTTCTTTTTAAGCATTCATTTTTTCCTTTTATAGTCTTTAAGTATACTCTTCTCACATCTTCTCACTGAAGTATCAAGGTGTCTCCTCTTAAAATGTATGAACCACCTAAGCCTCGTCCTCTCTTAATTTTCCATTAATATTAGCCACTTTTAATTTATCTCTTACCATTACATTTTTTACCTTATCTCTTTTAGTAAAATTGCATATCTAATAGAGCATCCTCATCTCTGCCACCATTAGCTTACCTTTATGCACTTGTTTGATGGGTTAACACTCCGTCTCATAGAGCATAGTTAAGCCAATTGCTAAACAATATAATTTACTTTTGGGCTTGAGTGGTATCTTCTTGTCAGAAAAAAAAAAAAACTCCTGATGCACTTTTCTATTTAAGCTACCCTTATTTAATATGTTGAATTATATGTTCATTGATCTCTTTATTGCTTTAGATGATAGATCCTAGATACTTAAAACAATCTTTTTGTAGTATAACTTCTAAACCAATATTTAGCTCTACATCGAAAGCCAACCTGTGGCCTAAAAAGTTACACTCTAAGTATTTAGTCTTGGTCATGCTTAGTTTAAAGCCCGTCGACTCTAATGTATCATTCCAAAGTTCTAACTTGACATTGACTCTCTCTTTTATCTCATCCACTAAAACAATATAATCAACAAATAACATACACGAAAGCACATCCTTTTAGATATTCTGGGTAAGCTTATCCATCACTACTGTAAATAGAAAGGGGCTCAATGAGGAGCCTTGATGTAGCCCAATATTGATAGAAAAAGATTTTGTATCTCCTTTTATCATCATTATTCCAATTTTTACACCTTCATACATATCCTTAATAACTTATATATAGGCTATAGGAACTCTCTTACCTTCTAAATGCCTCCACATGATTTCCTTAGGTGCCCTATCATAATCCTTCTTTAAATTAATAAAAACCATGTGTAGGTTACACCTTCTTTCCCTATGATATTCAATTAAACTTTTAAGGAGATGTAAAGCTTATATCGTGGACCTTTCCGGTATGAAGCCAAACTATTTCCCTAAGATAAGAGCATCCTTTCTCATACTCTTCTCAATAACCTTCTCTCATAATTTATAGTGTGACTAAGTAGTTTGATGCCTCTATAGTTGTTACAGCTTTGGATATCCCCTTTGTTCTTATAAAGAGGAATTAACACATTAAAGGTCTATTTATTAGATATTTTAGTAGACTTAATCATCACATTAAAAAGCTTGTCTAGAAAAGTAAGACCCTCTTTGCCTAGGCTCTTGCACACCTTTATGGGTATCTCATCAAGCCCTACTATCCTTGTAACACCCACATACCCCCTGGAAGGATATATGAATGCTACACTAAGCAGTACAATCAAATCAAAACATACGAAAAGTTTCAGTAAACAATTCAGGCAAACATACATTAAATTACATAGTACTTAACACAAACTCGTTGTAAATTCCAAACTAAACTGAAGTATCATTGTTACAAACTTACAAACAAATTTACATATACATATCAAATACAAGCTAAAATTCAAACCAAAAATTTTAACTTACAAACAAGTTTACATATACATATCAGATACAAGCCAAAATTTAAACCAAAAATTTACATTATTTACAAAATAACACTCAGACTTCATTGGTCATTACGGTTGTCTTGTCCCAGTCTTTATAAACGTCACTCAGAACCTACACAGGGCAAATCCACCATGCGAAGCATATAGCTTAGTGAGTAACAACTAAAGTATGCATAATTTGACAATTAATCATAGTGAATCAAGTTATAGCACAAGCAGATATTTAAAGTTCAGAAATGTTGCATGGTTAACAAAACTGAGTATCAAAGAAGGCACAATCCCTTCAGTTTAAAATATTATTTTGTTTATTTCAAAATTCAACATATACCAGAATACACAATCAAATGACTACTAATCCGTCAACAGAAGTAGGTAACGAGACTTATACAAAAGATATCATAATTAGTATCATATCACAGAAGAGGCTTATGTCTCAATAACAGAAGACACTGAAGTGTTAGACACCAAAGTGTTAATAACAGAAGACACCGAAGTGTCACAAAAATAGCTGCAGACCCTTCTAGGCATGCCTATTTACTCACAACTAGGACTCAACAGTTTTAAAACCAAAACAAAGTCATTTCAGACATATCATATGCAAAGCAAGTGGTTAATCATATTCATATGCAAGTAGCACTTCCAATTATATAAACATGCATCAAACGCCTCAGACAATCATTGTCCGGAATTCATAATACAATTAACGTAAACCAAATTCAACAAGCATAATAAAGTAAGGTGTAACCGTCTAATATTACTCACAAAAGCTCCCTTATCGCTTATTGCCTCGAAGTCTCAATAATATCTGGAATCGGTTGCTCTAAGGGTTCTCTAAAACATTCAATACAAATATATATTACTATTATACACAATTATGAATTCAATTATGCACTTTCATGTATACTAAATATGTATGATGCATGTTCATGTAAAAAATTCAGGTTTCTTATCCTTAATCTTATCACATTATCGATCATGTGAGATCATATTCAATCCCTCAATTCAGATTTATTTTACAATCCACCTTCGGGTCCACTTTGCTCAATTATTCTCATTAAGAAGGTGAGATAATTAGGTAATATTTCCTTCCAAAAAGTTTTCCCTATTTGTCTTAGGTTTCCAATGATGGCAAGTTCATTCAATTTGGTTCATTATTCTATGATTTATGCTCAAAATACTACAGACTGTGTACATTTGAAATTTTGGCTAGAGCTTGATCATGCATTCAAGTTGTACAACCCATAACTCTCAATTCCAATATCCAAAAATTATAAACTTCATATACAACTTTGGTGAAGGAACCTCAGTCTAATTCGCCCTATATCAATACAGTTTATTCAATAACTATAGAACATGATTTCTGTCCCTGGTAGTGCTACAGCCTACGTCAAGCCTCAATTTCATGCCAATTTTGAAACTCTTAAAGATAGAATTAAAATTTGACTTCTTCAAGAAAGTTATAGAAATATGTCTTTGGTTTAATCTAAATTAAGAATCAATCAATTTAGAAATCTACAGGTCAAGTTATAATTAAAATACCGAAGTATGTTTAGTGAAAATTCTCCAGCCTATGACCTTCCAGCACATTTCCTCGCTTTCATCCAATCAATCTCTTCCAAATCAATTCAGATGGCTCTAAATTTTTATGGAGAGAAAGAAAAATGTCTTAGGAGTCTATTGGTTTAATTTTCAGGTCATTTGAAGGTCAGATGAAAAATTTATAGCCAAAAGACTTAAAGTTGTTTAATAAAAATACTCTAGCTCATAAACTACATGCAAACCATCACCTTCTTTCTGTCTCTAAACTGCAGGTTTTCTTCTTCTTCACCAAACACTGCAGATTTTTCTCTCTTCTTCCTTCTTTTTTTTTTTTAAGATTTCAAACTTATATCTTCCCTATTTCTCTTCATTTCAACTCCCAATTCAGTTCAAATCATCCATAACAAATCAAAATCCATAATTACAAACAAACATAAAAAAATCGTAGATTCTACACATATATTTCATATTTTTCTACAGATTTTCCCATCTTCTTTCCTCCTTCATTCCACGTTTTTCTATCAACTTAATCCTACTTGAAGCACAACAACACATCTTATGCGTGAATCATCCCTTTTACGCCCCCTTTAGTTCAATATAATACATTAAATCAAAAATTCAAGATTCAACATAAACATTAAAACAAATCACTATTCACATATGCATGTTCTCATGTTTCTACAATTTTTTCCAGTTAACTCCAAGTTTATGAACTTTCCATCTTTTGCAACTTCCCACTCAATTCTTCATTCTTATTTTCAGCATTTCTACACCCACTCAAAATGAACTTACCCCAAAATAATTCAAAGTTCCAAGTTACGACAAACACAAAATCGAAGCATACAAGTATATATATATATATATCTTTTTATATGCTGAAGAACATTCCTAAATAAAACCTATATCATGCATGCATTCCTTTACAAGCATGAAACATCATCTCTTTGTCATTTATCAGTATTATAAACATGAAAATGAAAGCACAACTTACTTGTTTTAGACTTCACACTCTTCAGCAAAATTTCAAAACTTAAAAGAACGAGTTGTTGGTGAAGAGAAGCAAGGACAGAAAAAAGACAACTAAATAAGAATGAAAATGGTATGGTGGTTTGGTGATGGGGAATAAGGAGAAGAGTAGGTGATGTGGCAGTGAAGAACACCGACAAAGAGAGAGAGAGAGTGAGCTGGAGACATGTAATCCATGTGTCAGTTATTTGTGCTGCCACATGTCATAATGCTATTGGTCTATTTGTCTCTTATTTTTCCTAGTCCAATAATACCCAAAATTTCATAAATTTCTTAAAATTCACCAAAATTTTTGAAATAATACTATTAGTCTCCAATAAATTTTTAACGCAAATAATCCACAATTCACATTTTTAATCACATTTATAAATCAATTATACCCAACATTGTCAATGAATGCATGCACAATTTTTTTGCGTAAAAAATAAATATTCACATGTGTGTGAATATACTATAATGTATAAGAATAAAATGCACTACTAATTTTTTTTTACTGTATTCTCAATTCACTACTTTGGGGTCTAGCTCCGAACATGGGATGTTACAATCCTTGTACTCCTCATCTCCCTTAAAGTTCTTTTAATTTATTCCATTGTAATCTATCTACAACCAGTAAAGTTACAATACCTCTCAAACGTTTGATGATCACCTAAAAAGATGTTTGTCTTTATGTCTTCATTAAAAAGGCTATAGAAGTACCTCTGTCATCCTCTCTTGATATCATTTTAAACCACGAGCACCCGCCCTACTTCTTCTTTTATAAAACAAACTTGATATAAGTCTTACTTTCCATTCTCTAACTCTTGCCAACTTAAAAAAAAAATCATTTTCTCCATCTTTAGATTCTAATAGTTGGTATAATTTCTCGTAGGCCTTACTTTTAACATTTGAGATTATCTTCTTTGTCAGTTGTAACTTTCTCTATTATCTACCTTCTCTTCCTCTATGGTGCTATCTAATGGAACTTTATAGGCACCCTTTATGATCTTAACCTTTTCTTATACATCTTCATTCCACCACCTTCTTACTACCCCTATGCCTTTTAGAAACATCCAAGATTTCTTTAGTTGTATTCCTTACAAGAGTTGTTAATCTCTCCGACATCTAATTAGTATCTCCTTCAAATTTCTATTCTTCTCCACATATTACTTTATCCCTAAGTTATTCCACCGTATCCCCTTTCAGATTCCACCATCTGACTCAGATACACCTTTTAGGACATTTCTTTTTACTACAAATCTTAATTATAAGATTCAAAACTAATAATCTATGTTAAGTTGACAAGCAAGCAATAAGTATCACCTTGCAATCCTTACAACTAAGTCACTTTGCCTTACTAGAAAGTAGTCAATTTGAATTTTTATAGTTCTGCTCTTAAATGTCACCATGTTCTCCTTGTTTTTCTTAAAAAAAACTGTTGACTATCACCAACTCAAATGCCACTATGAGATTTAACAAAGCAGTCTCACTATTATTCCTATCACTACACCTGAAACCCCTATGAGTCAATGAATATTCATCTGAGGTCGCCCCTATATAATTATTAAAGTTTCCTTCTAGAATAACTCCCTCGTTATGGAGGATCTGTTGGAGCTTATCGAGGACTTGACTCTCAATAGAGAGCTTTGGCGAACTAGGATAGGTAAAGGATCTCTCATAAAAAAGCGCTTTACTTTTCTCATAAATTTATTAAACATTTTCCTTCGAGTCTTGTATCTTATATTTAGCCTAAACATTTTATCTGCATTACATTCTTTTTAGTTATTTGGCCTAAACTTTTTCTTGCTTAGTACAAACATTTTTTAAAATTGCTTGTTTGTCTTATTTATTTATTTGTCTTCTTGTTTGTTTGTTTGTTTATGTACTTATTTTATCTTGTATTTTTATTTTTATTTTAGTTTTATCTTTATTATATTACTTATATTTATATTTTCACTTATTTATTTTATTTACATTTTTATTTTATATTAGTATTATCCTTTTTGTATGTTTTTTATCTTTAATTTATTTTTGTATTTTTATTTTTTTTATAAATATTTTTCTATTTTATTTCTTTATCTTTTTATTTTGATCTAAAATTTCCTTATTTTTATTCTTATTTTTATTTTTATGTAGTTATTTGTTTATATTTTTTGACTTTGTTTTATACAAACAGTTATAAAAAACTTTGTTTCTTTTCTCTTTTTCTTGTGGGTGTTGTTAAGTCAAGATGACTTTACTGATTTGTAATTTTGAAGTATAACAAAGAAAAATGAGAT
>JANIJH010000225.1:22447801-22463947 GCA_024520975.1 Erythroxylum areolatum | reverse complement strand
CACAATTCAACCCCCCCCTTCTAGTGCATTCCAAATATCATTTTCTAAGTGTTGTATTAACGTGTGATTCACTTCAGGTGTATCATCAACAATCTCTATACCAGTTAAGAGTAAAGCTGTGTACTTTTGAACCTCCTCAAATTCTGCATCTTAGTGGGACTTTTATTGGAATGTTGTTATTATTGTTATTATATGACTGAAGAAAAAAAAGGTTATTGGGTTTGATATTTTTGTCCCTTAATATATGGAGATGAGAAGGCAAAAGAAGAAAGTAAGGGAAGGGGAACAAGAAGAAAGTGAGCAAAGGAGAAGAAGAATTAAGTGACGAGTGACGGAGAAGAAGAATAAAACGAATGACAGAGATGAAGAAGAAAGCAATGAGTGATAGGGGAAGAAGAAATCTAATGGTAGATGAGAAAAAAAGAGAGCAAAAAGTGGCAAAGATGAAATACTAAAAGAGAAGTGATGAATGATTTAAGATTTAAGTTAAATTTAACATATCCGGTATACAAGGCTCCTCAATTTACGAGAATCTGAGGAAGGTTATCAATATACGCAACCTTATCCTTGTATTTTAACAAATAAATTGTTTTCATGATTCGAATTTGTGATTTTCTAGTCACAAAGGAGTAACCAGTAAAAGACTCTTATTCTTTAATATAATCATAATATTTATTAGTATTAGCTATATGATTAGTACCTAACCAGTTGTGGCAATTAAATTTAAAGTACTATTATGTGGCTATTTTAGTGCGTCTGATTGGTATTAATCGTAATAGTGTGATACTAAACATGGAGGGAAATAGTTGTAAAATATTTTTAAATTAGAAAAGATACTAAAAATGACAAACATAATAAATGGGAAGAGTTAAAAAGGGTATATATTCCTCATTTGGGTTGAAAATAAGAGGGGGTGTATATGATGCTGATATGGGTCCCTAAATGATGGGGGTTCTTTACCAAATACAAAGGCTATTAGCAATCATATAAATATGGATGAACATATGGTGAGTCTTCAATCGAAGTAGGTATTGAAGTTAGGAAACACACGTCTATAGCAATGCCAGAGTTTGCTTTAGATGGTCACATAAACGCTAGAAAAATTAGGGCATGATGTGACCTTTAGTAACTGCTTACGGAACACAAGTATTCTTTAACTTTTGGTTGTTGCAATAATCAATACTCATTTTTATCTAAAATAAATGTTATTTTAGGGAGATGCACACTTATTAAGAGAGGTAGTGAAATATTTGATATATCCTTATTAATTATATATTGAATTGTCTTGAAAATATAATCTGTATAATTAAGATGTGAGAGAAATTAAAGGATAATTTTGAAAATAAAATTATAAACATGCATAAAAAATTATGAACGACACTTATTTTGAATAATTAAAATCTCTTTAAAACGACACTTATTTTAAATAGGAGGGAGACTCTTTAACTTTTCGTTGTTGCAATAATCAATACAATAAAGGTGGAGGGGCTAGGCCTCAGGGTTTTAGTAGGCACGGAATCGTTTTAGGCCCAGTTTGGGCCTCCTATAGCCCAAGCCTAGTCTAAATTTTAAAATATGGACTCAAGCGTAACCCACGAGCTTAATCGAAGTTTGAGCAGCACTAAAGTACCCGTCATTCTCGAGGTTGTAGTTCCTACAGTTATTTGCAGAGAAGCGTGATCTCCTCACAAGCTTGAAGAGTTAAAGAAGCTTGTGTTGCCCTCCAAAGTAGGAGCTGGAGTTAGATTTAGCTGTATCACCAAAAAATGCGTGTTGCTTTGGTTCCAGCTTCTATTTTTCCATGAGTAGTTCAATTTTTATATATTATAAAAATGTTTATACAACATGAATAACGTTGCTTATGTTGGAAGAGTCAGCTATTTCTTCAGTAGTTATATACTCGTTCATCTTCCAGTGACACAACTCTTTGAGGAATACGCATTACTAGGAGAGCCTATGACCTTCCGATGGCCAAATATAGTAGTTCTACCGGGTCGTCCTCTTGCTTCTCTCTCTTATCTTAGTGTAAAGATATTAAGGAGAGAAGAGCCTAACAGTGATAGTGACGAGAGGACATAGACAAGAAGAGAGGAGAGTAACGAACTCAAATAACCTGTTTACGTAATCTCTGTTCTGTAATTAATTCCACGACATTTTAATAGATCCAAGGTCTCGGCTTTACTCTGGCCCAAGCTAAGCCGATGCCCCCCTCGTTCCTTTGATTTTGCTTCCCACCTTTACTTCTTCGATTTTATGTCAGATCTTCTCAACTCTTTCCATCCTCCTTTTCGGTTAATTCATGGAATCTCTCCTTCCTCGGGGTTCTTAAAGGCTGAGGTATGCTCTTTCTGGACAAAAGGAAGAATATTCATATGCTTGAATTTTTGAGATAGTGAAAATGGCAAATAGACCTGTAATACATATTGATGTTTGAGGATTGGCATATATTTACATTTTTAGGTGCTATTATAATATGAAATCATTTATTTTTACCTTTTTATGTGATATACATAACATTAACATTAGAATGAAACCTTTTGTTTTACATATTTAAATTTATCAATAGTATACTCTTTTGCCTATGGTTATAATGCATTACTAAATTAAGATCAAACACAAAAGGAGAGACAGTTTCGTTAATATGTTTTACTTTAATCAACATCATGATCCCTAGCAAGTTAGGAGCATGTTCACGTTTCTCAACTTTTACTTGTGAACACGCTCAAATCTACCTTTGACTTTAATTGCTGGTATTTTGTTGAAATGATGACAATGGAGTAATACTAAGTAGGCGATCCTTTATGGTGAACTCATAATTTCTACCGTTGAATTGATTTTATGTTGCTATTTGAGTTTCTTTTATGGGCCACTATCTTTTCTGTCTTTCCTTCATTTACTGCATGGAAGAGAGTGAATGGTGATATGGCAACTGATGTATAGCCATAATTCTATGGCGGGTGTATCCTTTCTAACTTGTTTTGGAGGATTCTTTTCCCCACCTATCTTTTGCCCAAAGGAGTTTTGATATTCTTATCCCACACCTCCTGTTACGTCTCAGTAAATCAGAATTTTTCTACTCATGATAGTTGTATTACGCTCTTCTTAGATTTGCATATCTCATGCTACTGTACTGACCTTTTGTTTTAATTCTTGTCCTTAATGTAAACATTTACATTTATGATAATGCTTTTGATCTACTTTCGAAGTTTATAAATTGTATGCAAAAGAATGAAAAGTGGTTTCAGGTAGATATTAATGGACCAATCTCATGAATTTGACATAGCCTTGACTTACAAATTAACTGAACTTAATGGAGATCAGTTTCTTTAAATTGTTAGGTGGTAGTAGCAATGATGTGCATATTTTAATTCCAAAATTCAATTAAGAAAGTTTGACCATTAATTGTATATTATTAGGTAGTGTTGTCGTAATGATGATGGAGGGACTTGGTGGATGAGAGAGCTAGAACATCAGTTTCTAGATCGTCGTCATCCAACCTCAATAATGAGCTTGCAGGTAAGTTTGAAATATGTGTGTGATTTTTTTAGCGGTAAGTTCGAAATGTTTTGAGCTAAATCTGAAAACTGTAGGAGTCTGGACACATGCATTTTTAAACTGTGGACAAACAAAATCCGGTTGTTGGTACTATTTTATAAGGTCGTGTCTCACTTAAAGACAAAGTAAAATAATAATTTAAACAAAATCATGTGTTAGAATTATTTTTACCTTGGATTTGAAGAAGTTGATGTTTGTAACCAGACTAACAATGAGAGCAGCATTATTCACGCAACTGTAAGAATAAAGAAAATATCAGCTTGACTTCTACAGGTACTCTCTGTTTGTGTGTATTCTCTCTAGTTCTCTCCAGAAAACAACAGAAGATCAACATTTAGAGAAACCCACTTCTTAAATTTTGTTTCCTTAAGAACCAGATCATATAAATTTTGAAGTCTATGCCTCAGAACAAAAAACCATATGTTCACCGTAGAGACAGATATATTTTGCCTTTACTATTTTTTGCAGAATATGTCCATCTTCTATTACATCATTGGTATAGCAACAGTTATTGCTTGTTTTCTCAACTATTTTATGTGGAATATGTCCACGACATTGTTACAAAGCCTAATACTATGACCTATTCATACTTGTATGAAGTTAAGAGAAGGAAGAATAAAGAAAGTTAGAAATAGATTGCGGTTGTACCTTGAAAGAATGATAAAACAAAAAGAACACATTTCTTTTCTATATGAGCTTCTTTTCTCTATGATATTCTACTTTTATGTATTAACTAACCATGTTCATAGCATGTGCACTAGAAGCATATCATTTTCATTGAAGAAATGTGGAACTGGATCTAGTTCATTAACTAACCATGGTCATAGATTTAGTTCAATGTTTCTCAATCGATTATTACTTTCATGCCATTGGAATATTAGTATGGTTGTTTATCTATTTAGATGCATTGATTTAGTCCCTCTATACTGTTCTTACCCTGCTATAGAACCATTGTCATATTTGATTGGTACATCAATTTATTGCTTCAATTGGAACAAATACAATACTTCTGAATAGATAATCTTGTAGTGTTTCTTGGTTAATGATGCTTGATTAGACCAAGCCAAAGTGGAATCAATCATAGTTTTAATAGATTATTATATGATTTTATCCGAATATTTTCAAACCCAAACCTGAATAATGGAAAAGGAAACTTAAGATATGCTAATCTGATTTGTTTTCATTTTCATGACATAAGCTACTTCATTACTGGTCACTTGAGAGCTTCTTCTGAGTCTATTTAGCTCTGTTTTTTAATGGATGACAAGTTTGAACACCCAATTCAGTTTTCAATCCCCATGCTGTAGGAAAAAGAACCGTGAAGATTACTCATAATTGTCGCGTGCGTTGGCATTTATTCGATCGTTTGTTCGATCTTCAATGTGTTTTAGTTGTCAAAAGGAATAAAGCCTTTGACATTTGGTGGTATCAGATTGTTTCCAAGGTACGATTCGCGTCCATATAATGGATTTTCTTGGTGGAGTGGGACAAGTGTTCATATCCTCTGTATCAATTAGTCTGTTCCAACTCTGCGGAGTTTGGTAGGAATAGGATGTGGTCTCATAAGCACAGACATTGATGCTGCAAGCCAAGCCTACACTACTGCCATTGTCTGTTGCTCATGAACGTAGTTATATTTCATATATTTTAATCTAATTTTAGTTCAATTACCAAACCAAAGTACATGTTTTTCTCTAACAATAGACTTTATATTTTATAATCTAATACTTAAATAAGTAGGGTTGAGCCATGTAAATTTGTATGTGTTAAGTGACGTCTCTGTCATATCACATTCAAACTTAATTTTCATACAATAACACTTAATTGATTATGATGAAAAAAGGAAGGAACTTTTATTTTAATTCTTAAAAAACATATTGTTCTAGTGCTTATGAGTGACACTTCGGATCTTTTGTTTCAATAAATTTGTTCCAATTCTATTCCACTACAATAAGATGTTCTAATAAAACCTAATTTTGTTATGTATCAATCGACTGTTTCCTTGCTTCAACAAGGCTGATGCCTTTTCCTTTTCATTTATTTTTTTCTAGTTTACCAACATATGAAAACGCCAAACAGAGAAACCAAACATTTTTTAAAGAATTTGTTTAACATGAGTTGCTAGATATTTATTTAAGTTTAATGCTCAAAGATTCATTTTTACTTCTTAATTAAATTGTGAATTCTACACTGTTTTTTATATTATAAAAATATCTATTTTCAATTTTTTAATTTGTTTTTTTTTCGGTTTTTACTTCAGAATCAAAGCTAATAATTTTATGGTGAGTGTATCTTTGTCTTGTCGTCAGTTAAATTTTGAAGATGGTTATGAAGTTTGTAGGAGTGAAGGTGTTATGAGTTTAAACAATAATCAGGATGTGCAAGCTACTTGCTTATTTGTATCCAAAGAATTAATACCAAAAATTGTAATGGAGTTTGAGACAAAAGAAGATGTTTATTAATTTTATTTGGCATATGTTAAAGAAGTCAGGTTTGGGATAAAGAGAAACAGAAATTACAAAGATAAACTCGGAAACTTTATTGAACGAATGTTTTGTTGTAGTGTTGAAAGTAAACAAGAAAAAGACAAACGAGATATGCATGTAAGAGTAGCACGTCTTGAAATAAGGTTTGATTGTGAAGCTAAAATGAGAGTCAGTCGTCAAAGAAGAGGAAAACTTTGTGTGGTTCAATTTATTGAGAAAATAATCACTATCTCTCGAGTTCAAATAAGATATACTTACATAGATCTCATCGAAAGATAAGTTTATTTGCAGTAATACAAATTGAAATAGCAAATGATGTAGGAATCTCATCAAAGGCATCTTATAATGTCATGGTTATGCTAGTTGATCAAGAGAATTCAGGTTTCATACCAGATGATTGCAAAAATTACTTACGATCTAAAGGAATGAGAGATGCAAAAAGAGGAGATATAGGAAATGTTCTGGAATATTTGCATAAAATGCAATTTGATGGTTTGAATTTTTTTTTATGCTATCCAATTTGATGAAGATGATTTAATTACCAATATTTTCTCGTCAGATGCAAAGATGAGAGCAAATTATTCAAATTTTGGTGATGTGGTTTGCTTTGACATAACTTATAGGAAGAACAATGAAGGTTGTCCACTTGCATTACTTGTAGGTGTCAATCATCACAAGTAGAATACAATCTTTAGTGTTGATTTTTATATGATGAGACATCTCTCACGTTCGAATGGTTATTTGATACTTTTGCGAAAGTTATGTGCGATAAAAGACTTAAAACTATTCTTACAGACCAAGACGTAACAATGGTAAAGGCTCTAGTACTATGATGACCTGAAACTCATCATTGCTTATGTATTTAGCATATTTATCAAAATGTGACTATCCATTTAAGTGTTGTTTTATCTCAATTCAAAGATTTTGCTAGAGATTTATATGATTTTGAATAAGAAGAAGATTTTGTAAATGTATTGAATGCGATGTGGCATAAATACGAACTTGAAGACAATGATTGGTTGAGACGAATGTTTGGGACAAAAGAAAATTGGTATTTAGTGTATGGAAGATATATGTTTTGTGCAGACATGATGACAACACAAATAACTATGAACATGAATGGTTTTGTAAAAAGGTACGTCAGTTATCAACATAAATTTAAGGAGTTTTTTTCATCACTTTGAAAGACTTCTTGAAGATCATAGATATGAAGAATTAAAGGCTGATTTCAAATCAAATATAAGTATTTCCTCATTATTGTATCCAATTGAAACTTTGAAACATGCAACAAGTGTTTATACTCTTAAGGTGTTCAAATACTTTCAAAATGAGTGGTATAAGTCTCATAATTATTGTATTGAAAGTTTTAGGGAGGTTGGATCAGTCACAAAAAATTACCCTTCATAAGAATAACTATTACCATACTGTTACTTTTGATTCATCAAATGGAAAAGCTGATTGTAGTTGTAGAAAATTCGAGTTTGTTGGAATTTTGTGTTCTTATGTTTTGAAAGTTTTTACTCTGAAAAATATCATGGAGATTCAAAGTCAGTACATATTGAAAAGATGGGCACGTAAAACAAAACTTGGATTCGTGGGAGCTGAAAATTCTGAAATTAGCATAAGCAATTTGGATCCCAAGATATGTCAAAATATGCGGTATAATGAATTGTGTGGGCTATAAGTTCGATTGGTTACAAAAGCATATGAGAGTGAAGAGACTTACAAAATTGTTAAAGATTGTATTTTGAAGACGTTGGAAATTGTTGATGCTAAAATACAAGGTAATGGATCAACTGTCTAACAGTTAATTGTGAGCTCCAACGTTAGATTACAAGGGGAAGAGATGGTTCAATATTCGAGTGTTATAATAGATCACTTGAACCAATATGAGATTGAAATTCATAAAAAGAATAGTATTGGAATTAAAGGAATCAAAATCAAGAAGAAAACTGTTTCAGGTAAGAGATTGAGGGGTGGCTTGAAGAAGGTTATAAAAAAAGGAAATCAACCCAAAAAGTTCAGATTCAGGCAAATCTTACAATTGCAGCGCCAACATTATCATTTAATCTTGAGGTTCTATTTAATTTTTTTTAATTCTATGTCCCTTATATGTGTACTTTTTAATTAAAAAATTCAATGTTTTAACAATTAGTCTAGTATTTTTATTATATACTCTTTACTTTTTTGACGATAGGTTTTCTATGGACATGACCTACTCCCAATTGGTATTTATCTTTTTCCATAATACTATTGCTAACAACATTATGTTTAGTAACTTATTCATAATTCACTAATGATACTTTTTTTTTAAATAATTCTTATAGGCACAACAATCACATGATGTGAACGATGTGATGATAAATAGCTAATGACAAAATAGTAATATTAACTACGATGGTGTAGATATAGGTTGTTTTATTGAGACATGTGATTGTCTAGCTCCATGTACGGGAGGCATATTTTGTAAATACAAAGTGAAAAGAAAGTTGAGTGTTTAAGTTAATTTGTGTATCTTTATTGACAAGGTGCATATTTTGTTTCCTACTGACAATTGGCAATTTCTTTTTATACTCTTATTATTATGTAAATTGTATATATTTTGTTGATTATGTATTGTCTATAAATGATGAATCTTTATGTTAAAAAATATTTTGTGCTAAAATGCGAAATGATTAATTCTTGAGATTGTCATAAAACTTCTTATAATGGTATGGACAAAAAAACGAATATCGAACTTCAATTTTTATGCGGGAAATATTAGCAAAAGTGAAAATGTAAATCAAGGTATAATGTAAATGAAGTTATGAGAAACTCATGGCGGAATAGAAAAAAAGAAACCAGGTTGTATATAAATGTGTATTCATGGGTTACAATTTTGAAAGTAGCATTCTTGAAAATAAATCAACATTAGTCAATTTTGAGAATAAATCACAGCCTACAAGTATAATTGCCACAAAGGATCTTTGGGTTCATAAGCTAAACAATTCTAATACAAGTATTGGCCTTAACTCCAACTCTCCTTTAATATGCATCAATGAGAGCAAAGAGAAACAAGAAGTTGAACCAATTACATATGGAAAAATGACCACCTTTATCATGAAGAAAAACAAATAGCATGAATATAGATGGGTCTTAATTGACTATCTGAAGTGAAATTTATCAACTTGGAAGTCATTTATAAGTCAAAGTACAAAAGGCAATTTAGCTCTGATTAAATGCTTATGGTTGTAAATAAAATTTTTTCCAAACAACTCCTTAAAACACTATCCCTGATAAGTCATGATTTTCATAGAGCTCACTTAACTTTCTAAATTAACCTTTTGGAATAATGAAAATATTGGTTTAGGTAATGACAGAGGTCATGCACAAATTAATTAATGCCCAGATCAAGCCTGAAACATTTATTATTGCTATACCAATCTAATGCACGTTATGGCATTCTAGGATGTAATTCCTTTAGTGGCCTTGCATAAGGGCTTAACAATTACACCCACAAAACCATATAGATTTTTAATGCAAAAATTCTACCCTCAGAACCTTCATCATGGAATGTATAAAAAGTGACATCTCCTGAATATTTAATGCAACTATACATGATTGCTAGGAATTTTCCACCTTCTACAAATTTAAATTTCCAATTAATACATTAGAGCAACAACATAGAAAATATTCTTTAATATAACATGTGCAGTTCATTGCTGCAGATTATTGGACATGCAATTAGAGACACAAACCATCTTTTAAATTAATTTTTAAGTCAAAACCACCACAATTATTAAAAAGCCACACACTGATAAATGTAAAACAAACATAAAACAATATACCTTACTTAGTAATGTTGCTAGTTTCAGGTCTCTCATTGTCACTCAACATCGTTGCTTCCAGCTCTGTGGGAGTTATTGTTGCAGCTGTAGCCTGATTCTCGTTTTTGTTTGGAGTCAATTTTGTAGTACCAGTAGAGCGTAAACCTGAGTGGTTACTGAACTCCCCTTGGCCACTTTATCCTAAGATAAGAATCAATGCGCATAAAGATGTTATTCACGGGAATCTATTTAATTGAAAAGTGTTCTAAGCATAGACTCACTATGAATGTATAAGATTTTTTTTGGGAGCATCCTCTTCAATGCATAGACTCACTATATTTGCAATATGTACATGCAGTTCTTTGCATCATGATTTTTGACTTTGCATATGGGAAGAAGATAATAGTTAACTATGTAGGAATTGAAGTTTGAGAATAGAAGCATAGTAATACTTCTTCATTCTGCATTTTCGTGTTTCACTGAAATGTATTGGTTGACATCAAATTGAAGTGCAAACATTGACAAAAAAAGGCCACACTATCTGCATCAAACAATCAATGATTGATGATATTATTATTCTATAAATATAACTTTTTTCAAGATGTCAAATGGACATCATGCATATGAATTTCAGGTCCTATTATGTGAACATGAAATTCCTTTTGGCTTATTAACTTGTCTATAAAGACTGAGACCAATACATTACTCCCAAAACCTTTCCTTATAGTTTGTATGCACAATTAGGTGCATTGCCTCAAACCTAATATAACAATGAGCACATTGCTGGAAATAAAAAGGAAAATTTTAGTAATTTAAGATACATCCTCACCTTCCACTTGGGATTAACCTCAGTTTCAAGAGAAACCTCATCCATATAAGAAGAAAGCTCACTAAACATGATTTCACGTACTTCCAGATGCGAGTCATCAAGAGCCATGGTTGCACCACGCTACATCAGAAGTCAATAATAAATTCGAGCATTTGATATATCTGGTAAAGGAATCAACATTAACATATTATAGATAGCAATAAAGAGGAATATGGAACATGTCCATAATTTCAATAAAATTGTCAAAGGATCATTTAATTTTAAAACTTAAGTCATATTGAGTATAACTCAGAAATGGATGATATACAAACTCCAACACTCATTGAGAAGCATGCTAGGATATAAATGTGGATTAAGTACTTCACCATCACACCTTGTGTTGAATCTGAAAGTTTAAGTCACTAAAATATGAAGAGTGGTGTGGTTTGGACTTGAGATATCATCATAAAAGTTTTGATATCTTGGGAAAGGACAATTCAACCAAACATTTTAAACTAGAAGATGAGGGTCAAGACTATATAATATACCAACTCCAAGATGGACCAAGACCTGGAAGTTCTCTATTTACTTTTCAAGATCCTGTTAAAGCTTATTTACACTTCAAGTTTAAGAATGAAATTTAATATCTCATCATATCAACGTTCTCCCTCCCATCCTAATCCTTTGATTCAAACACATAACAAGTAAAAGGGCTTGCAGAACATTTCCTCACTTCCTTGATTAATTTGTCACTTCTAGTGAAAAGGTAGGAAAATTAAAGCGTAGATGTTTGTCACCACTAAACTTACTATATTAGCCTCAATTCTAGATTTTCGCAAAGGGTACTTCAATTTCATTACCTTCATTAAAGCATAGATGGTTTCTCTGATTCCTTCAACATTTTCTTCATCTTTTTGACCTGTAAAAATAATTGAATGTGAAAACATTCTATTATACCATTGCATAAGAGACTAATAAAATCACAAAGCATGCCCAAATAAGAAATAGGAAGCAACACTAATAGTTGAAAGATTTGACCAATAGAATCTAAAAGAAGAAGTGGAGTGACCAAAATTCAAACGAAAATAGATTTTGGAGACAACATGTAACAATTTTTAAAGTTAAGAATTTTTTTTAAAAGATTGCATTACCTTGTTAAGTGCGAATTATTTGTCTTTCCATATGCTGCTACTTTTTTCTTTGTGAAACTAAACAGTGAATCCCAAAAGGGACAGTCATCACTAAACTTGATATATATATTCTGGTTAACAATCAAAGCTCAAATGGAAAACAATTATAAATCAAGACAGAATCAGCCACACTTAATCTGAAAATTTAAAGATCCTATCTAAAATAGAAAATGCAATACCACTTCCATGAAAAATTACTCAATATAGAAACTTCCATCCCTTGAGTTGCAATAAATGACTTAATAATTATAAAGTAACTCTCTAGTCTCCACCAGTGTTTTTTCCCTTTCTTTTCAAACTATAGTCATCTATACTTTTGCTACTTTCTACAGTTATAAGTGCCTCAGTTAACTCTAAAATAAAATAAAAAGCACTTAAACGTAATTTGATGCATACTCATCTCTGCATCAAAACATTAAGCTATTTGGAAATTTGTATCTGTTACATTCAATATTTCAAACAAAAGATGGAAAAATATGTGGTACAGAAGTGATTATCTTTTTTGCAAAATCTAACCAAAAATTCATTACTTGGGATAAACCATTGCTTTTTTCCTCTTAGCGACTCGATGCTTTAACAATAAACCATCCTATAAATGTTTAAGTGGAGGTAGCAGAGACTCAGTTAGATATAACGTTTCACAAATTGGCACACATAATGATGATATTAGTTTGTTTAGGTTTGTAACAAGATACATACTTCTCTGGAACTTGAGGGCAATTGAAGACAAAATGCTGTATGAAAACTTTAGATTAAGTAGAGGCTAAGAGGGAATTTAGCTAGAGAATTACTAACACAAATCCTCTGTATTAGTTCACCTAATAAATACCCTTTCATATAGTTCACCTAATAAATACCCGTTAAATCAGAGCAGATTAACAAGCTTCTAAGCAATTATAACTATAAAATTGACCCAAAATTGTGCATAATTAAGTAGATAAGGAACTTGAATTTCATTACCTTCTATACCAGAATGGAAGATCTCGAGACCAACCTAGTAAAGATAGTCATTTGCAGGGCAAAGATCATACACATTGAGATACAACTCACTCCATTACTCTCCTAAGTACTCTGCTCTTTATCTGAGGTTAAGCTCAACGGAAACATCCACATTGCCTTACCAACAACCAAAACTCTCAACAAATTCCCAAACCTGTCATCTTCTACAAGCAACAACATGTTTTCAATAATAAACTAGAAAAAAATACGCAACCCCTATAAAAGAAAATTCCCAAAATTTAACAAAAAAATAGAGTAACTACCAGAGAAAAGAAAGGAATTTGACTTTCCTAATGATCCAAGAACAACAAATTCTGGAAGGGATCCAAGAAGGGAACTGTAGGAAGACTAAGAAACAAATGAAAAGAGCTAAGGCGGGAAGCAAGATCAAAGAAAGATAACAAATCAGCTTAGCTTGGGCTAGAGTAAAGCCGACACCTTAGGTTTTAATAAAATATCATCGGATTGTAGCGGCACAGAATTGGAATAGATTACTTAGATCAAGTGATCTAATTTCGAGAGTAACAAGGGAAGTTAGACTGAGGGTCAAAATTATATTTGAAACAACATCATTTTGTTATTAACAAATAATAAAATGACATATTTTAATTAAAAATAACATAAAAATTAATATAGTTAGACTTTAAATTATATAGGACCAAAATTTTAAAAAAGACCAATTTTAACTCAAACTTAGTTAATTAAAACAAAGTCATAGATTTTGAGTTAGACCAAACCTGAGCAAATTTGTCATTCATAATTTTCACAATAAAGTACTTAGGAACTGTAGATTCTAAATTTGAACATGTTGTGAAGAGGAGTTGGCGGGAGAGCGGGTGTTATAGGGTATAATTGAGGAGAAGTAGAGTCGCGTGTGCAAATTTATAATAATGGTAATTTCTAATATTTTCATTAATATTTAGAATTGTTATGTTCAATTATCAAAATTATAAAAGAGATCTTTTCCAAATTGACAACTTCTTTAAATTGATGCGAACTCACTTAAAAAATAAAAAGGGAATTCACACAAAATTAAAATATTATAAAAAATTAAAATTGATATGTATTTATTATTCCAATTTTAACTTTTTTGAGATTAAATTATCGAGTTTATTCTTGGATTCTAGTAATTTTTCTTTTTTATTTCATATTAATTATTATCTATTCTTTATTCAAAAATTACAAGTTATTTATTTGTTTTATTTTTAACTTTCTTAGGACTATATTATCAAATTTGTTATCTAGTTATAAAGATTAATTCATCTTGAGTTCATATCACTTACCATTTATTATTTGTTCTAAAATTATTATTTTTCTTCTTTATTCTGGATTTATATTTCTTTGGAAAATTTTATTAATTTTGTTATTATATTCAAATGATTTTTTATTGGCTCATTTCATTTATTATCTAAGTTTATTTTTAAAATGGTGTTCTTATATATTTTTTCCACATCAAACACATATTTATAATCCTAAATTAGTGTTTCCATATAATATAACCAACCTTTTTTATATACTTTTATTCTAATCAAAATATTTGTACATTTGTTTGTATTCATTTTGTATATTGAGTATTCATTTTGTATATTGATTTTGTATACCCAAAGCAAATTATTGATGTTGGAATTTAGAATTTCAAATTAGTTATACTTTTAAAGGTAGATCCAATGATTAATTTTTTTAAAGGTAGATCCAATGATTAAAAATTTAGACCAAATATTTTGATTCGATCAGAAAAAAGCTTGAATGACCAACTTTCTGGTTTCATCTATTTTAATAAACCTTATTAAATAAACCAAATTTAAAATTAAATTGTAAATTACAGTCTACTTCTTTAATCATATTTCAACTTCGTCAATAGGCAAGGATAGTTTCTTTCTTCAAACCTATGCCAACTTCTTCGATGGGCAAGGATAGTCTCATTCTTTCATCGTATTTCAACTTCTTTAATTTTCTTCAATCTTTATCATTGTCTCCTATTTCAATTATCTTTCTCCAACGTATTTAATTATATTTCAATTTTTTGTGTGTGTATGATATAAAGACTAGTGTTGGGTTACTCATTAGGGTCTCGGATTCTAGTTAATACTTATGTAAAATGAGTGTAGAGCAAAGAGGAAAACTTGGAACCTTTTGAAGTGTGCCATTGTTAGGTCTCTTATTAGCACCTCTATTATGCTTGGCATTATAAGATATGTTTTAATTTTCCTTTTACTTTTGATATGTTGGGTATCTTTATTAAGTGTCAAATGCTGAATTTTTAGTCATAAACGTACAATTCGATATTTTTTAATGAAAAATTGATATCAATAGTCAAAATTTTGGAACCCCACCCTGGTGAGTCACGTGTCCGACGTTGTACGTGACATTTGGATGCGCATCTCACGAGGGAGGATCCCCACCAGGTCAAACATAAAAAACGAACTCATTTCACTTACTTCCGAACAGATCAAAATTTTTTTACCTTAATCTCCCTCAATAAAATTGAAATTCTTAGGGCCCAAATTGAAATCCAATTCCTAAGCTAAAATGAAATTTCATGTCTCTAGATTATTCAGAACCAAAAATCACCTTATTCGGGTCTCTATAAATCGAGAAATCACCAAAGTACAGAAGCATGTTCAATGTTCAAAATTTCCATCCAATTGTCTCACTCGATTTAATCCATAAATTTCAATATAACCTCGAAAGCTCTAGATTTTTTTATGGAAGGGTAGAAAATTTTCTTAGAAAACCAATGCTTCAAAAATCGAGTAAATCAGAGGTCAAACGAAAGAGTTATAAGTAAAAGAGTGGAAGGAGGTTAGATTTGAACAAAAGGAAAATCAGAAAATAAATAAATAAATAAATAAATAAAAAATTTTAAGCCCGCGTCGCACTGCAACTTAGGCGTGCCTCGCAACTGTGAGCACCTCGCGGTGGGAGGCAAGCGCTGGAAGCGTGCGCTCGTGACCGCGAGCATGCTCACGCTTGCGAGGCCCACCCTGGGTCACTCCAACATATATCTGAATTTCAAAAATTTATAACTTTTCACACAGAATTCCAAAATTTGAAACTTTGGTATCAATAGAAAGCTAAAAGGAAACTCTACAACTTTCATAAGGATTGAAAAACCAATTTGGCCTCTAAGGGAGTCAAAAACTACTTCAAAGTGACTGATTAAAATAAAATGATCCTACATAGTAACAGAACTTCAAAAAATCATATCTTTCAACTCAATGGCCTAAAAATGTCACATTTTATATCAATGGAAAGATAAAAAGACAATCTACAACTTTTATGAAGGATGAAAAAATCAATTT
>JANIJH010000225.1:22435850-22447701 GCA_024520975.1 Erythroxylum areolatum | reverse complement strand
TTATTCATTTATTTTCAAAGCAAATTTCACCTTGATCAAATCATAACACATATAATTCTCCAAAATTATCAACTTATTACAATATTGACGAATTCAACATAATACAAGTCAAATATCACATAAGCACATAGAAAGTAGTTCGGGTGGATCTAAAATAGAACGTACTACACATTCCCGCGAAGTGGTCATGTGTAGCCGTGAACTTATGGGAGTCCGTGAGGAGCTCCGTGCCATTAGCAGGCAGGCGGGAAAAGCCTATAAACAGACAAGTGCACTTGACTCTTAAGGGACCACCACAAACCAGAAAATCATGCATTTCACATAATTCACACATATTTGCTAAAATAGTATCTTTTCGAAAGTAAGAAAAATCATAACATCACATTTTTCCGAAATCCCATTTCTCATTCTTTTTCACTTGTCAAACAACTTTGCAAATATTTCCACAATTTATTAACATACAAAAGACACATAATACAATTTCCAACCATCCCAAATAGTAATGAATGCAAAATTTGAAAGTTATTGGAAAGCATTAATTTACATTTATGGCAAGAAACTTACTTAGCTTATTAAGTCAATTATTAAAATGTCACCCACCTTAAATCCTTTTGCTTTAAGCTTGGTCTCCTCTAACTCCCCTTGTCTCTCTTGTCCTTCTTTAAAACACAAAAATCCCAACATTATAAGAGATGTCAAAATTGGCAAATCTAAGGAAGCAAAAACATGTAATAGATCCTATACAACCATACCCACGCTTTTCCTAAACCAATAAAACCAAAACCCATCAAAATTTCCAAAAGAAATTTCCAAACACTTACCTTGAAACTCCCCCCACAAAATTTGCTTCTTGCCTCTAATGGAAGATTAAACCTTCCTCTTCCTTTTCCTTCTCAAACCCACTACAATTTCCCTCTTACAAGTTTAGAAAATTCGAAACCTAAATCTCTCTTTCTTTCGTCTTTTCCTTCTCCTTCCAGCGAAACTCACTCACTTTACTTTCCTTGTAAACATTTCATTCTTTACTTTCAAGCCTAAGACAAAAACGATGATGTTTCATTCTTCATCTTTAAAAGAAACTAAAATGACTACATTACCCCTCCTTATAAGCCTTAAACCTTAACAACTTAAGTGAACTTCCCAAATTGACCTTATACCATTATTTTCCTTTACTTTTACTAACACCATATCAAACTCTAATTTAATCTTAATCTCTCCATTTAATTTCCATCAACCTAAGCAATAAAACCTCAAATTATTCTAATCAAAAGAAATTTAGCAAACTCAACCTTAAAATAAATTGAAACATGCTTATTCAGTAAGAAAAGAATTCGGGGCCCAACACAAAAGATATCAAAATTATTAACTATTGAAAAGAGGGAAAATAAATCTTTTGTATCATTCTCATAAATTGGTAATAGCTAGTAAGATTTAGTTATTGGGGTAGTGTTAGGCTTCCCAATTTGATGTCTCTTTAGGGTTTTATGTGAGAGTAAAAGGTGAAAAACTTCTTGTTCATCCTTTTTGTAGGCAAGAAAAACTAGCTCGATTTGTTTGTGATAAATTGTTTAGCTTTTGGTTTTTATATTTGATGTTAGGTATTACAAAATATATTCTACACTTTTTTTTTGTAGGAAGTTATAACATTGAACTATTTGGTTAAGTGACATGAGATACTACTATTGAAAGCCTATATTAGAGAAAAATCATAGCTTTCTATGTTTTGTTATTTTATTTTATGAATCTTATTATTCTGAGTAATGGTTAGATGAAGAAAGTTTTCTTACAAGAGATATAATTTTGAAAACTAAAATAGAAAGAGAATATTTTCAATTACAAAATAAGAAAGTGATGATAATTTTCATAAAATATGAGATTTCCTAGTCTTAAAAGACTTGTTTAACATGTTAATACTTTACGTATGCTAATTTTGATTTTATGGACTATTTTTAAGGAAGGAAAACTTTATTCTAGAATCTAGTTTTGGATAATTAAGATAAAAATTTTGGTCTTGATTCATTATTTACATTGTAAATTCATCTTATGGATCAAGTTAGAATGATGACTAAAGAAGAAAGTCCACAGTCTATAAAATTCAATTCCTTCTTTTTTTTTTCTTATATTTTCTTTCTTGATGCTACACAAGCTTTACCTTATCCAAAGAATTATGAAGGCAAAGGCTTAAAATCCAAGCATATATCTTATGTTAATTTTGTTTATTAGTTATATTACCATTTACATATTTTTTGTTTGTCTCAATCATTTTACTATCATTTAAGTTTTGGTGATCTTTAATTTCAGTTTATCTTTCTTCTAACTTTAGCAATTTAAGTATTTTAAAAAATTATAGATAATTATCGTTTATTCTACTCTATTTTTCCGTTTTTCATGTGGTATTAGTTTGGTCTTGAGTATTGTCAATTGAAGGATTAAATTTTAAAAAATTATATTTTGTTTAGGAAAACTTCTCTGGTAAATGGATAAGAGTAAGATGATACAATAAAAGCCACTAGTTTCTTTTTGAAAGATGTTGAATATTGGAAACAACCATTAAATACCCCATCCCATTAAGACATGCCTAAGCATTATTTGGAAAGATAATAGCTAAGGTATTTTTAATGATGATAAAAATGTTGATCATACTGAGGCTAAATCCATGGATCACTTATTCTTTGAGTTTTCCAATTTTAGGTGTATTTGGCTAACAATTCAAGCATAGTGCCCCTTAGGAATATATAAGCCTTAGTGGCATTGCCTGAGTTAGCCATGCAAGAACTTCATCCATCAGCTTACTAATACTAGAATGTTCATTGTACATAATCTAGGAAGAAAGAAACTAAGAATCTTTAAAAGCCAATAAACTTCTAATATTCAATCGATAAACCATCTTAAAGGATGGTTGGATGGTTAAGAGAACAACACATTATATATAACTTATATCTTCCACTAGCTTTCTGAAGCTCCTATGCTTACACTTATTGCAAACTTAGTTGCATTTATAGTTGTCCGAGAGTCCCTTTCATTGCATAAATGGAAACTAGGCTTAGGCCATTTTGAGGCCCTTATTCACGTATATTTAAAGAGGTTTATTAATTCAATTTATTACTTCTTCAAAATATTAGCATTGAAGTTAGGAGTTAAAGAACATAAGGGAAATTAAGTTAGAGCATTGACCTATAACTTTTTATAATCTTATACCTTAGTAGTTGGAAAAATCATAAAAACTATTCAGTACTAAACTTTTGAAACTTCAGGATTCCATATAAGCAACTATATCTATATAAAACTTAGTTTATTACTGTCATTATTATTCCATAACTTATTTTTTTTACTTTTCATCCCTTGTAATTGACTTTAAAAAGTTTTCTTAAATATTAAACTTTTAAATCGGTTGACCTATTTTGAAGTTCACCAATATAGTACTCTCTTGCCAAATCTTCCCTAGATATTACTTTACTTGAATATATCTTACAGTTTCTTAAACAAAATACATCTTAAAGCATAAAGGTGATGTGATAGTGCACTTAATAGTAACTTCTCCATTGAGGTAATTATAGATGTTCATTTAAACCAAAAGAACCTTAAAGCGAAAGCTATTGGTTGAAACTATTTAGATAGGGGCTAAGTAAATGGACTTAGTATAGTGTTCTCTGTTTAAGTATGATGTACTTCACCTTGATGATTAAGTTATTTCTTTTGGTAATAATACTTGTTGTATGTTTAATGCTCAATAGATTTTAATATGTTTTTTATTGCTCTTTACTAGTTTTCTTATTAGTTATTGAATTACAATAGCTTATTTCCTTTCTTTTTAAGTTCTAAAATGAATAATCCTTTATATTTACATTTAATAAATAAATATTTCATTATTTTTTAATGATAACATATCTCTTATGTTAAGACTGAAATTATAACGGAGAATATAATCATCAAAAAGTGATTCGATAAACTTATCATCTTCTACTTATGGTAAGGTTGATCTAACATAATTTTTTTTTCTTCTTCTCAAACATCTTACGAAAAAGTTCAATATGATTTTTTTTGTAGTAGAATGTTTGAAAGAGAAATTTATATAATGAAAGAACATCTTGTTAGTGTTAAAAGTAATATTGTTTTTTGTAAAAAAATGTCGTTTGTTGTATGTGAAAGGATCAGAAATTATTTGCATCAAAAATTAAAAAAAGAAAAAAGAAAATAAAGAGACATATAATAAATCTTCTGGAGATGATAAAGCATAACATGTATTAAATAAAGAAAACAAGAAAGTTATTATTGACATAGATTCTTACTTTCCTCTAAAAACTACTCTTAGTTCTTAACCTAGTTTTAAAACTGTTTTCATTATGGTTGTTTTTTACAATATAAAAGAGCTTGGTCTAGATAGTTTTATCATTCTTGTATTTCTTTAAGTGCTTTAAATTGATCATTTTTTTGAAAAGCAATATATGCTACAATAACTATATGTGTAGGTTTTAAAGGATCTTCTTATTATAATATTCATGTCACTTTACTTTGAGATTTTAAAATGGAATGTCAATTGATTATGGATAAATATAAATCTAATTAGGGAACAACATGATGCACCACTATGGAAAATGATTTGACTATTTAAAGATAAACAATCTGATATGGTAAAAAGTGATCATGCTTTATTTGGATTATTTTTTAAAATTTTTGAGTGGCCTAGACCAAAATATTTTGCATTTTGTTATAGATAATGCAACTAATTATGTATCAGTTGGGAACTTATTACAATCAAAATATGATATATATTTATTGGTCTTCATCTATTGCTCATTGTAAAAATCTCATTTAAAAAGATATTAATTATATTGATCATAATTTTAATATTACTTCACGTGCATCAAAGATCACAATTTTTATATATAATCATATTACCTTTTTTTATCTTAGTTAAGAAAGAAGATTAGGTTGAGATTGTGTTTTTAATTGTTTCTAGGTTTATAACTACATTTATAACTTTGAAAAGTGTTGATGATCATTTCAAAATATAGTAGCAAGTAAATGCTTTTCGAGTCATAAGTTATTAAAAGGGTGAAAAAGAATAGAGGTTTATATTATTATTTTAGATAATGAATTTTAGGATGTTTGCTTCATTATTGCAAAAATTGTGACTCCATTTATAAAGTTGTTGAGAATTTTTGAATCAAATGAGAAGCCATTTTTAAAGTTTGCAAAATAATTATAAGTCTTTTTGAAAGGAAGTGTAAATTATATAAGCCTTATATATATATATATATCTTAACTTGTGATGAGATAAGCATCTTATCCAAAAGATTTACTTAGAAGCTTACTTTCTTAGTCTTTATTACGTATACAGCGGAGATGTATATATAGATATTGATACTTTGAGCGGTCTCTTTGATGTGATTGAATACAAAGTTATTTTCTCTTAAAAATAGAAATTAAAGGTAATAAATGATATTAAATTGTATTATGAAGGTTTAAGAAATTTTGCTAGATTATTTGTAAAGGGAGAACTCACAATAGAAAAAAAATAGCCTGATGACTTTCATAATTTTATCCTTTCCCTTGCTTAGTAATAACATATTTTCTATCTTATATAACTCCTAATTTAGAATACAGAAGATTGGTAAAGATTATCCGGTGAAAATGCTCCAACATTAAGAAAAATTAGTATTAGATTACTCAATCAAACGACATCTATATTCAGCTATGAACAAAATTGGAATTATAATATGCTATTTCGATTATGGTGCTGAGTAATGTGATGCACATGCATTTTATAGAGTATGTTCTGTTTATAGTAAACTAGAGTATTTTAAGCATTTAAATGAATTATTAAGGTTATAACGGAGATCACGGATAAACCATAGATTGTTCTAGACTTGATCGAAAATTTCTAAATTTTTTTTCGAAAACTTTGAAAGCCTACAAAATGAGTTTGAACGAGATTTAAAAGCTTCGAAATGTGCTTTGGAGATTTAAGTGACACTTTTGAATGAAATCCAGATGATTTCGATGATATTCAATGATTTCTAGATTCAATCCAAAAATTCTTCTAGGCAACCAAAAAGTTTTTGAAACATAATGAAAACCTTTGGAATTAGGTTTAGAGTCCATAGGAACTGAAACAAGTCAAAACGGAGGTTGTTTGTATAGAATTTGGGCAATTCAAAACTATTAGACTAAAATGCCCCTTTTGGAAAATAATGAGTATTGATGATTTTAAACCAGTTTGAAATTTTTTAAAGAATCCAATCAACAAGTATTGACCCTAATTAGAGTATTTTATGGTCAATTTGATGGAAAAATGATTGTGGAATAATTTTGGGATTTAATTCAGTTAGTTGGTGGATTAAATGCATTAAAGGGCAATTTGGTCTTTTTGTACTCATTAAGGGCAATTTGATGTTTTTACATGATATTAGTGGATTGATGAGTCACTAGAGATGACCAATAAGAAAATTGTATGTGTGTGATCAGTCATTAGTGATGACAAATAAGAAGGTGACATGTGGAATCCATTAAATGAGTATAAAAAACAAAACTTAAGACATTTTGCTTCCTTCTATGAGAGTGCTGTGAGAGTGGCATTAAAGAGCCCAAAAACTAAAAGAACATAAGACAGAAGCAAGAGTGGGTTTTGTCCATTGATGAGAGAAAGGAAGGAAGAGAGAGAAAAAAGAGAAAAGAGAAAAGAGAAGAGAGAGTTACAACTAAGCCATGGAGAAGTGATCCAGGGCATTTTTCATGCTCTTCCACCTCCAATCAAACTGCTAACAAGATTTCATAGCAATGCAAGTGAAGAGGAAGAAGAAAATGGGTAGGTAAGCTTGCTAATTTTGTTGGAAAATTTGGATTTGTTGGGTTATAGGTTAAATTTGGTTTTGATGGTGTAAATTACACCCATTTGATGTAATATCAAGGTTTGATTGCGCTGGAAGGAATTGGGAGAAGAAAATCATATAAATCTAATGTAGGGAACCTTGTTCACACTTGGTCAAAGCTGAGATCAATTGCCTAAAGTGTTTTATTTTTTTATTTGATGATTTAAGATTAATGGATGGCATTAGGAAGTTAGTTTAATAATGAAAGAATGAAAGAAAAACCATGGAAATGATTGGATGAGTTTTCAAACATGGTTAGGGTTTTTAATGTATTATGATTCAAAATTTTATTATGATGTTTTATGATGTTTATAGCATGATTTTGATGCTAATGAAATAAAGAAATGAAAATAATTGATTTGGAATTGGTTTTGATTGAAATTTGGTTTAGGGTGCAAAATTTTTGTAAAAATTTGTTAATGTAATTTTATGGCTTAAATGTGTGTATTAAATTGTCATGGAAGGAAATTTGGATTGGTTTGAAGTGTTAGAAATCAAAAGGAATTGAATAGGAAAAATACAAAATTAAATATGTTAAGTTTAGCCTTAAAGGCATGCAATCCTAGGAGTTTTAATTAGAAAGATTTATGTTAATCAGCTGACATATTAGTTGTTAATAGTCTTGGGAAAGAGATTAAGATAAGATAGAAATTTCCATGGTCATAAGATAGAAATTTCCGTGGTCTAATAGTCAATAATATTGTTGCATGATAAATGATTAATAATTTAAGGATTCTTAGGGGGATTCACCAGCTAGACATTACTATTTGATATTAATTTTTCTAAGTAGTTTCCTTTATCTTGTGTTAATTATTGTTTCCAAGTTTAGTTTAATTTTTAATTAAAAACCAAAAATCTGATTCTTAGGTTAGTTAATGGAGAAAAGGTAACTATTAGTATTTACTATCTACATAAGATTGACTCATACTTGCATGTGCTAACTATAGTTATGTCGTACACTTGCGGTAATTTTAATATTGACCTTAACCCTAGTTAATCAAGTTTTTGAAGTCGTTTTTAAGGACAATAATATTAGGAAAGTCTAGATTTTAATAATCTGACCATTTTTTGTATTTATTTCATTTTAATTAATTTTTTTCTTGTATTTCACTTTATTTTTGGTTTACTCATTTAATTATCTTTTAAACTTCTTTACTTTGACTTTGACTTTGAGACTTATCGTTAGGTTTTACAATTCATTGTCATAGCCACCACTCACAGTGGAAGGATGGGGCAGGCATTACTCTTATTGGAGTTATGATGTGTCATCTCCTATGGTAATATCACCATATTGGAAAGAAAGGTTTAGTGACATGTTTTCAAAAGCTCAACCAAAGTCTATATTATGTTGCCATAATTATGGGAGTAACCATTACAATTATAAATGTTGGCAACCAAATTACATATGGGAGCAACAAGCATGCATAACTAACATCAAAATGCACCATGTGAGAATATTTATAGTTTAGAGTGGAGCAACTCTTACGCTTATAGATGGAATGATTATGCTTCAGTTGAATATTTGTAACAACAAGTACCTTAAGTTAAGAAACCAACTTTAGAGGATATGATGGCCAAATTTGTTCAAGAGTCAAATATGAGGCATCAGAGAATAGAGGTCTACGTACATAACTTGGTGAATTGGGTTAGTTAACTGGTGAGAATATTATTGACAGACTACAGGGGAGTTTGCTCAATACTACTGAAACAAATTTTAATGAACTAATGGCAATCATCCTTAGGAGTGGAAATGAGCTTACAGAAGTAGAGAACGAAGAAGAAGAGGAAGCCTTCATCTAAGAAGTGGAAGTAGAGAAGTGGCTAGAGATAATTGAAGAAGAAGATAAGCCAGAAACCTTTTTCTAAAAAGAATAAGAAGAAAAATGGATAAATGTGGTCGAGGAAGAACTACCAGAGGAACCAAAGATTGAGGGTTCCCACTTCCTACAAGACAAATTGCTTATATCAATCAAAGATTGAGGGATTTTATCCTTTATTTTAGTAACAGTTTATCATTGAAAAGGGCATTATTACAGTTAATTGGATTTATTAATTTGATAAACTATATCCTTGTTGTTTTCTTGCAACATGTAACTTACTTATAGGCTACAAAATCATTATGTGGAATAATAGGTGGAAGTAAGTCACTAATCATAGATCTTAGATGATGGTAAACATGAAACGCACGTCAAGCTAAAGACGTTAAATAAGTGCTACTTGGGAGGTAACCCAAGATTTAGGATTTTATTTTTGTTATGTTATTTTTGTTTTCAAATTGCATATTTGTTTTTATTTTAGTTATTTTTATTTTATTATATCGGTTGGATAGTCCCAAACTCGTGAAAATCAAACTCTAAAAATCTAATTTCTCAGGGAAGTACCAAACTCCACTTTCTCACTTTTGACTTTGACATGCATATATTGTGTACACTGGAGACAATGTATAATTTTAAGTGTAGGAAAGGGGTTGATAATTTTTTTGAGCTTTATAATCTTGGTTATTAATTTTATTAACTAAAATTTTGAATTAGTTGAATATGTCCATAAATACTTTATTTCATTATTAATTATTGATTTGAATTAGTATGCAAAAGGATCGTAGTTAGAATAAACTTGTTTTTATAAGTCATATTGTAGTAGTCATTGAGATAGGAAATATGAATGAAAATTGCATATTGTTTATACATATAAGACCATTTTTTTCGTGAACTTTTAAGCCTAAGAGAAAAAATCCATAATATTTTAAGCTCTTTTATTCTTTCTGGTGTATTATCATGCATAGCTTAATAATGCTATAACTTAATTTTGTCATACATATTGCAACCACATTTGTTAAATTAAAAGCATTGAAGTGACAAAGGCCCTTAGATTCAATAATTGTTTAAGCATATTTGTTTGACAATTACCCTACAATATTTAATCCCTTAGGAATAACCAATTTTGAGTCTTAGTCCTTTTCATTGTTTATAGCCACATCATTAACCTTTATCATATTTTTCTTTGAATCGTTTTTATTGTTTTGAACCCTAAAAGTTATTTACATTACTTGAATGTTTGAAACTTGAAAATTTGAAAGGTCTAATATTTCTTTAATTATGGTAGATGATGAATGCTTAAAATTTTTTTGCAAGCATATAAAAAGAAAAAATGTATAGTACTAATGGATTTATAATGAAAGGACCTATGTATATTATGATCAAGTTTTTTTTAAATGTTTCCTTTATGAATTTACTTCAAATTTATCACATTTTTATTATCCTAATCATACCTTACATAAGCTCCATTACAACCTTATAAGGACCTTTTGATTTTTGATTTTAGTTTATATACAAGTGGTGGAGATATGATAATATTACAAGCTTATGGTTAAGAGTTCCGCTATGCATTGATTTGAGAGTTTGCTACTTTTCACCCTAAATACTTGAGTGCATTGAGTTAAACATAGGTGAGGTTATAAAGATTTATGTTTTTTATTTCAATAAGATTATCGACGTGATTATTATTAATATTGAGTTATGAAGTTAATTTTAGGATAAATTGATTCCATTGATGATTTGGGATTAATAATGGATAGATGTTATAAAGTTGATAACTTAGATTATGATTTTCTTGAGGTCAAACAAAATCTTAAGGGTGGGGATGTTTGATGTATACTTATTTAACTATAATTATGCACCCATAGTTTGTGTTTTGCTTGTTATTTCATAATTTTGTTGTATTTTTGGTACTTAATTCACTCTAAGTGCACTTATAGGTATTAATTGCCTTTATGAACCAAAAGGAGAAGAATTCAGATGAAAATGTGGAAAATAATGAAGATTTAAAGAAACTAAGGACCTACATTGTAACACCCGGTATCTGATTTACCCGTTACACCAAAAAAAATATATCGGTGTGAACTATAATTTTTGGTGACATCAAATTAATGATGTATGACACTTTTTCGGTGGTCATAGGAAATTGTACGAGCGGATTAAAGAACCAGTCCAAGAGGGGCATTTTTGTAAGTAATGAACGAAGTGGCTTATGAAAGCAGCTAGCTATAAATAAGACAAAACCTTGTCTTCTTCCTCCTCCCTCACCTACGAAAATCACCATGAAAGCTCTCTTTCAAGGTTTTCAACTTTTGTAACAAGAATGTGATGGAGAATCAAGCCACTCAGTCATTACAAAATGGTAAGCCTCGATCCCGACATTTGATTCTACCGATCGAAGTTTAGTTTCTCCCTCTTCTTTTTCATGGCTATGAAACCCATTTGATGGAATTTATGGGTTTGATGATCTTGATGATGAATTCTTATTCTTTGATGTCTAATGACAAATTAACATGAGGAAAATTTCATTTTTTATGGTGATTTGGGGCTAAATCAAAACCTAGGGTTTTGGAGTTCAAGTTGTCAATGGAGACAGATTCGTAGGTCCTCCTTATACATTTTTTGAGCTATTTAACGTGTGAATTTGCAAAAACTCAAAAATTAGAAGTTGTAGATACAGATGTCTACTATATCCCTGAATCGTTTCACGAATTTAGGGTGAGCCAAACAAATGAAATAGGCCCCGAATTTAAACTGGTTCAGAATACCAGTGGGATTGAAACACGAAATGAAAGTTAATTGTTTAAGGACTTTAGGGTTAGAATTGGATGATAAGTTCTTATTATGAAATGCTAAAAAATGTGTTATCTGAGTTTTGTATAAAGGGAATTTTAATTAGATGAGTATTCTGTGAGATATGGCTAAATAAGTGAAGGGTGTTACTAACCTTATTGACACAGAAGAGAACAGAAATAGGACAGGCTTATAAAAATCACAATAAATACAAATTTCATCATTTTTGGCCTTCTTTGTATATGTGATAGCCATATGATTCTATTGAAAATGGAGATTTTAATCATCTTAATTCGATGAGAAATGAATAAGTTATAAGGATTTGAGACGGGAAGGGTCCAACTCATGACTGAATATTAAGGCTGATTGTAA
>JANIJH010000225.1:22422991-22435750 GCA_024520975.1 Erythroxylum areolatum | reverse complement strand
TCATAATCATATGTACATGATACATGTATGGATATGCTATGTTATTGAGAATGATGTCAGTTGATGATATGAGATGAACATAAATTGGCAGATTATATGTAGATAATGTATATGAGAATTGTAGATTGGGATCCTTACTTCTTTCAAAACTGTTAAGCAGGTATAAGGATTAATCAGAAAACGAATGGGTCATGCCGAATTTTCAGTAGAATATAGAAAAAAAATTAGGCTTACTGTGGGTTTTAGTGGCATTAAGCCTACCCATTCCCTAGTGCCATCACGGTACAAAAGGCGGGTCGTGTCATACACGAATGTGTATAGTGATAGTGTAAGTCTTTGTAAATATGTGAAGATTGAAGAATTTGAGTTCTAGTCATATAGAGTTACATGCTTGTTTATATTACACGGTTTTGTATATTGCCCATATAAGTCCTTATACCTATGTGAAATTGCAAATTCAAGTATTTTTTTATTATACACAATCTCCTACATGCCCGTGTAAGTGATCATATATATCGCAAAAAAACCTAATTTTTACCATAAAAGGATGTGAGCAGAGACAAACAAGAAAGAGTCAAAATTTTTAGAGTTTTTAGGTTGTAAGAAACATTCAGAGGTGACGATTTTGATCAAGGGATAAGGAAAACATGAAGTTAATATCATGATATCTGATGGAAAGCTACATCCAATCTAATCTTGTAAGAAGATTCAATAGAACATAAAGGGAGATTTAGAATTATAATTTTTTTATTTTCTATTAGTTTTCTGCATATTTGTTATTAATTCATTTTCTATGAGTAACTAAACATGTTTAGTTTCTAGGTGTGATAAAACCTAGTTTGTGATAACAATATATTTTAATCTTTTATTTAATGCAATTATATTGATTGATTGATTGCAATTCAATTATATGTTTTATTCTTGTTCTAATATATCTAGAATATTAGTGCATGATTTAATTTCATATGATTGAGATTAAGAAATCCTCTTATATGAAAAGATCTACTATAATTATTAGGATTTGCATGTAAACCTAAAGATAGGCTGACATAAATCCTCTGAATTAAGGTCAAACCTTATAACAGAATTTATAAATCGATAATGCTATCTTGAGGGTTTTAATTAGAAAGAATTATATTAATCAACTAATGGATTAGTTGTTAATAGTCTTGAGAGAGATATTAACATAAGATAGGAATGTCCTTGGTCCAATGATCAACAATATGATTGCATGATAAAAGGTTAATAGTTTAAGGATTCTTAGGGAGATTTAGCACCTAGACACTATTATTTGATATTGATTTTCTATGTAACTTCCTTTGTCTTGCATTCATTATTGTTTCCAAGTTTAGTTTAATTTTTAATCAAAAACCAAAATTATGATTTTTATGTTAGATAACAAAAAATGGTCACTGTTAATAATTACTGTCTTCGTGAAATCAACCCTTACTTGCAATAATTTTAACATTGACCTTAACCCTAGTTAATCTCTTCTCATTTTAAGTATCAAATCCTTTAAAAGTATCCAAAACACAAAGCAATATGCTGTGAAAATAGTGCTAAAAGTAAAGTACAACTAGTATACATCAATACTATTTTAGATGCTTCAATTTGAATTTTTTATATGAAACAATAAGAAGAATGGGTATTAATTGGAGAATTAAACAAAAATATATACTTACATTTAAATTTATTATAACTATCACACATTCTAATATTTACTTTTGCATCATAAATTATTAGTCTTCATATAGATTATATAGATATTTAAATATTATGTAGATATTATGTTTGAATAATAACTAGACATTATGTTTTTAATATTTAGATTCATCTAATAATCTCCCATTTGAATATTTAATTGAAGACCAATCAATCTTCATACCACTTTATCATTATCATGTTGCTTACATCTTCATCAGGTTATATAAGGATCGAAGCCAAGTAAACTTATTAACATTGATTACTTTTTTCATAAAATCTATTATATTATCTTTGGTATGAGCCTTTTTCATATCCACAATTTCTCCTCCACTTTCTCACGAATGAAGTGATATTGAACTTGTATATTTGGTATTTGCATGAAATGTTTGTATTCTTTTCTATATGCAATACACTCTAACTATTACAAAATAATGAACTTTATAATTTTTGTTCCACAAGTTCTTTAAGCATCAATTTCAACCATACCACTTCTTTACTGGCTTTTATAACTACTACACATCCCATCTCTATAGTTGATATAGTTATAACTGACTGTAGTTGCTTTTATTTCCTTTGATAACAAAACTGATACTCCATTTTATATTCCAAAATTAGAGGTCCTTTTAATGTATCTTAGGATTCTCTTTATAAAATTCTAGTGCTCTCTACCAAGATTCGTCATGTAGTGACTAAAACCACTCCAATTATATATGCAATTTTTGGTTTTGTGCAAACCATGCTAAACATTAAAATCTCCACTATATATGTTTACTATACATGAGAAATCTTCATTTCTAAAATTCATATTGGAGGATAACTTGAAATTAACATAAAAATGGGTAGATATTGGCTTACAATTTTACAAATTGAAACATCGTAAAACCATCTTTAAGTAATGTTTATGAAGGAAACAAATATTTCCATTATTTTTGTCTCTGACGAATTTGCAATCTATATAATTTTATTTACTAGTCCGAAGTCTTTCATTTTGAATTCCCTAGCCAATTATATATTTGATTATTTAAGCCAATCTTTATTAAGGCTTGCAACTAACATATTTTCTATATATAATAACGAGATAATGAAATCAGTATCACCAAACTTCTTAAAATATGCATAAGGGGTTGTATTAAGTTTGTTGTATCTAAGGTTCACGATGAAGGAATCAAATATTTTATTTCAACATCTAGATGCTTATTTAATATCAAAAAATAATTTTTCAACTTGTAAATCTATTTCACTTTTTTTTCTTCAAAACCTTTAGGTTGAAGCATATAAATTTCTTCTTTAAGATGTCCATTAAAAAAATTCACATCTAGGTGTTTTAGATGTAAGTCAAACATAAGACATATTGCTAGGATAACTCTGGCTTATAAAAATTGAACTATAGGAAAAATATTTTATTAAAGCCAGTTCTTTCTTTTTTAGCATATCCTTTCACCAACATTCTTGCATAGTACTGCTCCACTTGATCATCACTATTTTGCTTAATCTTGAAGATCCATTTATTACTAATTGCCTTCTTTCTTATGTTAATGTTAGAAGTTTCTAAATATAATTTTATGAAAAACTTTATCTTCTTCCTGCATTATTATTATCCATTGATAGTGATCTGAATTATTAGTGCCTCTTACAAAGTTAATGACTCCTTATCCTCTATTAAAAGACAAAATGTTATATTGCCCTTAATTATATAACCTGAATGCTAATTTGGAGGTCTTTTGTGTGATTTGACTGATGAACTTCTAATGCTTCAGATTTAACTTGTTTTGAATATCTTGTTTTGATGTTTATTCAAAAGAAGTTTCTTGTTTATATTCTTTCCACTTGCATCGTAGTCTGTAAACTTTTTCGCAAAATATTGTTGTCTTCTTCTTCCTTTTGTAATTTTTTTTAATCAAGTTGACATCCCTATTGACAATACCTTGTGGGTATCAAGATCCTACAGATGATACTCCTTCACTACATTGGCAATCTTAATAATAAATATTTTCCAGATTTTAGGTGCAAATTTATGGTTTCTTTAGCATTTTTCATAATATAAATAAGACTTCTAAATATATAGAGGTTTGAATAATCCATCAACTTCTAAGTCCACTTCTCTATCAATGTCTTTAACTCAATTACAACAAATGAATTTTAATTCACCATAGAATATATGATATTGACTTCTTCTATACAAAAGGCCTTATTTAAGCTTAAATTTTCAATATTGTTCTTATTATTTCTAATAGAGTTTTGTTCTTCCACTCTGTCACTTTGTTTTGTTAAAGAGTGTATAAAATAATGAAATTCCTTTTAATGCCTTCTTGCTTATAAAATGCATTAAACTCATTATAGTATATTATAGTCCATTATCCATCCTTAAGCACTTAATCTTTTTACCATAATTATGTTCAATATGCAATGTGAAGACTTTAAAGACTAAAAATACATCTATTTTTCTCTTGATAGGGTGTACCTAATAACTCCTAGAATAATCATCAATGAAAAAGATAAAGTATGTTTTTCCTCACAAAGATAGGATTAGGGCTTACTACACATCATACTTAACAAATTTAAGAATAAACTCGCTTCTTAAATTTTATATGTTAAATTTTACTAGTATCACAATGATCACAACAAGATAGTGATATATTTTTAAGCCCAAGGAGTAGCGTTGTTTCAACAAGGATCTTCATTCCTTGTTTAGATATATGTCCAAGTTTTTGATGTCATAATATTCAAGGTCTTTTACTTAAACAAAGTGAGGGATTCTTTAGTTCTAACAATTTCCCTCCCTTTAACTTGTGAAGTTTGCACCTATTATTTCTACCTTCTAAATTTCAAGCACATCTTAAATAATCTTCAAAATCTTATTGAAAATTTCTATTTTGTACTTAGGATTATTTATCCATCTTAGATGTAACAACTTATTTAAGTCCTCTATACATTTTATCTCTTAAAGAGTATGAAATATACCATTATACATCTTCAGTTTAATGGTTCTGATGCCAACGATATTTAAAGGATAATCATTATAACTGCACATAAGTCTTCCTAAGATAGGTTCATAATGATGGAACCATTCTCTTTTAGAGATCATATGAAAAGTAGCTCTTGATTCAAAAATTCATATACTAAATAACAACTTCTTACTTTTAATTGTTATTAATGCGTTATAATATAGAGCATTTGCATCATCTTAAACAATTGCAAGATTTTATTAAGGATTAGAGTTTTCCTTATTTAAATTGTAATAATCCTTTTTCGATTGACCATTCTTTTCATAGTTGTATCATTTTAAATTATTCTTACTTTCTTATTTTGATTTACTATAATTTTGACTCCCACTTGGTCTATGTTTCATTATCTCTCTCTTATCACCATTAAATATTTAAGTTATTATGAGCTAGCCTCCTTGTCTTATTTATTTTTGCACTAACTTTCTTCCTCTAGAACCACGATTGCAATATAATCAAATACTAGATAACTTGTAAGAAGATTATTAGTTATGCTAAGAATGAGTTGATCATAAAATTAGAAATTTGACAAAGTTATGTGATTCTATTTTATAATCTAACAATATGAATTAAGAGAATTAAGTAGTCCACCTATTAATGTGCTTAGTCACTTAGGTGGTTTTGACACTTGAAGAATCCCCTTAAGAAAAAATTTATTATGAAGTAACTTAACTTTGTACAAGTTTATAAGATCATGCCATATCTTTCTCTTCTTTTTCTCTTCTATAAGACTGGAAAAACTTCAATAGTTAAAGCTAGATGAAAATTTAAAATAGTTTTCATATCCATTTCATTTCATTTGTCATTATCCGTGAAGTTTATCACCCTTCTCCTAATAGCTACAAAGCTTTTTTCCTTTATTAGGATAGCTTTTATCTTCAATTTCTAAAATGAGAAATTGTTCTCAATGAAAATTTTAAACTTAGCTACCATTGCTTTTATCTCATAATACTTTAAGCCAAGAGAAGTAGCTCTTATAATTTTACATTTATAATAATTGTATAAATAAATAGTGCTCAGTACGTTTAAAGAGTGAAACATACGTAACTTATTTTTTAACATAGAATTATTTGTAATGATAACTATGAAGTATAAGTATATATACATCCTAAAATGACTTTAATACTACTTGTTGGAATTATTACATAGATGGAAAAAGATTGTAGCTTAATTAAAATTAAAAGAAATATAATACACAAAATATTATTTTTTAGAAATTAAATAATGCATTCCAAAAAGAATTAAATTTTATAAGCATATCAATACAAAGAGGAATTTTAATGCAATCTCAAAGTAAAATACACTTGGCATAACACTAAGATAATCTTCGAAGCATAGGTCGTAAGAACTAAATTCTTAAAGCAAGTTTAGCTTAGCTCCTTTGTTGGTTAGACAAATTACTAATGTATCTGGGATGAAGCTATCTCATGACTAGATATGGCTTAAAGATGAATCACCAACTGTTTTGTTCTTATCAAAAAGATTAATTTATTAGTTGTCTGGTCCTTAGGAATTTCCTTTACTTAGAAAAGGTTGGTATTCCTTTCCTTCCAAATGGACATTGTACTTCCATATGCAATGATGCATATGGTTTTATCTCCAACTGTTATTCTCCTTCCTTCTTCCAGTTTCTTAAGAATGTCAAAATAACTAAATCTTGTAACAGGGAACTTACACATCTCTTGGATTATGTTCCATATGCATGTAGAGAAGTCATAACTGAAGAAGAGATGCTATAAGGATTCTTAGTCTTTCTTACGTAAGCAACATATTTTTGAGGAGTTGAGAAACCTTATCTTATCCAAGGTCCATAATTTTTGTTTCTATACAAGACATAGAAGAAAAGGTACTTTAGGAAAAATATTTTTGCATCAGATGATCCTATATCAAGCCATCTTATGCATATAGTATAACAAGGAGTCCCTATAAAAGGCATTCGTAAATCTTTTAGAAAGATGTTTTGCCCAAACATAAGAATCTTCCATACCTTGGCTACTTGTATTTTGGAAAGAATTTCCTAAAGAAAAAGGAGTTAGAGGCCTATTCATCCATATTTATTAGTTGTTTGACCTTAGAAGATTTAGGGAAAAGGTGCTTAATTTAGAAGTACGTTGATTATACAAAGGGGACTTAACTTACTCTAATTATCGAACCATAAAGAAGCATGTTCTCTATTTCCAATTCTGCAAGCAATATTTATATTGAACAAATCCTTGATATTGAATAATTGAGCCGTAAACCAATAGAATGAGTGGTTTTAGGACTGAATTCCTATAAGTTTTTGTCTTTTAGAAAATTGGTGTGTATCCATTGAACCTAAAGAGCCTCTTTGTTACTTAAGATTTTCCAAATTATGTTTTCCATAAGGGTTTTGTTTAATAAGGACATTAGAATGATACCTTGGCCTCTAACTTTCCTGGGTTTACATAATTCGAACTATTTATCCTTAGAAACTACTTCTTTTTTAGTTTATTAAACCTAAGGAAGTACATCTACATCTTCTTTAAGGTCTTTATCAGTCCTTTTAAGAGGAAAATATGCAAGAAACAAAAGTTGTGAGGGGAATTAAGGATGGAATTAATTAGTTGAACCCTTAATGTAAAAGATAGAGATATATTGCACTAGATTTTAATTATCCTCTGAATATTCTCTAAAAATGGAGCACAATCCCTAAAGCTTAGTTTATTGGTAGTGATTCCTAAATATGACAATGGAGGATCTTTGAGATATAAATTGGATGTTACTGATAATCAAGGAGCGATAGCTTTTGCACAAGTAAAAACTATCATGTTACTCTTATTATTGTTAATAAATAATCTTAACAGTAGTTTGAAAGAGTTCGAGGAAAACATAAGTAGGCATATTGATTTTTCCTTAGCCTTAGACAAAGGGAGAAGATCATCCGTAAATGTAAGATTGAAAAGCCTCAACTTCTTAAGTTTAAATGGAATTTAAAGATGAAATCTTTTATTATAGAGAAGATGATCAATCTAATTAGTAATTTCATATATAGAATAAAAAGGTCATGTGACAAAGGGTCCAAAAGCCTCAAGTAAGTGTAATATGTAATTATGTTGGATTGAATCAAATGTTTTTTAAAAATATACTTCGATTATATAATGCTATTTTTAATTTTTCCTATTTTATCATCTTCTAGTTATGAAAGCTCCTTGGGAAACATTTATGAGGGATTTCAGAACTATCTTTATTCTTAATGCATTTAGCTTGGAAATAGGTTCTTAATGCATTTAGCTTGATAATAAGTATTGTAACAAGAAATATGTCTAAAATCCTTAGGGGAACTTGGATTAAGTAGTTTAAGGATAAGGTAAATAAATGTTTTGTTTATTTCCCTTAACATTTTATCATTCACAAAAAATTCCATAACTTCATTAACAACAAGATCTTTGATAAAAGGCTAGGCTTTTTAGAAAAATAGGGCATTAACTCCATCTAGTTCAGGGGACTTACCTAGATTAAGATTTTAAAAAAAAAATACTATTTTCATATCTAGAGGAGTGAATGGTTATATGAGAGAGTTTGGTTCATTCTCAGAAAACTAGTTTGTTATAAAAGATTTAATCAAATTGAGGAATTCCCCGAAGTTGGAGTGCTTAATGTGTTCATGAAGTACTTACAAGCTTTTTACTTTAACTCATCTTAAGATTAAGTTACAATTCCATCATGTTTGATTAGAGAAGTTTTGTTAGCATGGTTCTTATAGAGATGGATTTACAAAAGATAGATTTGTTTTTATCCCCTTCCTTTAGCCATAAGACTTTTGATTTTTATTTAAGGAGGGATTTATAAATCTCCAAGGCTTTCAAGATTTATAGAAGTGCTCTTTTCTCCTCCATTTGTTTAGGAGATCACCAAAACTACGATAAAGCACTTTTGAATAAGCTTTAGTTTAAGACCGATAGGAGTAAGGAGAGTCGGGTATTACTATTGCTTGTTTGATTTAACTTCTTAAGTTCTTATTTCACCATATGTAGCTTCCTTATACAAGTAAAAGCATTATTACCTTAGAATTTCGAGAAAATAGGAGCTAAAATACAAATACTAATTATAAGTTATAAATATTAATTTATAAATTATATAAGATTGGTATCCTAGTAAGCACTACTCTTGGATGTTTGAATTTAATTCTTGATACATAAAACAATAAGATGGATGGTTATTTATAAGTCAAATAAACTAAATATATCTACACATCTCAATTTGTTATAATCAATACACATTCTAATATTTACTTCTGCACCATAAATTATTTACCATAATCCAGATATCTTATGAATAATATCTAAATTTTCTATTAATTCTTAATATTATCTTATAGGGTTAATTACAAAAAAAAAAGCCCAAACTTTCATCAAATTTTCAATTACGGCCCGAACTTTAAAAAGTAGCAATAAAATGCCAAAACTTTCAATTTTTTCATTTCTAGCCCAAAATTCAAAAAGTGGCAATAAAATGCTCAAACTTTTAATTTTCTTCGATTCTAGCCTAACGTTATCTGTTGTTCTCTTGATGCCCTCAGCCCTTTGTTTTCTGTTTGTTTTTTTGACACCCCAAACTACTCTTATATTATAGCATACTGCACCAATAAGCTCTTCATTTTTAGTTTGATATCTTGATGCCCTTAGTGTGAGGACGTTGGGGCTGCGTAATATGAAATTCGAAGGGTGAGGGCGTCAAGAGAACAAACTGAAAATGAAGAAAAAAACTGAAATTAAAATGTAAGGTTGTCGAGGTTATATGATTTAATTTAGGTCATTTTTAAACAACGATGTCGTTTTTTATGTAATTAAATGACGTGGTTTTATTAATATTCATTTGTTGTGTTAATTTTAAGATTTGTGAAACACATGGTAAGTCACATCAGCAAATTTAACGGAAACACTAACGTTGAGTTAGAATTGAAAAAAATTTGAAAGTTTGAGTATTTTATTGCTACTTTTTGAAGTTCGGACTATAATTGAAAAAATTAAAAGTTTGGGCATTTTATTGCTAATTTTTAAAGTTTGGGCTTTTTTTGGTAATCAACCCTATCTTAATTTTTCTAACAAATATCAGCTAAGTAATTTGGATTAGCCATCACTTTTTATTTTCAAATTCCTTTATAGTACATTTAAATACCTATTAGGAGTTATTTTATCTATTAATTTCCTGTTAACAACTTCCATTTTTTATTCTTATAGAAAAGTTTTCAAAAGTAGATTGCCTAGTATGTTAGTCTATAATTAACATTACTGCCTCAAATTCAATTTAAAATTCAAAGAAGCAATCATATTTCATTTAACACTAAATTTGTAACTCAATAGGATAAATCAGAATTAAACTTTAAAGTTAATTCAATTTTGAATCAAATACCTATAAAAATAAAATAACAATTAAATTAGTCTAATAGCTAAAAAATGTAAAGAATAGTCCAATTCAATAAGTTTAAGTTATTATAAGGCTAAGATAACATAACAAGAATCACTTCTGACCTCTTCATTTGTGTACGATAGAATATTATCTTGTCTCTTGTAAATGGAATCATTATTAATATTATAAACATAAATCTCATATTTAAATTATAAAAATAAGAAAATTATTATAAATTTTATATAATGAAAATAAAATTAGAAAGTTTCTTATGATGTAAACGTCTTGTTTGAGCCTTCGATTTAATACTAGAAACTCATATACTTGATCTTGTGTGTTTGACTTAAAAGTCTTAGTATAAATGTCACGATTTAGTAACTTAAGCTAAAAATCTAATTTTTATTTAACGAAACTTAAGTCTTAATGTTGGATAAGTATTTTTTTCCCTTTTTTTAAATGACATCAACTCTTCTAATAAAGTATTCAGAGAACCGTTGACATTCATGTCAAATAATATTATAGATAGTCATATAATTTTTCTTATTTGATTTATAATAATTTAATTTATAAAATTAATAAATTTTTTGTAATATATAATAATTTTTAATTAAAGGGTGCGTATAAGAATAAGTACATGCTTAATATTGCAGCAAGCCAATTCCATACTTTAACGTGCAATAAAACAAGCTCTGTAAGAAAGAATATAAGTTTGAGAGCTCAAAAGCCTGCTTTCTTAGGTTACGAAGTTTTAGATTTACATCAAGTTAACCTTATAACCTTATAAAAGTCAGGATTAGAGTGATAAGATTTTGAGGTTGATCACCACTAGTAAACTAGATAATGTCTAAGTTATTAGAGAAACTAAAGCAAGATTTTCTATAATCAAAGAATGAAAAAAAAAATTCTGGAAGTGCTTTAATTTGATTAATCAATATTATATCCATTCCCAATTAAATTAAGCTGATAGTCTTTTAAAGGCATAAATACCATAAGAAGATTAAAAAAAAACCTAAAAATTGAATTCCAATAAGGAAAACAAAATCCTTATCATAATCTATCAAGAAATAGCTAAATAAAATTTTTAGAAGAAGTCAATCTATTATGAGTTTAGCGCTAGTCTCACTTTATATCTAGAACTGGTTGCTTTTGAAAGTTCTTTCATAAATAAATAGAGTCATTATAAAGCCAATACAGTATTGTATTCTGTAACACGATTCAACATAGTCCCATGTTGCCTAATTCTCTAATTTTTAAACGGTATAAGGCCAATGTTAGACACCATTATGATACAGTGCTAGTCATATTCTATAACCTCTTTCCAAATTTTGCTCCTTCACTTGAATTCAGTCTTTTGAAGTAGCAAAACTTCATTCCTTGTATAATGATACACCATTAATTTGTAGAAAGTTTCTTTGTCCTTTTTAGCTCCACTCCTTTCAATGGTCATTCTTCACCAATGAATCTTTAGTAACTTCAGCAATTGGTTTGAACTATTTATAATTCGTGCAAGTCCCTCTTCATATATCTCTTGCTTATAAGCTTATATGAACTGAGTAGATGCTAGATTCTCATTATTTCTCCTCTTAAAAGGATTTGTTCTTAAATCAACACCTTCATCTACAGCATAAAAAGGAGATAATTCAGCAATATTGAAAGTGGTATAAATATCATACTTAATTGGCAAGTTGACCTTGTAAGCATTTGACCCACGAAGTGAAAAAGTCCATATCCTCTTGGTTATAATTTGGACGGGTGCCTAGTTGAAAACCTCTTTTTTCTCAAATGTACCCAAATCCAATCTCTAAGTCCAAATATCACTTTTTTTTTCACATTATTAGGTTATTTATATGTATTAATGGATCCTCTTCTATAGTAGTCAACTTTACCTTCTCGTGTAGATATTTCATCAATTTGGCTTTCTTTTTTCTATCCAAATTATTGCTTTCAACTAAAGAAGCATAAAATTTAAAGGAGATAATTAGTTAAATCTACAAAAATTTTCAAAAGGAGAACAATATTATATTATAATAAAGGCAAAGATTTTTACCAAGTTCTAATATTTCGAACAACATTAGTATGTAATAAAGCACCAAGAATCCCATTATCCACCTCAATCTACCCATCGATTTGTCGATGGTAATTTGTAAAAGACAATAACTTAGTTCCCAACTTTCCCTATATAGCCAAAATTAACTCAAAAACTTTATACCCTTATTTGATTCATGGTTTTAGAAACTCCATGTAATCTAACAAACTTGTTAAAAAATAATTTAGCATTTAAGATGTGTCATTGGTTTTATGACATGTAATAAAATGTTTCATTTCAGAAAATCTATCCATTACTATAAAAAAAAAACTAAATTCTTACACTTTCTAGACCTAGATAAACACATCCTACTTTGATAGTAACTATATTTCTTAGATATAAGAAAACACATGCATCATATATATATATATATATATATATATCCATGTAATCTAACAATCTTGTTAAAAATAATTTACCATTTAAGATGTGTCATTGGTTTTATGACATGTAATAAAATGTTTCATTTTAGAAAATCTATCCATTACTATTAAAAAAAAACTAAATTCTTATGCTTTCTATGTAGCACCCCACTCTCGCAAGACACATACCCGACATCTATAGTGATATCCGAGTACGTACCCTGTAAGGGTGGCA
>JANIJH010000225.1:22393318-22413118 GCA_024520975.1 Erythroxylum areolatum | reverse complement strand
GGTCACTCATTGAGTTCGCAAAACTCACCCAAAATTTGCAATTATTTTTCAGGACTTAGAAGAATACCCCGTTGGGCCAACGGGAGTATATCTACAGCATGCAAGTGAAGAATAGAGATCAGGATCAGTTCGCGTCTGCATTGCATTTCTCTAATTGTATTGAATTGTTATTCCGCAACTTTTATATAAATTTGTATCTTGAAATTAACTCAAGTGTTTTATATTTGTGAAAAGGCCTGAATGGCTATTGAAAATTGTGTTATTGAAATTGTTTATCCATGCATGTGGGTCCAATGTGAGTTTCGATTTTTGCATTTTGTGTTATCGATTTAAAAAAAAAAGTGTACCAATTTTTGAATGATTGAGTGCTTAAACACGTCACCCTCGCGGGGCACGGACTCGGATATTACCATCGATGTCGAGTTCAGGTCATCGCGGGAGTGAGGTGCTACAAAAAGAGAACACATATACACAGCATACATGACTCGGTTATGCATATGTAAATTCCAAAACGTTATTTCATGCAATAAAAGTCATCTTTTGTACTCCAAATGTAAAGTTGTTCAAAAATGTAGTTTCAAAAAATAAAATGTTATCCTTTGCATTTCAAGTGTAGGTTTGTTGAAAACAGTATCATTTCTCAAAGTAGGTAATAAAAATATCAGTTGCACTCCAAGTGTAAAGAATTATTCAAAACAATGTCGTTTATTAAATACACAAGTATACTAACATCTATTTGAGATTCAATTCTACTATGCATTACCTAGGTTCAAAATTCGTACAAGTCATCATACATGTCTTGGGATGTCCTAATCCCATTTGAGATATATGGTCTCTCAACTCACCTCAAAAGAATGTGTACACTTCCTTAACTTCAACCACTTTCCCCGAGCCTTTATATATACAAATATACAATATATTTACTACTCAAAGATGTATCTCATATTCATACACTACCATAACCAAATTCATCCCTAATCAATCATCATAAATGTCATTCTAAAATATGTCAATAGGTCAATAATTCACTTACTAATTTAGCTCAATGTCTCCTCAACTATCAAACTAACCTAACCTTATGTGCAATGTTTACATCATTTTCTTCCTAATGTTTCTTTATGAACAAGTTGTCTTCTTTTAATCATAACTCTCTCTACAAAGATCCAAATGCCATGATTCTTGTGCCCCTTGAAACTAGACTTCCATTAGTCTTAATATATTTAAAAATACATAAACAACATCTCCTTTTAAAATATAATCTCCATCCAAATTATGTCATGTTTCTGGTAAGAAACATACTGGTAACCAATACTCAACCCTCACTAAATCATTATCAATATATCCCCTAACAAAAAAGTTTTACAGAAGCATTAATAAGACATCAATAATCATTTTTATGTTTTATACTTTCACTAATTCGGACTCTAAGGTCCTCAAAAATTAGGAAATAGTACAAGGTTCCTGCACAGGGTTCTATCACAAGAAGTATTAGGGAAACAAGCATAACTAAAGCTTTAGTTACTATTTTGTCAAGCCACTTTCACAGAGGTCAAGTTAAGACCTATATCTACAACTTTTATTTTTTGAGTTTCTTCAAATTCGTGGTTTAAGGATTCGAAGGACGGATCAAAAGGAAAAGATGAAATTGAAACTAAAATTTCAACTTACCTTGATAACTTCTTTCCTTCTCCTTTTCTCTTCCCCTTTTTCTCTCCTTCTCTTATCATTTTCATTTTTCTCCCTCTTCTAACCTCATGATCGACCTTCACTTTCACTTCTATTGCCTATTCATCCATTTTCTCTAGAAAGTTTAAAAAAGTCAAACTAATTCATGTGTTATCATTTCATTAGTCTATGTGTCACCCTTTTATTGGTACATAAGTTATCCTTCTATTGGTCCATATATTACTATTCTATTGGTCCATGTGTCACTTACTTTAGGCTCCACATATCATTCATTTAAACCTACACATGTCATCAATTGTAAGACTATATATGTCACTAATTGTAAGGCTACACATGTCACCAAATATAAGACTATATATGTCACTATTTGTAAAGCTACATATGTCACCATTCTATTGCTACATATGTCACAAGTCTAAATTGTCGTTTGTCACAAACTTAAAGGGTCACTTGTCGCAATTATACTCAAGCCACTTGTCATCCATTTAACTGAGGCATTTGTCATTTATTCCTAATGTCACATGTCACCATTTCATAGGCTTAATCAACCTAAATTCTCATGTATCAATTTGTCTTGCTCTTTAACATTTTTAACTGAGGCATTTGTCATTTATTCCTAATGTCACATGTCACCATTTCATAGGCTTAATCAACCTAAATTCTCATGTATCAATTTGTCTTGCTCTTTAACATTTTTCTTAGACTAGATGCACATATCACCTTATCAATTACTCAATTGAAACAATAAATTTCCAATTCACTAATTATAGTCCATCAAAATAAAATTCAAGACAAAATTACAATTACATCATGATTAATAAAAACCTTTCATACTCCGGAACATGTCAATTGAGTGCATATACTATCTTACAATACTTTCTAAATTATGATTCAAGTGTATACGAATATTATACATGTGAATTAAATGCACATCATAAATTCTTAAATGAAATAACTAATGTGACTCAATCTAACAGTTTAATCTCTTAATAATTTTAGGAGGCAAGATATTACATTATGGCTCTGCTTATAAGGTTATTGAGAATTATTGACTTAGATGACAAGCCATCTTTGGGGTATATATATAATGGTATGTATAGAGCTCACAAAATAATTAAAAATATTTTTCAAGGGAAGGAGAAAGTGTATGAGGCTTATATAGATATTATTGATCGATGATGGGATAAGCATCTTACTCAAAGGATCTACTTAGCAGCTTATTTTTTCAATCCTTGTTGCTTATATAGTGGAGAAGCACGTATAATTAATATTATGGGCGATTTGTTTGATGTCAATGCATAAAAAAGTATTTTTCTCTATTGAAGAGCAATCATAAGCGATAAAAGAAATTAAATTATATTGTGAAGGATTAGAGAGTTTTGCTAGATCATCAGCAAAGAGAAAACTTATGATAAAAAAATACAGTAAGGTAAGTTTTATAATTTTAATTCATTATTTACTTATTAATAATATATTTTTCATCATAACTATTAATTTAAAATACAGATGAGTGATAGAGATTATTCGGTAACAATGCTTCAATATTGAAAAAACTCGCTATTAGGTTACTCAGTCAAACAACTTATGCATCAGGTTGTGAACGTAATTGGAGTATTTTTTAACGTATTTATACAAAGAAACGAAATGATTTGGTTTATCAAAGACTTAATGACATTGTTTACGTTACATATATTCTGAGAATGAAGAACTAGTATTTTATAGTTTTGTTTTTATTTCAATAATTTTATTTTTATTATTGACTCTATAATTTCTCTATTATGGATTCAGAACGCTTAGTAAGAAAAGAATATATAATCTAGTTGATATTGATCATATTGAACATACTACTTTTTGAATTGAAGAAGAATCGTCGCCTGATCTTTGATTATAATGAACTTGAAAAGATAATTTATAAAAAATGCATTTGTCACAATGAATGAATTAAGAACATCATCTATTGATGGCCAATTCATATCTTATTTTGATCATATTTAATTTAACAGTATACTATATTACAAGTTTTCAATTGAGAATAATTTTATAGTTTATGAATCTTTAAATAGCATTGAAAAATTTGAAACTTTTGACAATGATGAGACACATTCTACTTCAAAAATACAATTTTAATTATTATTATTATTATTTAAGTTTTATATTAAACTTATATTTATTTATTATTAGTTTATTATATAATAATTTTATTTTAATAAAATATCTTATGTTTACTTATTCTTAAAAATTTTATTATTTATTTATTATATATCAATTTTATAATAGGCCTTTAAATTTTAAACCTTTCCTTCAACCAATCAATGTCGGGTCTAATTTTTAAAAGATTGACTAAAACTCATTAAACTCAAAGAAATGCAACAAGCATAATAATGCAGGGCTTTTCGAATTTCATAAATAGAAATGGTCTCTTCCAATTTTTTCGAATGTCTCGACCGATAATTGTTGCCTTAAAGGCCAAGTTCACTTTCAAAAAATCTTATACTTTCACTAATTAGTAATATAAACTATGGGTTTAAATAATAAGTAAATGGCTAGAAATTTTATCTCAAGAAAAAGAAAAAGAAACATGTAGATAACAACACAAGTATTAGTTCGTAATTGACATAAAGCATTAAGGCAATATTCATTTAGAAAGGCTCCTAGTACTTGTAAAAAGTAGCAGCAAAACATGGTAGAAAAGTGAAAATTAAAAAACTCAGTGATGCTTGGCAGCAGCTAAAGAAGACGGGCACTGGTAGCACTTAGCGAAGAGACCAAAAGTGTCAACTTGTTTAATAAAATTGGACATACTAGCCCATCCTCCCAATCCAAAGCCGACCACAAGGACCCAACCCACCACAAATGCATTCACTACATACACTGCTGTCCAGCTGGGCAGGAAAGACGGTGGCTTCTCAGCTGCGTTCTGCATTTCAGAAAACGATGTCGTTTCAGGATTTAATTGTCAAGATTCGAGAGAAAGGGCTGGGCAGGGCAGGTCAGCTCCTGCCAGCTATTTCCAAGGTATGGTTAGTACATAAGGGTAGAACTATAGCTGAATGACAAGGAAATGCCACCAACCAGGTCTTGTCTAAGTTCCAGCCAATAAAACTCCCATGGTGGGTCTAGACCCTAGACTATGAAGTGAGTTATAAAAACTCTGACCAAATTTTTGACCAATCATCAACCTGTTGCTTTAAAGATTAGCTCCCCGACTATTTGCGTGACATCTTTTTAACAATAATGATACTAACTGTCTGTGACTGTGTCCCTTGCCAATCCCAACATTTGTTACCAAGTTAACCGAGTTCAAAACGTGGAATAAGCTCAAAAGAGAAAGAAAGGGGGCTAGGCATCAGACAATTTTACCTGTCGAGCAGGCGCAGATCTGTAAGTGAGCATATGAGCTAAAGCAGGGATGATGTAGACAGTGAAGCTGACCAGAAGAGCCCCAACAGCTGAATTGATGGGGCCAAAGAAAGGGAATATAATAGCCAAGAACCATATAGGTATCACCACAGGTAATCGAGTGAGTGCCCTCAAAAATATGCTCTTGGTATCATGCATCCCCACCACTTTCTCCCATACAAAATACAGTGGTGTACATGCGAACCCAAATGTTATAAACTGAGAACAAAATCAACCATGGTCAAGTAGCTACAAAACAAAATTTAAGAATCTGATGGAACAGTAGACCATTATTAAAAAGTTTAATGAGAAGAACCTGATGGATTAGCATTAGAACAACTGCAACGTCACGCCATATAGAGCGAGGTAGAAGAGAGAAAGCATTTGAGTGGTCCAGCAGTTTGTCCCCAAAAGCCCAATACACGGCGGCTGCTGATGGGATTGTTAAGGTGAAGACGTACAAGGTTGCCAGAAGATAAATGAACTTGAATTTCCGAGGCTTCCACATTGCATGCATTATTTCCCTATAAAGTTACTTAACCCTTATCATTATTAATACCAACACAAAACTAACAGTCCATTATTTGCTATTTTTTCAAAATTCTCCTTTCTTTAAAAAGTCTCGAAATCCAACAACGGTGAATAAGTGAGTAAAGAAACGCAGTACTTACACAGTAACAGCATGCCCACCGAAAGTGTAAAGTATATTGGTGGCGCCGGTGAAATAAAGAACCAACCTTTTTGGGCCTGAGTGAGTCGCTCCCTCATCCTGAGAAATAGTAGTCAGTCAAATTTGGAAAAAGGATGCACAAAAACAAAAATCCGATGCAAGTGTTCACTTTTGATTTTAGCTTAAAGTTACCTGGCCGTGGACTAGAGCTGCAATGGTCAAGTACCAGGCAGTGTAAGTGGTCATTCCAAGGCCAAGAAAAGACCAAATTCTGTAGTTGTGAAAAGAGGGTATGAACACAGTGGTTGCACAACACGCCCCAAAAATGTACGTCCACGTCCTCTTGTCCAACTTGTCATTTATGTAGTATATATTGCTGTTGTTGCCCACCAATAACATCAATATTTAAACATAACTCCTACGTATATAGACACAGTTCCCCTCTACCTGTAGTTAATTTCTTTATTTCCTTTTTTTTTAATGCTTATTTAGTTCCCGGAAACAGATGAGGAGAAGAGAGAGGGGGAAAAGAACTGACCTTGCGCATGCTATAAGCTGAATAACAGAACCGAAGAGAAGAAATGTACAGTTGAAGGCTAAACCCAGAGCTTTCCATGTTGGACCTAGTAATCCATCCAACACTTCGAACCACTGTAAGCTCCAAATTTCAGACAAAATCAGATTGATATACCTGGAATCATACTTCTTGCAAATATTTAAATTTTACTTGCTTAGTTCATTTTAAGGCTCTTCTTGGAATGCTAACCTGTATGACATGGTTCTTGAAGCTAACATTCTGCTTCTCCTTTCTGGTTCGGTATTCGATATAGAGAACACTTATGAGATAAGCAGTCCAGCTTCCAGCTATACCATAAAATATCTGCAGAATTATGCCTGAAAGCATCCCCATTTGCGAGAAAGAATATGGAAGTGTCAGCAGAACTTGAGCAACCTGTAGCCACCACGATAACGTTAAAAAGAAAAAAAACAAAAAAATTCCATTATCCCTGAGCAGAAACTCCATTTAAGTTGTATGAGCAGAGGTCCTCAGGGTTCTGTTTTTTACCTGGTTTGATGCACAGCTAAACCAGGCATCATATACTGAACCCCCATGCCAAAGAAGGCTTTTGAAGCTAACGAAGGATTGATCTTTATTTTCTTCCTCTTTCTCTTCATATTCAGTCTCAGTGAAAGTAGACACCATGACTTCCTCTGCTTCCTTTTGGGGCAGCATTTTGATCCACCGCTCTGCAGATCTGAAACAATTGATGCAGCACAAAGTAACACAAACTTTTTAACTTTTAAAGCAGACCAGAGACAAGAACCCAAAAATAAAAAAGGAAACACCGGGTGTGGAGAAGATAAGAACCTGGAGTTTATCAGTTATGGTACCTGGCTTTGGAGTTCAATATGGGACTTGTAATGGGAAAGCTCGGATACAATAAAGAGAGATTTTATGGACAAATGTGCGACCGTCCCAAAGACCTGCTTCTTCTTTAATTGCTTTCCTCAGGAAGAGAGGCGGTGCAGTTCTCGTTTCTCGACCTTTATAAAGAGCAAAAGATGAGTAAATTGAGTGTACTTCAACAAGAGAGTTACGGCTTTTTAGCAGGAGCCGTTTCAACCCTGCAGATAGATGTGCAAAGAGCATTTAAAATGGACACTGTTCAAGGATTAGCCACTGCATTAAATGTCCGTTTCCACTGCACCCAATTGCCCTCTGTCAAGTTAAATACCTGCTTTACCTGAAAGAATTTGGCATCCAAAATCTCTCACCACCGATAGTCTGTCAAGAAAAGGGCTTCTAGTCCCTAAAAGGAAGGCTCTGAGGAAGAGACAATAAAGAGAAGATCTGACCTAAAGAAAACACCCGAGAGACAGGCGAACTAGGAGGTGCTTTTGGCAGGAACAAATATTTCAGTTCCTGTGCCTACGGAGTGAATAGAGGCACAGGCAGCTATAGAACTTTTGAGTTTTTCTTTTTCCTGCTTGTGGTGGTTCCCATGCCACCCTCTTTATAGACTTACCCTATGAGTTGATATTTGGTAATTAGTAGAGCATTAAATCATAGCACTTAATGTCCTTTTCTCAATCTTCTAAAGTTTGTATCTCTTGCATCCACTTTCTTTACTCGTTCATAAATTTATATTAAACCACTGTAAAAAAAAAAAAAAAAGTAGGAAGCAGCAATTCTACTTTTAAGAACATAAAACGGAAATAAGATTTAAACTGACAAAAAAAATCAGCAACTTGAACAAAAAAAGTTTCATCTTTTACATGGATTTCATGTTCCAAAAAAAACGTATATTTACATGGCCATACCCTGTGAGTTTTCCGTTTGATGTGTGTGATAAGCCAAACACATCAACAACTCGTTAGCGTGACTAAAAAGGTAAAACTTAATGATTTGTCAAGTAATTAACCCTAAACAATGATGAGCAAAAAGATCTTCATAAATTGTCACTCCAATTTGAATGGTAATGGAGTCAACCTTTATCTGTTCTTTGTTTTATTTTTTTTCCCTGGTTTTAATGGATAGATCCACTCTGTTTTTGAGAGATAGTAGTTTGCCATGAATTTGGCAAGCCAACCCCTTTCTGAGGAGTCAAAAGTTGGGAGTACCTAATGGCTAATACCAATGTGCGTGTAATTTCTTATGACCTCTCAATTAAGGCGTGTGTTCTCAGTCTCACCTCGTCGTTAATTAAAATGTGCTTAGTGGATGGAGGGACCTACTGAATATATCTATCTTCATCTTCTCACTCTGCTTCTTCTTTATCAACCTTTTGCATAATTTGCTCTCTCTCTCACTTAATCTCTGACTCTTGACTAATAATTCTACTTAATCTATGAGATTCTCACACCTTTCCCATTTAACACCGCCATTATCCTTCCCTTCTCGTCCTTCCTTGTTAATTCCTTGTTAAAAAAAAATTTTAACGGCGAGTAAATACCAACCCTCATTGCCAAAGATAAGTATTTGAACATTTGTTTTCTCCTTTTTGATATTTTATTTAAAGAAGATTGGGCAATGCAGTATTGGAAGTTAATCGTGGATCATGTCATTTTGCAAATTTTGTCAATAATCCACTGAGTAACTTTGGGATGGAGGAGGGAGACCTAATGATTAAAAGGAATCAGTTAGTGAGTCACCCCAAATGCTGATGCACCGTACGGCCTTGATTGATTAAATGGTTAGTCATGTAATCTATTGTTTGGTTGAAGGTCTTATAATAAAATGGAACGGAATAAGATAGAAATGAAAGGTTCGTATTACGTTTCATTCTATCTTAAACAATGAAAATAAGAAACTTCCAATTTGGATGACTTAGGATAAAACGTAAACTAATAAATACATAATATACAATATTCCGTCAATAATGTTTTTAATACTCATTATTTATTTTAACTCTAAATCCTTTTTTAAACTCATTTATTAGGATTCACAAAAATTGTATATAATTAATAATATTTTTATATAATTTCTCCTTAACCTAATAATAATATTTTTATATTATTAATAATAAATTGTATATAATTAATAATAAAAATTTTAAAAAAATTTATTAATGAAAAGTAGAAAATATATTTAAAATTATTCTTTAATTGTTTATATATATTTCTATATAAATAAAAATATAAATGAATTATTTTTAAATATAAAGCACATATAATAGAATAAAATAAAATTTATTAAATAATTAATAATAATATTTTTACATAATTAATAATAAAAATATAAAACTTTTATTAAAATTTTTATTATTTTAAAATAAAAATATTAAAAAAAACTATTTGTCGCAATTGTGACTTAAACCGTGACTTTTTAATTGGACATGATTTTTTTTAAAATCATGACTTTAAACCTCCTGTAACAATCATTTTAATATCAGGAATATAATAGTCATTTATTATACATGATTTTAAATCTTCTGTAACAATCATTTTAATATCAGGAATATAATAGTCATTTATTATACATTACATTTCATTGCATCCATCTTCGAATCAACATTTTACTATATTACGTTATGAATCCTTCCATCATTTTCAAACAGCTTTTCACTATATTACATTCTATTCTATTATAAACTGTTCCGTTCTGTTCCATTTCATTCTATTAATTAACATCCAACGAAATAGGTCATAAATACCTAAAAAAACTGGGACGAGAGTTAGAGATCCGGAGAATATCCAACATTACAAAAGGTTGTGAAAATCATTTCCTCTGTCTCAATACCTATGATTAGAAGTTTAATTTCGACAGTATTTTTAAATTTAAAATATATTCCAAATATATAAATTTTTAATTTTTTATAATTCTTAATTATTTGCATTAAAATTAATGCATATTAATAAATGTTTTTGGAAAAATTTACATTTTATTTATTTATATTTATTAGTAGATATTGTTTAAAATTTTTTAAAATAAAAGATGTTACATAATTAATTTATTCCTATTTTATCTATTATTTGCTTGTTATTAATAATAAATACATTGATGTTAACAATTAAGAGTATCTTTGCTTTTGTCTTAAAAAATAGAAAAAATAACTCAACCCTATAAAATGAATCGAAATGAAACCAAAAGATTACTAAAGTAATCTTTAAATCAAGGAGTATGAATGAAGGTATGTGGTAGTTTGTATATGTTAATCAAGTGTCGTTTCTTACATAGTGGTTAACAAAATTATTGAAAGGAATTACTTTGTCTTCCAATTCACCATTTATTCTACTGTACTATGATTTTAAATTAAGTTAGGCAGCCCTTCTAGTTAGTTCCAACGAGATTATGAACAAGTATCCCTGGATAACTTATTTTATTGAAAAATTTAAAATTAAAATTGTTATATATAGCAGTTGAATGTGATTTACTTCTCTGTAAGGCCATCTCCAACCAAGGCAGTTTTGGTGCAAAAAATCTACTCCAACCAAGGCATCAAAAATACACACTAAAATGGTGCAATGAACGGTAACACACTAAAAATACACCAAAAGTATAAAAGGATAATTTTATCTATTTAATTTTTAACATTTTCCTTTTATGTCCTTTTTTTAAATTGATTTATTTACATAATTTACTAAGTAATTAAATTTAACATATTTATTATTTTACATAAAATATATCATTACAAAGATCTCATTGAGATATTTAAAACGAAACTAATATTGAATATAATATTAAAATTATTTTTAATATTTATTTATAATTTTTATTTATAAGTGTTATAAATTCATTAAAAAAATATGTTAAGAATAAAAGGTAAATTTGAAATAAAAAGTACATAAATTTAAACCACACCATTGATTTTAAAAATTAAAACTCAACAAAAATATTTGAAAATACAACCAGACTTAAATAAATTACAACGAAAATCAAACTCGAGATTATAATTAAACTAATATTACAACAATCAACTTAAAAGTAAAACTAAAATACTTGAAAATATTAATTTAACATAAATAATTAATAATTTGGAAGGTCATTCCCATTAAATATATTTTGTAAATAATATTAATTTAATATAAAGTATATATTAATTAATTAAAAATAATGATTTTTATTTTTATTTTTAATTAATAAATAAAAATTATTATATAAATATAAATTAATTTAGTCAATAATTAAATTATTGTAATTATATAAATATAAATTAAATTATTGTGGTATATTCTTTGAAAAATTTTAGTGTAAAAGTTTGGTGTAGAATGGGTAGAGTAACACCAAATTTAGTATAAAAAAATTACGAGAATATTCTACTTTATACTAAATTTGGTGTAAAAATTTAAAACTTTATTGTAATGGTTGGAGATGGCCTAAATCTGAACCACTTCCACTGTACCCTGCATAATTATTTTTTGCACAAGTTTTGAGGGGCTATCTTTAGTTTTAGAAGTTTTAATGTATCCCGTACCTATGAATTACATATATTTATACATATGCCATACCAAGACCACTGATCAGATGAGGATGACGATCGACGACTGGGTTTTCTTTCTTTCTTTCTTTTTTAACTAGCAATATTCTCGAGAATGAACATTACAAGTTGAAAGCAACTTGAGAGCCTAGCTACAACCGAAGAATATATTGATGAGAATGGTAGTGGATTTACGAGTTAAAAGAAAATAGTATATCTGTTTAATTAGGCTTTTCCTTTAGTTGTGTTGTGAAATAGCAATAATCCTTTTGTGTCACTATAGAGGTCCCGAGAATATGTATTATTTAGGGTGCCAATTAATGTTCCACAAATTGGTTTCAGCATTTTGGTGGGGTATAAATGCCGCTAGAAATTCTCATCAACTTTATTCTTCACCAAAGTTTGTTATGACCAGATTTATGGAACCTCGGCTGTGTCCTTATCAAACCAAGAATTTGGTTGTGCTAATCATTTAACTTTTTTTTTCCCTAAAGAAGTTATGAATTCAGCGTCACCCAATTGCTTGATTTTTCTCAGTTGTTAAGAAGTAATTATTTTTCAAATTAATCTTTCTTCAAAATAATAATTTAGCATATTTTTATAACTTGAAAATTAAAAATAAATAATTTTTAGAGAAAACTCGACCAAGGAGACAAATAACTTGTTAAGAAGAACATTAAACAAAAACCAGAATATTATTACTTCAATTGCTTGAGAGTGTTAAATTATCAGTGAGTATAGAAAGTGACAATTATTAGCTCCGGTCAGCATGGCTACTTGGCAATCACTGCCCTACAAAATACATAATTTGTATGGGCTCCTGAATTATAGACAAAATAAAGTCAGATATTGGTGATCATAGATTGAAGAGATAACTATGGAGCCAAAGGAGAGATTATAATTACGGATGTTCACGTCTGAGAGATCAGAAAGTGAAAGGGCATGTTAGATGTGTCAATCGAGGATTGGCTCCAAACTCAAAACAGTGTAAAGAAAGAAATCCAAAATACTTTTTAACTTTTTCTTAAAGTGTGGAGATAAGCATACCCTTCTCATCCAACTTGCATGGTAAGTAATCATCAAATACCCGTCAATCGTAACAGCATTGTCTCTATGTCCATTTCACTGCTCTGGGTTTTAGTTTGGTTGTAAACAAAACAGAAGCCAACCCACTAAAGGTGTGTCAAGCTTTCATAATAGGTAATCAATATTCGAATCCTGAGCCAGGATATAGAAATAAAATAGAGTTCTTCCCAAACTTCTTAGACAGGCTTGTTTAAGTGCTTTGCACATTATCAAATGTTAAAAAGGAAAAAAAAAAACAAGAAAATTACTCTGCTCTTAATCATTCTTGCTTAGGTATTTGATGCCCGTCACTGTGTTACGTTAGGTATGGTTTAGAACAAACGATGAAATAGGAATTATTAGCTCTATTCAGTCCTTTTTCAGGTTTTATCTACCAAATTATGTCCAAAAGACCTATTTACCTGGCGTATGTTTGTCAATTATACTCGAGCGTGGCCCTTATGCGTTTGGTGGTTGAGTTTAATTATGTTTTTTCTTTGTTGATTTGGTGGTTACGTATTATAAAATTATTATTATATTATACGGATCGGATCGTAATGAAAACCTTGAAACATTTATGATGCCAATTGAGTTAATTGTTAAGGAAACGAATTTAGACGTTTTCACGTAAAAATCATGAACTCTGCTATCTCAAGGCACCAACGGCTGGAGTTTATCGTAGTTATCCAAAGCTACTTTCTCATGACAACCTCAAACCATTTTCGGAGAAGTCTTGGTTAAGCCTTTCCCTCATAAATTACTTATTGAGTTTCATCCCTCGATTAGTTTAAGCTATCCTTTTGGATTCATAATCTCTATAGAACAATTAAAACAAAGATGACAACAATTTGATAATAGTTGGTAATCCAATAGGGCCACGAAGCAAGTGCTGAAGAAATTCTGAATTCAGATCTGACTTTAAGAAAAGTCATATTCTACCACTTCTGTAATTGCGACTTATCGTTTCCAATTTCATGTCTCCAGAAGTCAAATACAGTCTTAATGGTTATCTGGAATTACTTATAATTAAAGAAGAGACAAGGCAGGAAAGGGTTATCAGATGATAGAATTGTAAGAAGAAAACTCACCAATAATGAACTGAACTCAACGTGGTCTCATGTCCACCGCAACCGTTTTGCTTTCTCCCAAAATGTCAACTCTGCCTTGGCACTAAAATACCCATTAGCGGTTTTTAGTTCCTGATCAGTCTCAAATATGACCATGATATAACACAGGAGAGTATGATGTATCAACTCTTGGCGTGTCTCTTTCAAGGGCATTCGTCTTCCAATTCCGGCACGTCAAATAGCATTCTGACTTCGTGATACTACTGTCTGCCATTACTAGCTAGGTTGCTGTCGAATGATTTTCATTACAGAGAAGAAACAAAATAAATCTGTTTAATCTATTTGTACCTACTTTGAAAAGTGTTTTAATTAGCCAATTCAGCTACCTAGGAACCCAGATTCTTAGAAATATATGAGGCCTCATCTTTATAATAACAACATGGAACTTTGACACTGCGAAAAGAAGAAAACTTTGCACCTTACACCAACTCTCCATGCATAAAGATCAAAAGCCATTGTCTTTTGTATGAAACTGTAATTTCGTTTGTACTTCGTAGGCCATTGTCAGTTTCTAGCGTTCATGATTTTAAACAAGCTCAAAGTGGAGCACAGTTTTGGTATCCATTTTCGCTTGTGATTGCCAGATTCCTTGTTCAGTTGTATTACACTTCTATTTTCGGCCGTAACCTCTTTAAGATCTGGGTTATCGCAAACAACATAAATTGACTCGCCCACTAAGAATTGCTGGTGCGAGAAAAGGAGATTCTTCAACTAATAAATTGGAGGATTCTCCCACCTTCTCATTGTCAATAGATCATTATGGGCAATTTTACTCGTCAGCCAATGATTTGATATAAGTGGTTTGGTTGCTTCTTCGTCAATTTAACTATTACTTTTATTCCTCAATAAATATTTAGTTTAACACTATTGAGAAGTGAACAAGTATAGCAGTATACGGACCAACAGCTTACATTATACAGCTATGTAGCCATCGATCATGAAGTTGATAGTAGAAGTACTTGATGTTATCAAATTTTCTCAATGTTAAATCTTGAAGGCTTTTTGGTGCTGCAACTCTGTATTGGAAAGGGAAGATAATAACTAGGAGAAAAAAGAAGGGAAAAATGAAGGTCCTGAAAGCTATTTGCCACCTGGAGGAGGTTATGACATCAAAATCCAGTGGCAATGGGGTCACTCTTGCATCTCATTGAATCAAAGTTTAAACAGGTCCAGGGACCAGGGTTGGTTAAATTTCTTCGAGGGGCACAGAAGAGAAGTACCTTATGGCTTCTGAAAGCAATCAGTATCAGAGTCTCATTAAGTTAAAACTACTTCAGATAAGCATATATATAGTGGGCATTTTTGATCAAAATTTACTTTTTGGCAGCTTAGAACGGGACAATCTTTCTCCGCTACCAAATAGGGGCAAATAGTGCCTGTGACCCCAACTCCACGCGTGGTGTATCATTCCACTGCAAAAGTTCAACCCTTTAAAAAGCACATTACTATCATCTTAAGCTGAAGTTGAAACAATTCCTAAGGTCCAATCATTGATGTGTAGAGGTTGCCTGTGCATGTCTATACCTCTATTTCCGCAAGTTGTAGTCAATCCATTCCACTAACTAAAGCCGAAGTATGAAGCGGAACTCCAGTCAAGTACAAATCATGACAAGATTCTTCTTAACATAGTCAATAATTACGTGGGAAAGAAATATTTGTGTGTCCTAACGTTGGACTTCATTTTTTTCTCTCTAGTTAAGTATGATTTAAATAAATTTTGAGGTTCTGATAGATTTAGTTTTTTTGGAAGTTGTATATTATTTTGTCAAAGTTAGTAAGATTATATGACAAAGGTTAATTGAATTAATATGTTAAGGTAGTAAGATTATATGAAGGGCATTTTTGGAAGACCGCTTAAGGTTAAAAGAATTTAAGCTTATAAGAAAGCGTAAAATGGACTTTTTGGGTTCATTAAAGGGTAAATAGGAGAAGATAAAAGGTGAGCTTGGATGTGAAGAAGCCAAAAAACGAAAATTAGAAAGGAAGAAGAGAAGTTTCGGTGAAAGAGAGAGAAGAAAGAAGAAAAGCTAGGTTTTGATTTTTCTTAGCCTTAAAGAGTGATTTTGAAATTGATCAATAAGAGAAAAAGAAAGAGAAGGATTAGAGCTTCCATTAGAGCAAACAATCTCACTAGTTCGTGAAGATTCAAGGTAAGTTTGATTTTAATCTTTTAAAATTTTTGAATGATTTTGGTTCATAAAGCTTAAGAAATGTATGGGTTTAAGAATTTTATGATCAATTTTAATAAAGATGTCTTATAGGTTCTCCAATTTGAAGCCCTATTAAATGAGAATTTTGCCTTTGATGAAGGAAATCAAGAGAGGCAAGAGAAGCAAGGGGAGAGACATGTTTTTAGCAAAGTTTTAAGGAAGAAAATCAAGGTGGGTATATGTTTATAATAGAATAAATAAGCCAATATATGTTTTCTTTGAATCAATGAGGATTAATGTTTTTAAATTGCATCATAAATGTTGCATTTGGTGCTTCTTGAATGAATTGAGAATTTGTTATGTGTTCGATATGTGAATTGGGTTGATGATTTGTGAAAAAACTTTCAAAATGATTCTTTTGAAAAGATACATGTTTATGAAATTATGTTTTCGGAAATAGTTTTCAAAATATCTCATGCTCATGAAAAAACAAGTTTTCAAGAATGTGTTATTTGGGCAAATGGTTTCCCATTCATGAATTACATGTTATGTGGGTTTGGTGTAATCCATTCAAAAATGTCACGTGTACGTTTACCAAGTTAAAGGCTTCTCCCGCTTGCCCGCTAGTAGCACGGAGCTCCTTCATGGATTCCCTCAAGGTTACTCCTTCATTGACATATCTTAGCATGTAGCAGTAACTGATCCTTAGTCTAAGATGCATGTCTATGAGTTACACGCATGTGTAATTGTTAAGAGTTTGATTTAATGGAATTAGTGAGAAAAAAATGATGTTTTCCATGATATAAGAAAATGAAAGTTGTGAATAATTAGAAATGACAAATAGTACATGGCTAAATATGATAGAAGATGATTCAACATATTTGTACTAGGGGATGCATTGTTGAATATGACATCAATATTGTACTATGAAGGTATACCCTTGAATATAATATGGATGTGAATATATTATCATAGATTGTTTGAGAAAAATAGGGAGACAAGTAGAAATGATAAGATTAAAGTGTACAAGTTGAATGTAATGAAAACAGAAAATGTTATGATCTTAAGAAGATGAAATTGGAACCAAAGTGGTTGTTTGATTATTGTGACAAGAGTTACGATCCACTATAAGAATGTATTAGTGGAATTGAGATCAGAATTTTATTATGATTATACATCTATAATTTTGAACCAATAGCGAATATACGTATGTAAGATGTAATGAAGGATAATTGGAAGATGAGATGAATGATAGCGACACATGTACAAATTCAAAAGGTTAAGTTGAAATGTTATTGTGAATGCATATCTGTTAATAGGATCACCATAACAGGTAAGAATATTGAGCACATATGTAATATATATGTGGAGATGATATAGGAAGCAATCCATGACTTAGAGGATATTTGTTAGTCAGAGTTCCCATAGTTTAAAGTCTAAGAGGAACTAGAGAAACACACGAAAGTGCTTATAATGATCAATCGGGGATAGATCGAGATTGTTGATGATGTTACAATGAGTAATGAATTCGAAAATAAAGAGAAGATTATCGTCTAGGATGAATGGAGATCAAAGTATCAATCGTGTAAGATATAAATTTGTGAATTGTTGGAGATAAATATGTGGACAAAATGGGATGACTTTGATGATACACACCTAAGCATATGCGATAGTAATTATGTTTACTATTTCATTGAGTTTTGGTAATTAAAATGTTATGACCATGTAAGAATGATAGAAATGGGTCTTCTCGAGGTATTAAGGATTGATGATAATATGATGATGATAACAGTTGATTGATAAACATTACATGAACAATATAGAGGATAGTAGCAAGAAATCTTCTTTCGAAGCAGAATTTTATGGAATTAGGTTAAGCAGATCAGATAGTTTATATTAAGAATGATCAATAAAAGGATAAGTCAAAAATGATATTGGAGTCCTAATCCTGATGGAGACTCAAGCAAAAGAGGTAGAATATACTACTGAGAATGTATGTATTTTTGTTTGATGTAAAGTATCCAACTATATGAGTGGATTTCTAAATTTGAGGAGACATAAATTACTAATATGAGGAGTATATAGTTCCACGTTATATTTTGTGTAAGTATGTTCGGGAGACACAAATAAGATTTGATGAATGTGTTACCAACACAGGAAATTAAGATTGAAAATAAATTGAAATGTGTGGAGAAATTAGTATGAATGAGCAAGCAGTAGACTAATTTAGTGTGAAATCAGAGGAAATCGAATGAATTGAGAAAAGCATTCGAGGAAGGAAGTCGATTGGGAAATTGAAAATAATGTGAGAAATGAGGAATCAGTTATTTAAGGAATTATGAGAACTAATTATGGGCATATGGAATCTTGGAAACATTTGTTCAAGTTAACAAATGCCTTGACAGTACTATGGTATTAAAGATTAAAGTGATCCAAACAAAATTGATGATATATTAAGAGTATTAGAAAAGTTAAGAAAAATAGTTTGACTACTTGAGGAAAAACATGTAAATCATATGAGAAATGAAAGCAAAGATAATTTTTGAGGAATTATAAAACCGATATTAATTATATCGTTTGGATTTGGAGATTTTATAGTATACAATGATGTTGTATAAGAGATTTGGATAAAATTCAATACAGCATAATAAAGTGATTTCATATGTATGGAGACGACTAAAGTTCTATAAGTTGATTATTTGATACATGATTTAGAACAACTATAGTAGTGATTGTTTTGAAAGTTTGGGGATAGTATATGTTTAAGAACATCTTGGATATATATAAATATACAGATCATTAAAGTTGAGGTAATTTTTGAGTTGAGAGAATTGAACACGAGACTGAGACGATGGATAGAAGTATTGAAAGATTATGATGGTACAAATGAGTATTTTCCAATAAAGTTAGTGTTGTACCTGATACATTAAGCAGAAATCCTAATAGCAGTGAAGCATGAATTCAGATATTGAGGTTATAAGATCTAGTGCAAAAAGAAGCATAGAATGTAAAGTTGAATTTTGGGCAAATCAAAGTACTATTTGCTAAGGAATTGAAGATCAATTTCACAGGAAAGGATTTACCAAGCTCAAATTGAGGATTCAAAAATTGTGAATCTTACTAAGAAATCAAAAGTGAATATGAATTTTAAGTTCGAATAGGAAAAATGATACTTTGTGATTGAAAGAAGAAGTATGTGTACTGATAAAGATGATTGAGCAAAGAGATTGTTAGATAAGCATAAATAACAACCCATGATATACATTCTAGTAAGAATACAAAGGTACATCACTTAGCAGCTAAGAATGTAGAATCAAGTGACTAAATGTTTGAATTGTCGACGGTCTTAACTGTCAGAGATATGCTTAAGGCTTGTAGTTTGGTGTCCATAGGAGCATAAGATCAATGTATAGTTCTATTTGACTTTAAGCATCACAATCATTATTATGGTGATTTCATTGGAATACTATATAAAGAGTTAGATGACAAAAAGAGTCATCCGCCTCTTTATTTGGATGAATAAGGCTAAAGATGGTCGAAAACTAGAATAGATTGGAGATGTTACTGATAAGTGAAATTGATCTATGTCAAAAATTAAATGACTCAAGAAAAATGAATGAATTAAGTGGATCAACACCAAAGGTATGGGATACAGTGAGATAGATATAGGAGGAAAGTGTACTGACACTATAGAGATGTGAACTATGGAAAGAACGATAAATTGTATCTAAGAGTATCACATTCCCAAAGTGTGCTTAGATTGAGTGCAAGATGTGCTCAGGTTA
>JANIJH010000225.1:22273384-22285036 GCA_024520975.1 Erythroxylum areolatum | reverse complement strand
ATGATTGTAAATTGTGATATGAATGAAAAGGGTTTCAAATTAAAGTGGACTAAAATGTTTATTGGATTCCGCACTTGTAATGATTTCAAAAACGTTTTAAAAATGACTTATTAAGTTTTGAACGGAAATTTAGTTCAGTAGCATACCATTTCCGTGTGACGCGGACTCGGGTATCACCCACGATATCGGGTTCGGGTCCTGCGGGAGTGGGGTGTTACATTAGACATGGTGTAATTTCTCGAGTATGTCAAGTCAGAGAGAAACTTAGCGGATCCACTTACAAAAGCTTTTAGTAGAAAACTAGTTTTAGAGCATGCTAAAGGGATAAAGTTGAGCCTAATTGTGTAGTAACCTCATAATGGACACCTGACTTGGGAAACCAAGTTCAATGGGTCAAACCAAGTTATATAATGACTACTTACTTGTACTTTGTTTGCAGAATAATACTGAGATATATTCAGTTGTTGAATTGCATCCTTAGCATGACTTTACTGTGTTTGATAAGGTTGGATTGTATAATCCTTAACGAGTTCCATACCCCAAGTTTGGGTGGTGTGAGCAGTACACACTTAATAGACCCACCTACGTGATTGTAGGGGGCTAGCTACTCTCCTATGAGAATATTTGGGCTATCTTTCTAGAGTGATCATGAGACTAGGGCATTTTGAGGCTGTTAATTCTCTAGTAGGTTTTGTCTCCAATTTTCTTGGACAACAGGTTCAAGACTTAATTCACCTAGTTGTTCACCTATTTTTCTCCTAAATTGTTACAGTTTGTTTCTTAATTTTTGGACCAAGTGGGGTATTGTTGGTATTATTAGTCTATAACTTAGACCCTACAGTTGTCAACCTCATTATTATCCTTTAACAGTTATAATGTTAACCTCATTATTATCCTTTAATAGTTATAATGTTTAGTCATTATTATGCTCCAACGTTCATTTCTCATATTGCCAACGTATACATTGTTTCTGTTATATATAGGAGTTATGCATTTGCTCAATAATGAGACTGTTGAACACTGCTCATTTTCTTTGTTTTTCTTCTCTCACGCATCTTTATTTGCTCCATTCAACTCAAGCATTTTCCTCTACGTACAAACACCTTACACACGTATTTTTTCTTACGTACAAATTCTGCATTTATCTGCCTTCCTTTAATTTTGGAGACAGTTCCTACTCCACCCTTTGTTTTACTGCACTGTAGAGGGGAAATTTTCGGTGCACTGTAGAGGAGAAATTTTCGGTGCAATAGGGAAATTTTCGACCTAAGACTGATTTTTTATGATATCTTGTATTTTTGATAAGTCGTTCCATTTTAATTATTATTGCTACTTTTACTAAGACAACATATAAAGTCTAGATTTTTAACAAGTTCATAAAGAGCAACAATTTTTTTACAAATTTTTTAGATCTTAACAGTTCTAACTTAAGCAATTTATGACTTCTGTTGAGTTTAGGAGTCAGAATTGGCCCATAAAAAAGTCTTATTCTCAACACCAGCATATGAGACATCTTTAGTTTACTCAACTACCGCGGTTTTAATTGGATTTTTGGAGGGCAAAATATTTTCTTTTCCTATCATTCCTGCGCTCAAGATCTATATCTTCCCGATTCAACCTATTAAAATTGTAGTCATTACCAATATGACTAATTGAATCCTTTCTAAAATTAAAAAGGAAGGGATTTTATAATATGATAATTACATGAGAGTCAACTCCACAAAAATCAAGATGCATGTCATTATTAATGCAACTAAAAATTGTGATGTTGATAAGAATTAATTTGCGGACTGTCATTGAAAATTTTGAGAAAAATTCTAGTTTTTAGTATAAATTACCCTATAAATGGAGAAAATTGGAGTTAGGTGTTGAATCCTGTTTAAATGATTGCAAAATTAGATGACACATATACGTTCGTTTAAGCGATTTTATCAGTAAAGTGTCATCGCTAGAGGCCCCTCCCAATCTGATCGTAAGTAACGGTAAACTAAATCACTTCTTAGATCCTTTTGAATGGGAAATTTGCTGGGACCCCCTCAAGTGCTCTATTTCTTGTTCGCTGTCAATCCTCCATTCTTATCTAAAAGTGCATAGTTTGCTCCCCTGACATGTCAAGCTACAGTTGATTTGAATGTGGCTTTGGACTTATTCCTAATGATAAATTAGGATTGAATTTGATGCCATATATCCATTTAATAGCCTGTTTGGTTCACAGAATAGAATAGTTATTCTTTGGAATAGAAAAGATGAGGAATAGAATAGAATGTGTATTACTTTGTTTGATTTAAGGAGTGGAATAGATAAAGAATTTCTATTACATTGTTTGGTTTGAAAATATAAACTTAAAATAGGAAAGAAATAACTAACAAAAAGATTTTATTATTATTATTATTATCATTATTATTATTAAACTTTATTATTGTTATTATTATCATCATCATCATCATCAACATTATTATTTGTTATTTATTTATTTATTTATTATTAGTTATTTATTATTATTTATTTGTTATTATTATTATTATTTTATTATTAGTTATTTATTATTATTATTAGTTATTTATTATTATTATAATATTTATTATTACTAATATTATTTGTTATTTATTTATTATTATTTGTTATTTATTATTATTATTATTTATTTGTTGTTGTTATTATTATTTATTATTATTAGTTATTATTATTATTATTAGTTATTTATTTATTTATTATCATTAGTTATTAATTAATTATTATTATTATTTATTATTTATTATTATTATTTATTTTCTTATTATTTATTTATTATTATTAGTTATTTATTATTATTATTATTAACCTTATTATTATTATATTTATTATTACCATTATTATTATTATTATTATTTGTTATTTTATGTATTTATTTATTATTATTATTATTATTTATTAGTTATTTATTATTATTATTATTAGTCTTTTATTATTTATTTATTAATTTATTTAGGGTTTATTATTATTATCATTAAGCTTATTATTATTATTACTATTACTATTATTATAATTCTTATTATTGTTATTATTATTTTTTATTAAATAATAATAATAATAATAATAATAATAATAATAATAATAATAATAATAATAATAATAATAAGATAGGTTTAGCTATTCATTGATTAGTTAAAGATAGGTTAAGGTGAGGTTTGGCTATTCTTCAAATTTGAAGAATAGCTTTTACCTAAGATTAGTTATTCCTAGCTCTCTTTTTAACTAAGCATAGGCTTAGGAATAAGTTAGGAATATATTAGAAATAGCCATTCTATTCCGATGTACCAAACAAACCATAAGTTTCCCTCGATTATTAGCAGAATAGGACATATACATCTCTGCTTTGGCATTGTAAGACGATTCTTTTGGTGTCGTACTTTGTGGTTTGCAAACCCAAGAGGCTAATCAGCGAAAACGTGTTCCCATCAAATCCATATTCGGCCTCTCATTCGAAAAAGTAAAGATCCGGAGAACAAATGATAATTACCATAAACTATGAAAACCCTTATCTTATAAAAAAAAAAAAGGTATGTTTCACCGCAATATTTCCTCAATTTACTCTAAAAAGCTAATAAATATGTGGGAAGCTGAAATCCATGTCGAGAAAGAGAAGGAAGAAAATGAAAATTAGTGCAACGGACCCGCATGCTTAGCTACTGCCTTGAATTCTTAGTAGGCAATATTAATGATGTAATTGACTTGAAATGAGGAGGCAAACGGTCTAGTGATTCGCATGTAATGTCTATCCACTACGCCTTTATCATAGAACCAGGAGGCAGGCGAGTGACATAAAGTTCGTATTTTAATCTTTTTGTCTACGAATAACTTGTCTGCGCCATTATTAAAGCAATTAGAAAGGAGCGACAGTGTAGTCCATTTTATGATTTAGCGTTTCTTGAGGGGCATACAATTTTGGGATAATCATACAAGGAATCCCAACATTATGAATCTCGATGTCGACAGCAAATGGTTGAAATGGTCTATATGACGCAAGAAGGGGGAACGCAATGTTCAGGAAAAAAAAATATATTAATTTTTTCAACCAATACATAGCTTGTTTGGTTAATCTTATATAAACAAACGAAAAATGTTGTATTAGCTATATTGGAATTTCGGTCGGTCTCACTGTCTGACTTGGCCTGATCAAACAAGCAAAGAATCAACACTCGTGGGAGGAAATGGGGATGGCAACAGATTGACACGAAGAGATATTCATCTTGATTAAGCAACATAAAGAAGTTTATTGTTTCAGACCCGTGATGGTAACTATATTCGTTCGACTCTCTTTGGTGGTGCCGTATTCCTAAATATGAATAGTTTGATGGGGAGTTAGCCTTCCCTTTATGGTAGTTATCATGTTATGTAAGAGAAGAGTCACACAGGGACAAGATCTTCTGTAACATGGGGAAAAACAAAATCTTTCCATTTGTATTTATGTTTAGTTGAAGAAAATAATAAGTAGATATGATCTATTCATATTTTAAATGCAAGTAGTGACTAAGAAAAGCGCTAGTGAAACATTTCTTAAAACACATATTAAACATGAATTACAATGCTTGCATCAATAGCTTTGATAGTTCTAGATAACTTGGCCTTTTAAAATTTTATACGACAAAGTCTGCAGGCTCTCAAGGCAAAGTCGACGACTAGCGTCACGCCGCGCGTACATTAACCTCTCCAGGAAGCATCTTAGGTAACATACTCATATTCTTTCCTATCCTACGTAAGATAAGGCATTTAAAAAAAAGGTAGAAATTATTAAAGTGAGAAAAATAGGAGACGCCGGATAAATGAGTCGACGGACCATTAGTGGCCTACAAGAAGACCCCAAAACATGCTTCCTTGCCATGAAATCTGTCCCTGCTAGCTCACATTTCACTCCTTCCAAAGTCATAAAAGAAAAATACACAAGAAGCCAAAGCAGAAAACATATTGGATAACACCCATCCACTTGCCCTTTCCCTTAATTTAAGAATCTAGAAGACAAAGCAATGACATAAAGGATGTCTCTTATCATTTGTGTTCCTCATTCCATAAGATAAAAATTTAACCTCATATTCCAAATGTAAGAAAAGAAATTCGGTGAAATCTCAAAAGATTTAAGAAAATAAAAAGATTAAAAGGATAAAATATTTTATTTTTATAATGATGCTATACTCTCTGTTTTCAAACCCAAACCAGACCGGTCGGTAGTCCGGTCCGAATTATGCCTCAAAACTGGTATTCAATTGATTCGGTGTGAACCGGTTTTTGACCGATCGGACCGGTCCGGTTCGACCGGTTCAAGAATTTTTTTAAATTTTTTTAAATTTTTTAATATTATATATAATTAAATATAATTATTGCATAATTATTATGTCACACCGGTCGAACCGATCGAACCGGTAATCAGTAAGGCCACCAATTCGATGACCGGTCCGAGTTTCAGAACATTGGCTATACCTATACCAAACGTGGAAGGCAATTCATCGGTAACAATTAATGTCCAACTGGAAATGCCACGTGGTCAGTTTGGCACCGCCGATGTGACATGGAATTGTCCACGTATATGCTGTCAGGTTGGGAGCAGATAAACAGTGGTTGGAGCACGTGATCGAACGCCCACGTGTTGGGGTTTGAGGCCACACTCACGTGACAGTAGGCGTGATTAGTTGGGCTGAATAAGGGGTGCCGAATTGGAGGCCAGCAGGGCAAGTCTGCTTTTGCTGAGTAATAGTAAGTTAACACGTGTCAAAAATTGTGGCGGTGCGATTCGCAACGGAAGCGGTAAACGCGGATATGGAGTCGTCCAAACTCGACTTCTTTGGCCAACCTTTCTGAACTCCAAAGGAAAGGTGTAGAAGCACCCAAAATAATGGTCTCTCTTATCCAAAAATGGCGGTCGTAATTCACTATTGGCATACCACAAATTTGACGTTATTTAAAAGTATAATATTTACTGGGGTTCACTTTTGGGCAATATCCAGAATTATTATGGACAAGATATGGATGGTACCGCTGTATGTTTTTAAGGAAGATGTGGGTTTGATTCACTTAACTTGTGCAGCTGTCATGAGAATTATGTTGACTTATCAAACACCGACTATTGACTAGGTTGAATAATAACCAGTCTTTTGAAAATCGGACTGAACTGGTCGGTTGAATCGAAGAACCGGTGATTCGAAATATGAAACGATCCGATTTAGCTTGTATTTTTTGTGAGTGATTGACCCGATTATTTTACGGTTGAAACGGTAAAAACTGTTAAATCGATGAAAGAAAGAACCGACCGATACATTTAAAACACCTTAATTTTGATGATTTCAATTTGATTGAATATTATGATTAGTAATCTTTTTTAAAATATTTTTGATAAAATATGACTAGTGAGCTTTGTTATTTTGTTTTGTGTTGTATTTGGTGAACTTTTAAAAATAATTGTATATTTTAAAATTTAAAGGTTTAAGTTAAGTTTACAATTAGATAAATAAATAAATAAATAATATGTTTAAAAATTATCTTATATATATAATATATAAAATAAAAATTTATATATTTATTAATTATCGGTTCACGATTAAATTTTGATTAAATTATTAACCCTTGAATTAGTAACTTTTTGGATTCAATTATCGGTCCAATTTTTAAAATATTAATAACTCAATTCATTCTTGTAGGCCGCAAAAATCAAAATTGATTAAAGATTGGCATTTTGCACTCAAAAATTTCCCTCAAATCATGGATGCGTGAAAGTAAAAATAAAACAAGTTCCACAATAACAACGTTTTGTGATTCAAAATTCATGTACATCATATGATGTAATGTCTGTTCGTGCTGTCCGCGGTGTCAGTGGCCATAATTAGACGGCAAAAAGGACGCCAATTCTCGCAAGTGTCCACGTGGCAGAAGTGGATTGGGAGAAGCAATTACCGACAGTAGCGGACTTAATTGAAGAAGTTCAGAGGTAAAACCAAAGACCAAACGTCTCCGAGTTGGAATGTTTCCACTTCCACTTGCATCCATTCCCACTATATTCTAACATTAACCTAACACGCCCATCTAACTTCCTTCCTGTCCTTGGACCTACACAAACACGACACCTTCCACGTTAGGCCAATTGTGGATAAGCCTCTCTCTCTCCAAACTGTTTCTTCTTTTCTATTACCGAACAACTACAATAGTTCCCAATTTTCCACGACTTTCAAAATTCAAATTCCTCGTTCTTCAGGCGCTTCCTTATCCTTCCACACGGCCTGTCCCCTCTTCCCACCCCAAGTCTTCCCACTATATATATACACCTTCCCTTCTCTTCGTCTCCGAGCGTCAACCAAGGCTTATTATTTCCCACACAAAACTCCTAAACCATAGTTTTCATATTCTTTTTCTCCCAGGAAATGATTGATTTAGACTGGAAAGCAAAGATGGTCTCCTCTGATCTGCCAAACAAATCCCCAAAGCTCTCTAAGAAACCCAGCATATCGATCCCAACTTCTCCGTTTCGTGCGGTAACTAACACTTCACCGGCTCCGGCTCCTGAATCGGCTTGTTCTTCGTACGAGTACTACCTTCGATTACCGGAGCTGAGGAAGTTATGGAGCGAGAAGATGTTTCTCGAATGGAAAAATGAACCTGTTTTGAAACCGGCCCTACAAGCACTTGAAATCACGTTTCGGTTTATTTCTACGGTTTTGTCCGACCCGAGACCGTACGCAAACCAGAGGGAATGGAAACGGAGGCTCGAGTCTCTCGCAACTTCTCAGATCCAGCTAACTGCTACGCTCTGTGAAGACGAGGAGGAAGATGGTGAGACCCGTGGCAGGGCTCCGATCGTCGACTTGAGCTCATCAAACGGTGTTGTGGCTCGAGACGGTAGTTACGCTGAGGTGTGGAAAGTTCCAGGAGAATACACAGTGATCCAGAGAACAAGCGAGGCCAGCCTCCTACCTCGACTCGCCACGTGGCAGAAATCGGATGATGTTGCACAAAAAATCCTCTACTCCATCGAGTGCGAGATGAGACGATGTCCTTACACTCTGGGCCTCGGCGAGCCGAACCTCTCGGGTAAGCCTAATCTAGACTACGACGCCATTTGCAGACCAAACGACCTTCATTTCCTCAAAAAGAATCCGTACGATCACGTGGGCAATCAGGAAAACCAAACACTTTACACAACTTACCAGATTCTAGAGTCATGGATCCAAGTAGCCAAAGAAATCATCAAGCGAATTACAGAGAAGATCAACGATAAGAATTTTGAAAAGGCGTCAAATGATTGTTACATGCTCGAGAAAGTCTGGAAGCTTCTCGCAGACATAGAAGATTTACACCTTCTGATGGATCCGGATGATTTCTTGAAACTGAAAAACCAGTTGCTGATGCGATCACCGGACAATTTGGAAGCGTTTTGCTTCAGATCAAAATCGCTGGTGGAAATAACGAAGTCTTCCAAGGACTTGAAACACAACGTACCGGGGATTCTGGGCGTGGAAGTGGACCCCAAGGGTGGGCCCAGAGTACAAGAGGCGGCCATGAGAGTGTACGCTGAGAAGAGAGAGTCAGACGTGGAGAAGATACATTTGCTTCAGGCTTTACAGACGGTAGAGTCGGCGTTGAAGAGGTTCTTCTACGCATATAAGCAAGTGCTTGTGGTGGTAATGGGGAGTTTGGAGGCTAAAGGGAATATGGTTCTGGTGAGTTCAGAATCTTGTGATTCGGTGAGCCAGTTGTTTCTGGAACCGACTTATTTTCCGAGTTTGGATGCTGCAAAGACATTTTTGGGTGATTTTTGGAGTCACGAATACGGTGGAGGGTTGGAGAGACGTCCTCGTAAGAAGTCGGTTGTCGACTGAGTTGTGGGTGAAGGGGAAGTCTAAGGTCAAAACGAGAAAACTGTTATTCTTTGTAATCTGTATAAATTTATTTATTAAGTTTGTAAGGCTGGTTATACTTTTCATGGTTAAAAAAGTACAAGTTTTGATTTAATACATTTTTCCAAATTTATTGAAATTTCAAGATGAAATGATGATAAACTAATGCTTTAAAAGTTGAACGTTGCACACTTTGTTCAGACGGGGATTTGAATTGAAGACTTGGTAAAGTAATCTAGTTCTAATTTATCTCTAAAATCGCCCACCCTTACGGTCAACCCGCTCAATTAGTTTGTACAAAATTGAAATATCTATGTCATCATGCGATGTTGGGAAACTCCAGCGGGCGGCTCCTGATAACCTAGGAAAGAGCGACTTTGTTACTTAAAACTCAATGAGAATGTGGACCCCAATTCTGTTATAATGTATATTTATTCTTACCTTACCCCTGTACAGTTTACACGCACATGTTCCCAACAAAATTATCTTTACGTATGCCCAAAGGGCTTTGTGTTTCTATTTATTTTCGGCTCTGGTTGGTTGGCCATACAATCTGATGTTAGGCCGTGCAATCTTTATGTACACATAGCAAGCAGAGGATTTTGATTGAGGCTTGGGCCCTGCGTACATGGTGAATTGTCGTGTTAAGAATGTAGACTCATAATTATTTAAGTAGCATTATAACTCGTACATGAGCTAAGATCATTCATTCGTTGAAACTTATGGATAAGGATGGTCAATGGCAAACCAATGAAAGCGCATGTTCAGTTTAGTTGGCCTTTGTTCATCTGCACAAACTCAAAAGTGCTCTCAAATTTGTCCTAAGAGAACAAACAGGGACCAAAAGGCATTAAAAGCATATTTTATCGCAGCTTATCCGGTTGTTTATATGTTTGGTATAAATATATAATATGTACAAAAAATATCAGTTTAACAATGGACCTCCTGTTTATATATATTAATCAATTAATATAATTAATTACTGCTTTTTTATTTTTATCTCATAATACTTATCTTTTTTTTTTGGTAAATCAAATAGTAAATTAATAAAAAAAGGTTTATGTTCAAACCAGGGGTTGCCTTGAAGGCCTTCCCCTCCAAAACTGGGAAGGTAATTAACTTATCATCATCATCATCATCATCATCATTACCCAGTTTGAAATCCCGCAATAAAGCAAGGTCTGAGAAGGTCCGATAATACGCAGCCTTACTCCTACATAGTAGAGAGGTTGTTTCCGGTAGATCCACATGCAAATGAGACAAGATAAGTATGATGCAAGGTACAGAAACACTTCATTAAAAATAAATAAACAACTAAATAAATATAAATATAATAATAATAATAAATAAATAAATAAAATAAAGAAATAAATAATTAAATAAATCGGCAAGAGCCTAGTATGCTATAAAGTCCATCCCTCCTCGTCATGCAGTAGGTAGGGGGACTTCCCTCATAAACCCTAGCAGAAAGTCCCCTACTAATATGGATAACTGGAACGGTCAATCCTTTACCCTGATCCGATCGCGCCAAACTTTTCTATTTCTAGCGACTACCTCATTAAGGGCCAACTCTGACATATCTTCCTTGATCACTTCCCGCCAGTTCTTGTAAGGCCTCCCTCTCCTTCTCTTAGATCCGCTAAGTGTTATACCCTCACAACTTCGAATCGGAGCATCAAAGGGCGTCCGCCGCACATGTCCATATCACCTAAGCTTAGTCTCTCTCAACTTGTCGGCAAAGCTGGCCACCCGGAGTCTACCTTTTACCACCCGATTTCGAACTTTATCTCTCCTAGTAATGTCACACATCCACCTAAAGAAATTTGACAAAATTGTGCCTGCTGATATTATGCTTAATGAGCTGCTTGGTTTCCTCATCTCTGATGTTTCTATGGAAGTCTGTTGACCACCAAATCCTTTATGTTCTGCTTTGGGCATAGGCTTGCCATGGGGTTGGATTCCAGCAACTGTCAGTTGCAAAGATTTTACCTGAACAGAAAACTGCAAATATATTGTTAGCTACTAATTATAACTCCTACCATTACCTTCTCTCGATGTTTGCACTGAGAAGCTCCATGACTTGGATGATCACTCTGGAGTTTAAGCTCCCCACCTCCAATGCTTCATCTTTGAATGTTCAGGAATTTCTTTCTTTCCAAAGATTATAAACTGTAACTGAAAGGAGGATAGGAAAAATATTGGGGTCACAGGTTTTGAAATTCAGTGCTTGGTTCAACCAATTGGGAATGGACTGGAGGTTTATCTGATTTGGAAGGGAGAGTTGGAAATGGTTGAGGCAATGAGCTCACACTGTGTTTGAGAAGGAGCAGTCAAAGAATAAATGTTCTATTGTTTCATTATGCTTAGAGTACAAAGAACAGTGACTTGGGGTGTAAAAGTAGAGGAGTCTATCCCTTGTTTGCAACTTTCTAAGGAAAGCTAACCATAAAATGAGAGAGCATCTAAGGCTGTTCCTTTTGAACCAAACTAGTTTATGCCAAGGGACTCTCTGGATTGGGGGTCTCAAAAAATTGTAGGCTGAATCAGTAGTATAAGTATACAGATTTGCAGACCTAACTATCCATTCCAAACTATCTAGTTTTGAGCTGTTTGGTTGGTACTGCAGGGGCTCAAGGTTTTCTATAATCCCTACAGTTACTTCTTGCCAACACCACTCATTGTTTGTAATCGCTTCTGAAACTTTTTTTGTCATACTTTGTAACATCCCCTCTCCTATAGGAAAGGGTATTTTGGTAATTAGGATGGGTTCGGGATATTAATTTATATCTCGGCA
>JANIJH010000225.1:22216106-22252501 GCA_024520975.1 Erythroxylum areolatum | reverse complement strand
TATAATGTCCTCTTAAAAAAGATCATCAGATGCTTATAAAAAAGAAACAATAGTACTAAGTAAAGTATCGTTAATATCAATGTTAAAAGAAATAAAAATTATTTGTAAATAATAAAAGCATTTGATGCTTGATCAAGAATACATCTATCACATCCCCCACTCTCGTAACCAAACTCACTCCTTTTCCATCTTGTTAATATCTCATTTGTACTTTATCAAAAGTATTTAAATTATCCCCATATGTTTATTTTGTCTTCTTTCATATTAATCTCTGTTGATCACTCTTATAATTCTTTAGTTGATCTTTTTATAACTTTCTTTTGTAATAATGGAGTCAAGGTAATCGATTTGTCGTTTATAGAAAAGGAGTAACTATTCTTATATCTATCATATATGGCTCTCATATCAATTTGTAAAAGACTCCTTAAAAGAATGTGATTAACTTACATAGGAATCATATCACATTATACCTAATCCTTGTACCTCCTAATTAAGAAAGAAACTAGTACTTTCTTTGTTACCCTAACGTTCCCACTCTCATTTAACTATTGTAAAGTATACGATTTATGGTGTTTTGTATTTAAATTCTTCGTTAACTTTAGATATATTTACACAACTTCATCCAATTATTATCATTAACATAAACTTAATCCCTAATGGAACAATTTGTATGGAAGAGATTATCTTATTGTTCATTCACATCATACTCTCCAACATACATACTCAATGTACTCCTAATGACCTATATCCTTCCCTTTTCAAATCTCTCAATACTCTCATCATCGCTATCATATATTAAACTAAGTATATCATCATCTGTATCCTCTTATCTCTCAGACACATACTCTTCATCCTTCCTGAATGTCATCAACTTCTTATTGGGATATTGTAAAGCTACATCCCCTTTTTTAAGTTCTTCAAGTACTTGATATCTTGATTCCTAGTTGTTGAAGAGGAATTAATTATATTTTTCTCTCCAATTGGTGCTTACTTTTTGGTTTAGTTCATATTTAGGTTTGGAACTTTACCACTCGTTTTACTCCATGATAGGTTCAATGATGATAGTAGAAATACCAAAATAGTTAATAAACCTCCCAGGTTCTGGTAAGTGTCTCTCAGTTCCTTCCCCTAGTGAAGATTTTTTTATCCTACTAATTCACGATATAATTACTAAATTTGTGGTTGTCAATTTAACTTTTTTCTTATTCAAAAAGTTGTAATAATCAAAAACTAACTCTACATACTTTTTCACTTTAAATAAGTATCAGGATTTATCTTTCTCATAAAATATGGTATATTCATCTTAATAACATGTATATTGTTCTCCATCATTATATCCCTTATCATAATATAAACTATATTTGCTTCCTCCTTGTCTTCCTATTCTACCTCTTTTTTCACCTCTCTCTCCTCTACCTCTCTTTAGACTTAACTCTCTGAAGTAGTTGGCAATTCTCTCAACATCATCATAAGCCTCAAAGTCATCTATTCTAGTAGGTAAAAGTGAGTTAGGATGTAAACTAAATAAAGAATCTTTATGTTTCTCCATTTTATCCCTTACTTCACCAAATTGCCTAATGAGATACTCAAAATACATTGTATTATGTTTATGCTAAACTCGTAATTTATCACCACTCTATCCTTTTCACTCCCATCCTTATCTTTGGAAGAGTTTTGGCCTCAGTTTCGAGATATAATGAAGTAATAAAAGTATTCTCTCACATATTTCTCTTAAAATTCACTCTACCTCACAACTTAAACTTGTGATTGAAGGTTCTGTGCAAATAATTTAATCTACTAGAAAAGCTAGTTTTAATCTTCTCTTTTATCAAATAGCCCCTAATGAAGCAAATTAGATAGAAACAATATAAAGAACATACAACTAGAGGCTAAAAAAGTATAAAAAAACTTAAAAATGGAAAAATTAAGATCTATATAACCCAATTAGATCGAATAGAGACAAAGGAGAGAAATTAACAAGAAAGAATTGAAATAAAGAACAACAGAATGTGTATGATGTATATGGTAACTTCTTATTGAAGAAGAAATAAAAATCCTTACTTGTAAAGGATAATGCAATTTTCCAACCCTTTGTGATTGAGGTTTTTTTAGAACTTCTCTTGATAAATACTTATTGGAATTATATTAAGACGACAATTAAAACAACCAAATTGTAATTGAAATAAAGGGTTCTCTTAATAGAATTTGAAATTTTTTCTCTCTTTTTTCTTTTTTCTTTTTTATTCTAACTTGTAAAATAAAATAAAGAAGAGATAAGAACAATAAGAACACCTAAGGGAATTAAATATTCGGTAAGAAGATACAATAATATTGAAAACATTAACTGAAGAAATCTATAACAAGCTTGAATATAAAATTGGCTTTAATACTAACTTTGGATAAGACTTTCACTAAAATGACTAGTGAAATTTGGTACCAATATGAATAAGTATAAAGGATTTTTCTATGAAGAAAAACTTGATTAAAAAACTAGACTCAAAACAAAAAAGAAGGATACTTATCGCCAAACTCATATAAAAGATTAGAAGAGAGTAATAAGATTCTAGGTTGATAGCCGTTAGAAAGATATATAAGTTTAAAATTTGTTAGAGAACTTAAAATGAGTTTTTCTAACCAATGAATGAAGAAAAATCTCTCCAAGCATTTTTGATTAATTGTTAATATCTATCTCCGTAAATACATTAATAAGAAAGTTTTTATAGGCACAAAACCTTAGGAACTGTAGTCTTAAAAAGAAAATATATTCTTGTTATATTCTAACTAGATAATTAACAAATAACTTTGAAAAGTTAATTACTATCTAAACAAAAATCTAAATTTCAAACAAACTAAAACACCTAATTCCACAAGTCCAACACCTATTTGGTGCAGTCTCACTTATTGATACCAAATTGTTTATAGAATTTCTTTAGTAAATAAACATGAATAATAAAGTACCATATTTTGGAACACATGTCTAATATGATTTTATATAGGTGTCGTGTTACTTAATTCTCCAATTTTCCATTAGTTACGTTATATTTCCTCTTTCTATAACTTTCTCCTTCATTTGAATCAATGTTATGAACTTGAATTTAGTCTCTTGAAATAACAAAGTTTCATTCCTTGTATTAAGGTGCACCTTTAAGTCATTGAAAGTTTCTTTGGCCTTCTTTGTTCTACTCTTTGTCAATGGTTCGTAAATATTGTCGAATAGATCTCTAGCAACTTTTGACACTTGATTTGAGCTATTAGCAATCTATTTAAGTCCCTTTTATATCTCTCTTCCTTACATAGCTTGAGGTGGCATTTGATTCATATTAAAAATTCATTATCTAAAATGTTAAAATATAAAATAGTATATAGCAAGCAACCGCTAGCTTAATCGATAACTTTTTACAAGACTGGAAAAAATTGTTAAAGATAAGATTATCTTCTATGCATCAATGGATGTTTTCCAATTAAGAAAATACAATTTTTATTTGAAAAAAGCTATTTGTCAGCCTGTTGATGATCTTCTTAGTAATTCTCTTTTTTCTACCAAATACTAATGCCATATATTTTTAAAATAACATGTTACATTACAGTAATCATTTGCTTTGAAATGTGTTTATCAAAAAATAAGCATATTTTACTTTAATATTGAAATTTGTTTGTGCTCGTACACCCAATTCAACTGGGCCCAATCTGGCATATTTGTCATTGAAGCCCGTAACTTTAAATTTGGCAAACAATGTATATATTTTCACTGTGCAAAAATAGCCAGGTGTCAATAGTGACGTGTGTCTATAACTGCCCGTGAAGCCCAGCGAAAAAGGCGATTCAAAGCCCCCACCTTAGCCCTGGGCACTTGACTCGGTACATCTACTGCCACGTACCACTTTCCCCACATTAACGTCACGCGCCTGTCTTGTATCCAGTTCACCCACCAATCAAATATAGATCTCTACTCGCCGACAATTAAAAAAAAGCCTAATATCAGCGGGCCACGTCCCATGAACAAAAACGGGTAAACATAAAATCTTGCAATACAAAACACCAATTTGAATTGACATTGAGTTCCTGTAAGAATCCTATGATTTTGTCACCTATTTTCTGGTAATCTTTTGAGTTGCTTTCTTCTTTTTGTTTTCGAAATTAGATTTTTTGACTGACGGGCTGGCTTTATCCATTTCTTCAGATAAAAGGTTGATTTTTGAAAGAAGCAGCGAGTTGTCTAGACTTTTTGATACTTCTTTTGATGTTCGGCGGAAAAGGGAACGATTTTCACGGAAACCACGCGGCTTTTGACCTGATTACACCCTCTTCTCATCTTAGTGTAGCCTTTCTTTGGCCGGAAAGTTTTCGGGACTTAATTTCTGGGTTCTTTGTTCAATAACCATTCTCGATAAAGCTTTATTCAATGGGGTTAGAGCGCTTGCAAAGTTTAAACCTTTGGATTCCTTATCTACCATCTTATTGTAATACACCAATGGCTGCTGCAACATTTTCTTTGTTACCGTTTAATAGCGAAAGTCATAAGAAAGCTTGTCGAGTGTCACGTAGGTCGTCTCTATACGGCCTTTGTAGTTGTCCCAGAAGTGTTGGCTTGAAACGATCGTGCAGTGCGAGTCTTAATGAGTGTTTTGACGAGGAGTTTTCAAAGAAGATTGAAGATTCGGCTCGGCATGTCCGTGTTACGGGCAGCAGTGACGCAGCTTTTGCAGTGTCAGAGGCTCCTCGTGAGGAAAGAAACGACCCATTTTTTTCGTTTTTGCCTTCAAAGCTGGAGCTTCTTGAACCAAATTTTCTGGGAATTGAACCAGAGCCACCAGATTGGCCAGAAAGAGACGAGCTTGTCAGGATTAGCATTGAACATAAGGCAAATAGCGTTGATATCCCTTTATCACTGAGGATGATAAAAAGGAAACAAAAAGGGCAAGTGGGGTTTATGGATGCTGGGGATTTAGCTTCCTGCTCTGTGAAGATGGCATTTTCGTCGATGGTTTTCATGATTCGAGAGCTTCAAAATCACGCCTTGAACATTAGGGAGACTCTAAACAGCGAAGACCTACAAGGCGTCATGAATAACGTTCACATGGAAATGAATTCTTGTTTCGTGAGGCTGTTCCAACAAGTCTTCTCAAGAACGCCTACTCTCATGATCTATTTGATGCTTCTTTTAGCCAATTTCACGGTGCACTCAATGGTTGGAAACACTCACGTTATGGCCTCTCCTTCGCCGAGGATTATGGATTGTAGTGTGTTAACTACTGAAGAGACGAATCAAGAACAAGATCACAGGGTAGGTCACATTAGTAGAAAAGATAAAGTTGGCCGAAATAGAGCTAGGAGCCAAGAAAGGGACTTGTTGTTGGGCAGGTTATCAACTTCAATTGATCATCATACTATAGTTCCACGTCAGATTGGTGAGGTTTCTTGGCCTGAGAATCAAGAGCTGCATCGAGAAGAGGAGGTTAGGCTATGGGACCTAATGGTAGAGGAAGCTTCAAGGATGCAAACAGAATCAAGATACACTCTTGACGATGAGACGAGGAAACAGTTATTGTCATCTCTTTCTGTGGAAGTTGAATCAGACGACTATGCAGAGTATCACAGGACAGATCTCATTTATCAGATGGGTGTAGCTGAGGATCCAAATAACCCACTTCTGCTGTTAAACTATGCCCAGTTCCTCTTCGCTGTTTCTCATGACCATGACAGGTACATTTGATTTCTAGCCATCAACTTCTCTTTGGTGCTTTTTGCTTGTTTTCACTAAAAGTATCAGTTGGATAATTGAATCATGCTAGCAATCTTAGAGTCAATGGAACTTGGTACAAAGTCCATATTCTTCACGGGTGTGAAGTATTTACCACTAGTTCATTCCTGCTAAAACAAAAGTTGGCTCCATGTCTGATCGTATGCATTACTTGATTTGGTGGGAATTTTACAGGGCAGAGGAGTGCTTCAAGAGGGCTGTTCTGGCTGGACCGCCGGACGCGGAGGTGTTGAGTCGTTATGCAGATTTCTTGTGGATAGTAAGGAAGGACTCGTGGGGTGCAGAAGAGAAATATCAGCAGGCAATGGCAGTTGAGCCAAACAACCATTATCATGCTTCAAAGTATGCCAATTTCCTTTGGAACACTGGGGGCGAAGACACTTGTTTTCCACTTCAAGCTTCCAACGACAATTACAACAATGCTCTCTGAGTTCGAAGTGCGAGGACAAATTAATAAAATCCTAGCAAATGCTACCTGTCAGAAAATCAGGCACTTAGTCTTTAGTTTTAGTTGAGGTCCTAGCAAAGGACATTTGTATGCCATTGGAACTCCCAAGTCCCAATACCAGGCATTTTGTATCTGAATCCATGCTCTCTCAAGGCATTAGAGGTTCTATCAATCAAGTTCAAGGCCCGAGTTTTGGTTATACTTCGTTCAACCTTTGTTCCAAAGCCCGCAACTTTGATCTTAGACAGAGCAAACCGAATATAGCTCCTGTGCCAAAAATGAGAGGAGGAAAATTTTTGCCCCTAAAACGAAGTCATGAAGAAACAGAGGATTCGACAATATGATTAGTTTGGATATCGTAACATTCAAAATGATGAAAATCTGAAATTACAACTAGTATTCGTCCCTCTTTCCCAACATTTTGCTCTTAGTTCAACTTCAAAAGAATAGTAAAACATGATAAGGCAAAAAAAAAAAAAAAAAAGAGTATAAATTGTTTAGTTCTCATGTGGTAGTTTTGTTAACAGAAACTTTTGGGCTACTGTCTTTTTGAGTGGCATTGCCGATGGAATGAAGGAATCGTAGTCTCTCAACAAGACTTCTTAAATTTGAGTGTTGAAACTGCTATTTTATTATTTCTATTTTAAGCTTATAATGGCACAATCACAGGAAATATTTTAAGATTTGGTTAGAAAAACTTACACTTGTATTCAAAATATTTTCAAAATCATTTCCTTGTTGTTTCGTGGGCGAATTAGTATTACAATCATGTAGAATTTATACATTTATTATGAATCAAAATGTTTGCTATAAATCTTGTTTAATCTTGTTTTGTTATGATGTATCAAGTTAGGGACTAAAATATTTGTAGCACTTGAAATTATCTTTTACGTAATCATAAGTACATCTGTTATGATATATTATTCATTGTGTGTTTTAGATCACACTCCTTTCCATTGGCATGCTTTAACTGTGAAACTTTTTTTAGTTTCACATATAAAATCTTAAGTATCGAGTGGTCCTATTTACAATAATATTAATAAAGTGGTTTGTTTATGGGAGTGGAATGTTGCTTTAAGAATATTATAGAGCGATAATAATTTAGATAAAAGATTGTTTGGATGTCTCCACTACTTAATTGATAATTGTGAATTTTTCCAATGATATGACGAGACAAGCAATTTTATGAGAGAGACATCCATAGTACTCAAAAGTTAAATAAAAATATATTTGTATTAAAGAAAGAGGTTGAAACAAGGAGAAGCATAACGAAAACAAAAAATTATGATGAGCAATTAAAAATTATGAAGCAAGACATTGAGATGTTGATTAGAGAGTATAAAGAGTTAAGGTTAATGTTATTCATCACAAATGTAGAATTTATTTCAATTTTTGTTTAATTGTTCATATTCTATATAGTTGAAAAATGGATTTAGTATGAAATTGACTACATGTTCAAGTTTATATTTCATTATCAAATTGACTAATATAAATGTACTTATATTTTTATTATTGGATAAAAGTTTTTTAAAGTGTGAAATAGTTAAATTGTTGAAAGGAATTTAATGCTTTTTGGTTTACCACCTGATTTGTTAAGGATAGTAGTATGTCCTTTTCTTATCAAAATTGTGAAACGTTTTGGGTTGAAAATAAGCAGTAGTTAAATAGTTCCTTTCCTTATAAGAGTTTTGGTTTTTTAACCATAGTAGAAATAAAAAAAATTATTTTGTCAACTTGATATTTTATATAGTTTACAAACGAAAAATATATATCATTCACTTGGTTAACAAATAAACTTGATCATTCACTTGGTTTACAAAAACTTATAACAAACATTATGTTAATCATAACCAAGTTAGTTCTTTAATACAATATGTTATCTATTTCATAAGCAAATAAACATGATCGTTCACTTGGTTAATAAACAAACTTAATCACTCATTTGTTTAATTATGAAATTTCAATTAGAAAATAAACATATTCATCCATAAGTTATTCAGATGTTTGGTTTGTCAACTTATTGGCCAGTGGTTCCAATTATAGCTCTCTTTTTGCTTGATTTAACTTGTAATTATCTTAAAGTAACACTATATTCACCTTTAAACTTAAGATTTCAAAAGCCAATTCGAAAGATCTAGGATCAATAAGCCACATTTTCCTTTTGTTGTATTTGTAAAACTAGCAACATGTGAACCAACCTGTGAATATAACACTAGTTAATCAATGTGTTGATGAGTTTAATATTATTGAACAAAGAGAGATTCTAATTAATTTTTTGGTGATAACAAAACATAGTTACTACTAATGAGTTTATTATCTTGATAAAAAACGCAATATAAGAACAAAATGAAACGATAAAATTAAGAAGATATTTTATGAAGTTGATAAAAAGAAGTTGAATTTTGTAACCATCAAATTAAGATCAATGCACATTAAGGGTATTTTATATTTTATATTATTAACTGTAATATTACTTTGTCAATTTGATAATTCAAAGGCTACCATGTATAAACATTCCATCTTGCTTCATTGCATAGTTTTTTTTATTCATCAAAAGGCATTAAAGCTTTTGTTTTGAGAAAAAATCCTATTAATCTTTTGAATACTCTTTAGAGAATATTTTAGGAAGTGTTTAAATCACAATTACATTAAACAAATTAATTTTGAGCATTTAAAGTTATTAAAATCATGTTTTTAGAGTGATTAGTCAACTTATATAGGTTAATGGTTGACTAATATAGTTTAAACTTATTAAATTCGATGTACTAAGAGTTTGTTATAATATTGGTTGATATATTGGTAGATGAATGTGTCATGTTTGTCAACCAATTTGCCTACTACTCAAACAATGCCTTAACCACTAGTGCATATTGTGCTTTAATGCATACTAGTTGACTAATATATTATAATGTTCGACCACTACTTTATAACAAGTTAGCTCCAAAAACAAGTAAAGGCCTTAAAAATCTATAAATAAGTGTTTTTTTAATAAGTGTTTTTTTATTAGTTTTAGTAAGCATTTGAGTATATTTTATACACATTTCTAAGTATTTTTTAAATCATTAGCATCATTTTCTCATATAAGTATGGATAAGCCTCTTTGAATTTATCAAGTGATAAAGTGATATATTTTAAGATGTAACATTTGTTTGGGGCATTATTATATAAACTTAGGGATGTTCTAAATAGGAATGAGGTTTCTCTTCACTTTGGAAGAAGACAATAAAAGGGTTCCTCTTAGCCAAGAAAAAATGTACAAAGGTTATTCTTCCCCTTGGAAAAAGAATAATAGTAAATTTGAAGAAGAGTTTTGGGTTTGGACACAAGCAAGGATTGTCTATAGAACCACTATAAATTAGTTTGCATTTTTTCTTGCCTATCCTTTTGAAATTATTATTCAATTATTTGATTAATTTATACTAAGCAATTTTTACATCCTTATTTATATTAAGTGTCATTAATTAAGTACAATAGCTATAAAAGTTTGTTAAATTTGTAAACATCCAATTTACCCATTCTTGGGTGCAATTAGGGATTAATAAGTAGTATTAGAGCGGGTCATATGGCAAAGATCTTATAGAATATTTAAGAGCATCATCTTCTTCATTCAACTAAGAAAGACAAACTATTATTGGAGCACCTTTCTTTAATGAGAATGGTTATCTCTATTGGAAAACTAGGATGAGGTTTTTTTTAATAGGCAAAAGTATTAACTTATGAGAAATTGTTTCAAATGGTTCTTTTATTCTTACAAAAATTGGAGATAATAAAAAGTATCTAAATTAAAGAAAAATGGGAATATTAAGATAAAGAGATTAATTTCTTTTGAATAGTAGACCGTAAATATCCTATTTTGTTCATTATAAAGAAACAATTTCAATAGTATCTCTATATGTAAAATGACTCATGAACTTTGATACACTTCATAAGTTACACTTGAGGGAACAAATTAAGTAAAAGGGAGCAAAGTGAGTATGTTAAGTGTTGAAATGGACACAATAATTGAAGGAACTTATTGGATCTCTTCTTATATACAAAATGAGGTTTTGAGAGACATACAAAGAAACAACACTTGCAAATAAAAAACAACAATCAAAGTCTCAAAGGACAAATCAAGCAAAGAAGAAGAGACATTAACTAATGAAAGCAATGAACAAGACATTGACTTAATCACTAAAAAATTCAAGAATTTTTTGGAGAAGAAATTCTTTAAAAGAAAGGATTTCCAAAAAGTTAAAGATGATTCAAAATATAAATTATGAAAAATTATTTGCTTTGAATTTAAAAAAATCGATCATATGAAATCATAATGCCCTCTACATAAGGATGACGATAAGTATGAAAAAAAAACAATAAGAAGGAGAGGAAGAACAAACACAAGAAGAAAGCACTTAAAGCCTCAACTTTGGATGATAGTTGTGAATATGAAAATGAGTCTTTGAAAGAAAAGATAGCTCACATATGTTTTACCGCTATGAACTATGATGAGGTAACATCTTCCTATAATTTGTATGATAATGATAGTGGTTTAACATATGATAAAGTAGTCAAAAGTTTAAAAATCATGATTAGAAATAGAAAGAAATTATCTTCCAAACTTAAGGAAGTTCAAAAATAGTTGGAAGCAAGCATTAATAAGAATGAAAAGATGAAAAGTGAATGACATATCATTAAAGCATCCAAAAATACTGTCATTGATGACAATCATGCATTAGACACATTAAAACATAAAAATTGAGATAGTAAAAAATAGATCAATGTTCTAAAAAATTATTAAACCAAATTCACTAAAGGGAGTGAAAAACTAAAAATTATGCTAGAAGCTTAAAAGAATTCCAATGATGGGCATATAATAGGATACAACTATAAAAGTGAAGCCAATTTTTAGAACCTCGTTTATATATGAAAACTATATGTATAGCAAAGAATCATTGCCTAATGAAACAAATGACTATGGAGCATCTACATCAAAGTATATACATATATATGCAATATCCACTATGACTAACTCTAAGAGAAAGCATTATGTAATTTCTGATTATGTATTAGAGGTAGTCTTGAATAGTTTAGGTTGCAGTACCTACTACTGGAAATTATTGTAATTTTGGTGAGGCGCTCCTTGTTATAGACATCTAGTGGGCTGATAAACCATAAGATGCTGCTTGGTTGTGTAGACATGGGGAGCAATTATAAGGCCCCTCATGCCCATATGTTAGGTGTCTTTTGTATAGACTAGAGATTACACTTTCGCAAATCTCTTGCTTGTACATACCATTATTTATTTATAAATTCATTGAAATACCAAAAAAAACTCTAAGAGAAAGCATTATGTTTTCATGTAGGGCTTATAATTTAGGCAAAGAGTTCAATACTTCTTAAGGGAAGAATAGGCGTAACTTCTATAATAAATTGCAAACCCACTCACACTCCTTTAGACCTCAAAGAAGCAAGCATCAAGCCTCCATTCATAGTAGGTATCATACATATAATCATGACTTGATATTTCATTACTGCATGAAAACATTCGGCACTTTTAATATCCAAAAAAGATTCTTCATTATGCATACTTATATAGAAGACCAAGAAATGCATTTATGCATCATCATTTTATGATATGTCATTTTTGTTGTAAGTATGGACATATTGATAGATTTTATTTTATTAAAAAAATGGTAAGCAAACCCTTAAGGAAGTAAGTTGAAAAGAAGAAGGAGATTAACAATTAAAGACCTAGGCTCTTTTGGGTACCTAAAACACTTTGATTACCTTGTTTTATAGGGCTTTTAGAAAAGAAAGAGCAAATGACATGTATTAGAGATGGTAGTTAGTAAATTCAGTATTATTTTTTAAAAGTTTACATTTTTTCCATGAATCTAATCTTCTAGTGCCAAAGAAAGTTTTAAAAATATTTATGTAGAATATGAAAAACGTTAGCCCTTAAAGAGAATAAGAATGATCAAAGACTCTTTAAAACAGCCCATTGTTTAACCAAGTAACAATGATCAAAAGGATTATCTGCCTCCATTATATTTAAAATTCAAAATGAATCTTCATTAAAAGCAGTTATAGTTAATGTTTAACAAAAGGTAACTATTAGTTTATGATTTAGAAATATATAACATCTTACATTCAAAAGTCAATTTCAGTTTAAATTCTTAGTGATGAATATTTAAATTGACACTATGAATCAGAAATTAAACCTTTCTTTGATATCTTATGGAACTAAACTTAGATATATTATGCAAATATGGATATTAAGTTAACATTTATTGATACATTAGACCAATTAGGTTATAACTGTACTAAACTAATGAATGATGATATCAGGACATAATTGGGCATTATTCTATATGTTTAATGTCTCCCCTAATGTTTATGATAGCTATTGATTGATATTTCTATGATTTACTAAGCACCTTGATGTTTAATTTTAAGTTCAAAGGATGTTTTAACAAGTTATCTAGTCAATTGATAAACCAATATCTTAGTATGATCGACCAATGTTCTCAAAGTATACCCTCCCCTAAATAAGAGTTATAGTGGAATTCTAAAAAGAGTCTTGAGAGTGGACATAGGCAAAGATTATTTGTTGAATCACTACAAAATGGTTTGCATTCTTTCTTGCCTATTCTTTTTAAATTATTGTTCGATTGTTTGCTTAATATATGTTAAGAAATTTTCTCATCCTTATTTATATTGATTGTTATTAGTTGAATACATTGATTATAAAAGTTTGTTAAATTTTATAAACATCTAATTCATCCCCTCTCTTGGGCACTATTAGCGACTAATGAATATTAATAATCAATAAAAGTATTTTAAGTACTTGTTAAACTCACATTTATACTTTGTTGATTAAGTATTGATTCCTACATTATTAACATGTTTTAAATACAAATTTGTTAAGCATAATTTTTGTTAACGGAGTAAAATATTTCATATAACCATTTTTGTGAAAGAAAGCAATATATTTTTCCTTGTAACACTTCTCTAATTGTTGGCCCCTCAGCTGAAGTTATTAAGACCTTTAAATAGTATGGATATCGCTAATATTAATAAATAGATTAAAAATGGATACTTAAACTAGTAGTTACTTACGTTGGCAAGTTGTTTATTAGGTCATGTTATATTACTTCTTCTAATGTTGTATCCAGAATCATCACATTTCCTACATTTCTATACTTAGATCTTCTGTGACATTTTTTCTTACACTTGCAACTTTTTTAGGTTCATTCTTATTTTCCTTTCTTACCTTTGTTTGCCCTCTTAAAATCATCCTTTTGGTTGGTGAATGTATCTGCTTATAATCGATTTTTTGGGTCAAATCGTCACTCTTTTAATAGGTTGCAACATTTGATCATACACTCTAAAAAAGTGATATTCTTACAGCAATCATTGAAAAATGCTTCTTTTTTTGGGATTGATTGATAGCATTAATAAAATGTTTGCATGGATAATTATATTCTTATATTCTACAAATAATAGTCTTTTTTTAGTTTAACAATATGCTTTCCATCTCCTTTACTGACCTTATATGCTATGTCTTCATTCCACAAGATCCTTTATTATAATGTTCCTTTTTTTAATCTTCTTACAATTGCAAGTGCAATATTTAATTTTCATGTATATGTGTATAACCCTTTTTAGCATGTTTTTTCATGATTATTGTCCTTATGGCTTATAGCATACTAATAATTGATATGTCTCTTGTTGGTTAAATTCATTTTTGAAAGTCTCATTTATGTTATTATCAACAATTGGACACTTTGACTTAAATGGTTAGTATGAACTAGACTAAGTCTCTTACTGATATTAAAGCAATACAGAAACATACCCAAGTTTAATTTTATCGAATTTCTTTAGTTTCTCATTAAAGCCTTTAACATATATAGATTATGCACATGCCCAACTTGCCTCCTTAAGTCTTTACCACTTCAATATCTATGTTAATTGTATTAAATATATTTGGCACATATTATGTTGCATGTATTTAGCGATGTGGTCGTAATAGCTCTAGTTAATCTAACCATACACGAGTCAAGAAAAAGAAGTCAAATAAAATAAGGCAATATTATCTCATATAACAAATAAATATAAGCATATATTGAAATATATTTTGCATATCATATATTACTGTGACTCCATCCTCATGTTCCAACTCCAAATCAACTAATAAGAGTGACATGAACTAACTCCGTAGGTCAGTATTTTTCCCTTCCTTAATAACCTATATTATAGGATATGTGCCTCCATATCCATCCTTTCTAACTGTATTGAATAGTTATCATTAGAATTATGTCTTCAAGAAATAAATATTCATCATATGTATAGGTCTCAGGTGTCTCCATCCTTATTTTATAGTTTCAAAACAAATATATAAACACTTGAATTGTAACAACAAGGTTTCTTAATTCCTTAACAATTGTAGTTCAACTGTTGAACCAAGATTACCGAGTTTCAACTTATGGATATAACCTTAAAGCTTTAAATATTCTCCTTGACTTCATCTTCACAGCCTTATAAATAATTGAATTCATAAATATATTCAACTTTTCCTTACATTCTTCAATCATATTAGTAGTGGCTATATTAGGCTTTTCTAAAATGTTGTCTTTGAAGTGTCTACTCTAAACCTTAGCTAACATTTTCGGCTTGTTTCTTATGAGACATATACGTACGAACCTCTGTGTCCTAATTTTTAAACATTTTTCTTTACTATCATATCTCAAATACACTTGCATCCTTTAATGCGTCCTACTCTAATTACCTTAGATTTATTTTTTTATTTGACTTTAAATCATGCTACTATTACATAATTAACAACAACATTTTTTAATTCTTTCGTATTGCTAAATTCTATAACCAATATCTATTGTGATGATTTGTACTAGATCTTCTAATTGTCTGTCCAAGCTCCTCTCCACAAGGGTACTCATCTCATCACTGTTAGAGAAGCTTCCATAGTCACTAGAGTCAATCTCTATTGGTTAATGGCCATTTAGACTTGACACTTCAAATGTATCATATTTTCCTTCAATTTCATTATGTGAAACAACTCCACTAATTGAATTAATTTCATTATTGCTATAATTTTCAATATTACTCTTTTTTTCAAAAGTATCTCATTAACTTCATCATGTACATCATCCCCATCAGGGCATACATCCCCATGATTTTTAGCACTACTCTCTTCTTCATGATTAGCTATATTAACTTCATTATGCATAACATCCGCATCATTTTAAAGCCAAAACTAGAACATCAAACTTATGTGTAATATACACCTCAATTATGTCATGTATTTTTAAAGGGTTAATTAACCTATTACAACTTTTGTTACATCTAATGATATTAAAAATTCATTGAATATAAACCCTAGAAAGTTTTATCAACCTATTAGTAACCAAGTTCCTCTTCCCATCTTACAAAATTATTTATAATTGACAAAATTAAGGTCAATGTTATCAATATAGTTTGATGACCCACTATCATAACTCAACTTAGGATCTAGCTTAAAGTATTCACTATAATATAACTCCAAGCTTCCATACTGGGCCATTGTAACCATACACATGACAAATAAATAAAAAGATACATATTTACAAATATATACTTATATAGGCACATATATAGTTTTAAAAACATATACATATTTAGGAACATATACAAATCTAGATAGACACCCCATTAAAGAAATATTGACAAACTAAGAGAATGAAGTTGTTGAATATGCATATCTTCAAAAATGAAAACAATACTTTGTCAAGAACCATATACAAGGTAAAACTTTTATAATATAATTATTAGCGTGTTGGCATCTTTGTTACTCACCATCGAATGAAAGGAATCTTATAAAAAATAATATTAGTACTAACCTAGTAGGACAAATGATATATGTTAATTTGGGTCAGGAATGGTAATGTCTTTCTTCTCAACCTTTATTTTAAGTCAAGTCCATGTAATACAAGAATAAGCATAAAAATATTTACAATCTTTGTAAATGAGGTATGTAAATTAAGAATTATATTAATTCATATTATCTTTTGAAGAGACCTAATGCACCCAACGGAATTGAAATATTGAAAAGTTCGGATTCAAGGAAACAAGAATTGAATTAACCAAAATTAACTCCGATACGTAGGATTTCAAATTTACCTATCACACCTCATTAAGAACTTGTCTCAAGCAACCTAGATAATAGGTAAAGAACAAACCAAGAAAGTTGTTTAGGATCAAAATCACGCCACAATTTGATTTGGTTGATAAGTGATGTTTAATTCCTAAGTTGAAAAGAACAAGAGGGGTCTCTCCTCTCAAGATGGCTAGCGGCACACAAGAAATAATATGATCATAATTGTCTTTCCCTAACCCTAAAGAGGGTATTTATACCTAGGTCAAATAATAAAAGACTTAGGCTAAATAATACATAGAAGCCCAAAACAAATATAACTTAAAAAAATTCCAAAATAGAATAATAAAAACACGTCTAGGCCTGGTTCAACACGTTCCTAAGTCTGATCATAGGCGCATCTCTCCTCTTCGGCTTAAGTGATGATGCACAACCTCATACAATGGTCTTCAAGTCCCAAGTGATTCCAATCCAAGGATTTGAGATAAATGAATTAATTTAGGTTGTGATTCAAATAGCTCTCCTCCAACAAGCTTGGTGCACTTCATCCTCTCCATAAATTGGCCCACATGTGCATAGAGAGTCACCAAGTATCTCTCGGTCTTAGCTTCAGATATAGGTCCGACAGAAATGACAAACTCACCCCTGTCATGCACGCCATTTCCATGGTGATCCTTACTCCTGCTCACATCAGTTCCTCCTTCCTCAAGAAGATTTGTCCTTGAATCTGAACCCATATCAAAAGGAGAAAGATCAGTAATATTAAAAGTTGCAGAAACATAATACTCACTTGGCAGGTCAATCTTGTAGGCGTTGTCATTTATCTTCTCTAACACCTGGAACAGACTATCACCCCTAAGATCCAGAGCAAAAACACTAGGCAAAGCATCAAGGTTAGTATCATAAACTAAACACTCTTTGTATCTCACCACTACTAATGCTCTTTTCTCTCCAGTTACTCTCCTTAAGTCTTTTCCCTTAACAAACAAGCTCACTTTTCTCTCTTTCTTTTCTCTTTCTGAGTTTTCTCTCCTGCACATCCCATTTTCTTTTCCTCACTTGTATAGTCACGCATCATTGGGCCAAACTCAATTTTCTTTTAGGCCTCTTTTCTCTCTTCACTATTTTTGTTCTTACTACCTGAACCCTCTTCACTATTACTTGCTTTTATCTAGTTCAGGTATAATTTACGAGGTGATAAAGGAAGTAGAATGGAATTCTTACCTTAAACTTAAAGGAGTACCTATTGGTATACGCATCATGTGCTACCCTCTTTTTAAACTACCAAGGTCTTCCAAGTAATATATGACTAGCCTCTATTGGTACCACATCACACAACACCTCATCCTCATATCTCTCTATTGAAAATGGCACTACAACCTACCTATTCACCTTCACATCAGCACTATCATTGAACCACTGTAAATTATATGCCTCCAAATGTTTCCTGCTTGTCACAAGCCCAATTTTTTTACCATAGTGCAATTAGCTACACTAGTGCAACTTCCCCCATCAATGATCAAATTGCATACTTTCTCATCAACTAAACACCTCGTATGGAAAAGATTCTCTCTATGATCTATAACCTCATCTGTGGCCCTAGCACTCAATACTCTTCTAACTACTAGTGCTTCTCCTGTAACAACTCTCTCAAAGCAACTATCATCCTCAAACTCATTATCAACAACAAGCTTAGATTCATTACCACTATCCTCCGAATCAATCATCCCATGTTGGCTTGGATCATAGTCACCTCCATCTCTTTATAGTAGTCCTCCACTGATTTAGACCCCTAAGTGAATCTCTGAAGTTTCTGCTGTATCTCCCTGTAATAGTAAGAAGGCATAAATCTCTTCCTCATGCATGCCATCATATCATCCCAAGTAGTAATTGGCATCTGTTTATTTCTTCTCTTATATTTCACCAACTAATCTCACCAATTAGTGCATAATCTGTAAATTCAACAGCGACTAGCTTTACCATTTTATCTTCAGAAAAATTGTGGCACTCAAAAACTAAGTCCACCCTCCTTTTTCACTCCAGGTAAGCCTCTGTATTATTCCTTCCCTTGAAGGATGGGATCTGCATCATGATGGATTTAAGGTCTCTATCTCTCATATTAAATGGCTCAACTCTTTGACCTCTCCTAGGTCTGCATACGTCAAACTCCTCCTCCTCCTCAAAGTCATCCTCCTCTGGCTCATATCGAGGTGGTGGTCTACGAGGTAGTGGTTGCTACTGGTATACACCTACACGCCTCACCTGATATTCCTCGCGTCTCCTTTATTTGAGCTCATCCATATGTCCCCTAATCAGATTAAGGCCAGATTGAACCTCTCAAATTGTTATTGCATGGCTCAGAAAGTGAAAACGATATTTTCATCTCCTCCTTAGTTGTCATCATTATTAGCTCCCTGTGACATTGGAGATAAAATGATATACCTACAAAACAAGGTTAGTAATAAACAACCTCACACACTCTCTCACGTGTTTCACTCAAATGATGTCACTCTCCTTGTGTTTAAGTTATGGCAATGACTCCCTCAGATAAGCTCATACATTTCTGCCTTTTACCACTCAATCCCCTCTGAAATTCAAATGATCATTCGGAATCAATTCTCAACTGATTAAAAGAATCGAAGGGGTGTGAAAGTTCGAACCAAACGAAACAAATAAAACAAAAAAAATTTCGGAAATTTTTCGACTTTTTTTGAACTTTTTCAAATTTTTTTAGACTTTTTTAGACTTTTTCAAACTTTTTTTTGAACTTTTTTTGGGACTTTTTTTTTATTTTTCATATTTTTTGGACTTTTTTTAATATAGGCCGAAAGTTTCAACAAAATAAACAAGAAGAATAATTGAAAACCCTAGGTCGAAAGTTAATTCACACCTAAATTGATAAACCGACGATAATTTGATGGTGATGAGCGACGATTTCTTGAATTCCGATAGAGTTGAATAAGTTTTCCCCTCCACACCAATGCCCTGATACCAAATAATACGTCCCACATAATTGAAGGAATGAAAAGTTCAAATTTAAAGAAACAAGAAGATAGTAGATTTGAATTAACCAAAATAATTCCGATACGCAAGGTTTCAAATTTATCTACTAGACCTCACGAAGAACTTGTCTCGAGCAACCTAGATAACAGGTAAAGAACAAATCAAGAAAGATATTTAGGATCAAAATCACGCCACAATCTGATTCAGTTGATAAGTGATGTTTAATTCCTAAGTTGAAAAGAACAAGAGAGGTTTCTCCTCTCAAGATGGTTGGCGGCACACAAGAAATAATATGATCAAAGTTGTCTTTCCCTAACCCTAAAAAGGATATTTATACCTAGGTCAAATAATAAAAGACTTGGGCTAAATAATACAAGGAAGCCCAAAATAAATATAACTTAAAGCAAGTCCAAAATAGAATAATAAAAACACGTCTAGGCCTGGTCCAACGCGTTCCTAAGTCTGATCATAAGTGCATCTCTCCTCTTGGGCTTAAGTGATGATGTGCATCCCAATACAATGGTCTTCAAATCCCAAGTTGGTCTAATCCAAGGATTTGAGATAAATGAATTAATTTGGGCTGTGATTCAAATAGCTTTCCTCCAATAGGCTTGGTGCACTCCATCCTCTTCACAAATTGGCTCACATGTGCATGGAGAGCGCCTTGAGTCTCTTAGTCCTAGCTCTGGACATAAATCTAATTGGAATGACAAGCTCACCCCCGTCATGCACGCCATCTCCATGGTGATTCTTACTCCTGCTCACATCAAGACCATATTCTATATATACATGATTAACAAAAAAGTAGAAGCTTTTTTAAAATAGAAATTTTATTGGCATTGAGATGGAAGACACTAAACTTTTATCAATCCTTTAAACTCATTATGTACTTCTTCTTGAGGTACTTTAAAGAATCCATATGGATGACACAAAGTATTTATATTTAAATTATCGATAAAAATTTGCACACAAACATATGCAACATCATCAGAACATGTTAGGATCATATAAATAAATTGTATCAATTGTAAAGATACCTACACACTATATAAATCAACAAGGAGTCTGTCTCCTTAACCTAGACAAAAAAATCAATTAATACAAGAGTTAACATGTAAATAGAAGAGTCTCACATACACAATAAGAAGAACTTAGATGATACTCAGATGAAGCTAAGAGAAACAGACGATAATAAAATAGACTATGTGAGGGTACTGAGACTAAATTTGGGAAGAGACTAAGCAAAGATGAATAAAAGTAACAAAAAGCACTAAGCAAAGAGGAACAAAAGAGTGACTTAGGAATTGCAACAAAAAAGGCAATGAAAAATGAAGTATTCAAATCGCTAATTTTTCAGACTTAGTTATCTAGGCAAGAGGAGTTCTGATTGTAAACTCCTCTTATCAAATAGAATGCTTAATTAGCAAGAAGATTCATAAATAAATATTAGAAAAATGTCAAACTAAAATTATTCAATACAATTTTGACAAATCTTTTAAGTAGTGTTTAAATTAAAATGTTTAAAAAACTAAAATTCATATAAATTTTCTAAAATATTTGAATTTAAATTAAATATTCATAAAAATATTAAGATCTCATTTAACGGTTTTGTTTTAAAAAATTGTATTGCTAATATCATTTGTAAAACCTATATATATTTAATATGTGGCTCATTAAATAATTATGACTTTAACAATATTAAATGCTAACTTATGATTGATCAATTTGATGAAGTAAGATAATATTGATTAATTAAGATAAGATTTTATTTTAAGCATACCATTTGATGATAACGGTTTAGGATATCTCTATTTAATTTGAAACAGCTCTCTCGCCTATATATACTTATGTTTATTTTCACCATAAAAAAGCATAATTATTGAGGGAAAGAGAAGAGAAATAAGTTTCTTTACATCCAATCTTTTGGGAGGGTTTGTCTCAATCAAACTTACACTTATAGATCAAGATATGTACTTTATATTTTTATATTTTCATATAAACATAGAATTTTTAAATCTAGGCTAAAGAATTATTGTGATTATGTTTATGCAATAAAATAAATTATGCTTATAGACGACTCTTCCCAAGCTTTATACAAAGATTTCTCGTTAGTTGTACTTACATTAGTAATAACAGTTGATCTCTCAATTTGGAGCACCAAATCAAAACCCAATATATCAAGGTAGAATTGGACTTGTTCATACCAGTCAGAGTAATTTAATCCATTAAAGGATGAAACAAATGAAACAACCGAATTAACGTTAACAAGAACGAAAACTGCAAAATATAATAGAATGCTCATACATTAATTTTTCTGAGTCATAAAACTTAACACTTAAATCAGATTCAAAACAATTATTCCGTATAAAACATTTAGTGTATATCTAATATCTCCTTTGGACGGCTCTAAAACATACCCTAATTACAATAGTGATGCCAATTTTATGACTGAATTATTAATTAAATAAACCTCAAATAAACATCGTTTTCAAATGAAGTTCCCATAAATTTTCTCCAAACATTTGCCACGTTAACATTGTCCAAGATATACAAAATGCAATTTTTCTGTCCCGTTACAAATTTGTACTAAGAACTGTTATCAATACTATCGTGATGATGTTTCATAACTAGGAAAGAAAATATTGATATCCAGTAACAACAGCCTTGTTGTTCTTTGGAGAGGATACAAGAATTCATTCTATTAGAGCATGCTAATTAGCTTCTACCTGAAGACGACCTGAAGAACAACGAACCTAAAATATTATACATCATAAGTGCTACAAAAAAAATTGAAATAGATTGCCCCAAAAGTGGAAAAATCAGCGGCCGACTTGTTGAAAACTACGACAATCACCAAAACCAGGCACTACGGCTATCAACAGCCTTAACAGATGTAGATACCAGAGGCATTCGGCCAAACTCGGCAACAAATCTGTTGACGCATGTTGTTCTTCTTTCGCTATGACCTCCCAAGCTACTAATTCCAGTAGAACCAATCTCAAATATCTTACCTACAAATATCAGACAAATAAGAAATGGTAAATAAAACACGCACAATCTCACTGATTGATAACAACAGATCCAAAAGGAACGACACACGATAAACAAAAAAAAAAAGGCAATTTATATGAGATAAAGTAGATACCTTTCACCCAGATAGGGGGAGCAGCAGTCACATTGGCCACAAGGAAAGACATAGCAATATCTTCACAATTCCTAATAGTCAATATCAACAATGAAGGACGGTCAATCATGCTTACATTAAAACGAAAATAGAAGAAACAACAGATAGGTACATCTGAAGCAGAAGCACCTGCTCTTGGCGACATAATCTCTGATTGATGCCGGCATCTTATTCGTGTACATACTAAGATACTTTTTGTGGAAAAAAGATGCTTTTGAGAGTACCATACTGTAAGTACCAGTCCACCAGACAGACCACCATCCACCATATCTGTAGTATACCTTTCCCCCCTGATACAGAAGTCACAGAATTTTTAACAGTTTGGTTAGTTTTAAGAAAACAATCACACACAATCAATGGTTAGAGCCATAGCTTCTAGCAGAACAAAGACTGAAACAAGAGATGACAAAGTCCTTTATCAGCTAACTGTTCTTAAAGTTGTCTCCATATTGATCTTTCAAATGTATGTGTCATGGCCATGTAGTGTAATGCATGGGCATGAGAATCAGCCCATAAAAGAACAATTCTCATAGAAACTAAATAGCTTTGCTGTCTTTATATTAGGTTTAGAACATGGGTTTATGCCCCACATAGGCCAATAAGTGCCATTAATTCCTCCCTTCATAGCTGTCCTTTAACAAATTAAATATTGATGACCATCGAAGAATCTAAAATATGAATAAGCAAAAAAATAAGTGAGTGAGTAACATCACAGAACTAACAGCAGCAAGAAGAACAAATGAAAAGATGAGACATACAGATTGATCAACCCAATGTGCCCGGGGTACAAATCCCACCATCGCATCTGGGGCACTTCGCCAGACATTGAATGCAAACTCCACTGAGGAACAAGGAAATATGACATCATCATCAATTGAAAACACAGCATCAGCCTTCAAATCCTTGATTTCTTTAAATCTGTTGTTCAAACTGTCTTCCTTGTTTATATCAAATACCAAATCTACTTTCCTTGCACCTCTAGAGTTTAACTGTACAACATCACTTAGAAATTGGATAAGAGATTCTGATGGAGGATTAGGTTCACTCCAGACAATATGTATGGAATCAAGCCCTGGACATGATGAATAATGAGAAATTGATTTCTTAAGCAGATCATATCTCTTCCACGTGTTCATCAAAATGGCATACCTCTTCCTGCATAAAAATATCAAAGACTCCATTAAGCGGAAAGAAGGAAAGAATCTTGCCAATCAATTATTCCTTTTGGTAGGATAGAGTTTCATCTGCATATATTTCCGACTAATGATGCCCCAATCCAAGTCATGCTGATCAGATGCGGATGATTTGAACCAGTGTACAAATGCTAAACTGAAGAAATTGTATGTTCATTAAGTGGTCCAAGTAGCATTCATAATAGACCTCCTCAGAATAGTTTTCCTTTTTCCGTGGTTCTTTTGAAGTGGAAACTTGTATGCAAATCTAACTTTAAATCTGAGGCAGCACCAATCCCAAAAATGAAATTTAAAGTCATTTATGTGAATAAATAAGTCAATACAAGTAAATATTAAACCATATATTTCCAAGTCTGTAGGTTATAAGGAAAGTGAAATGCCTTATCAATGCGCTTCCTATCAACCGGCACATCGTGAATCAAACATAGTCAGCAAACTTTTCTAGTTCATTTTTCATTAAATTCAACAGGCAAGAATTTTACCAAATGTGGACACATGAAATTTAAGAACAGTGAGAAATTGCAACATAAATATCCAATTAGAATTGGATAACAACCGAGGTTAATAAGAGATCGAAAAGTCCAAAGAAGTCGCGCTTACCCTGGAACAGCAAGAGGATCAGAAGAAAATACGCTATTATTGGTCCATCCATTGAACTTCGACGCTCGGCCAGCGAGCGCAAGAAGCGTAAATACGATGCAGCACAAAAGAAGCAGCTTGATCTTCGCCGATCCAGCGGTAGTTTTCATTATTTGCCGAAATCTTTGTACACCGCGACGATTAATCCAGGAACCTCTCATCGCCGTTCGCCTGACGCTTTTATGTGTATTCAGATACAAGTTTCAAGTCAATGATTCGCAGAACGGATCAAACCAGAGCCACGTGGTGGTCTATTGACGAGTCGACTCGTCGGTACAGTACCGTTGTCGGAAGAGAAGAAGAGATCGTAAGCTAAACAAAAAAGCAAGACGCGCAAAAAATGGAGCAAATAGTCACGTGTTCTGGTTCTAATAGTGAAGCAGCATGGAGGTGATATAGCTCTTGGGAAGCAGAGGAATGTCCGTCCTCCTCTCACATCTTTTATTGCTAACTGAAACACAGAGGGTTTTGGTCCCGTTTGGATCTTCCCATTCGTGGGAGGACAGCGGAGATTGTTATAGCGTGTCTAACGACTATTTTTTATTTTTGTGCCCTCGACCAGGAGCTTGCCTATCATATCATAAGCCGTTCATTCCTTGCCATGAGATTTAATCCCGTGATGTTAACTTTGTTATGTTCACTGCTGGGCCTGGGACCAACAGTCTCAGACGCTCCGTTAGCATTTCAAGGTTTAGGCGAGGACTTCCATAATGGTTAATAGATTCTCTTGCATAAATTCCGAATTCAAATTTCAAAAATAACGTTAATGAAAAAAATATGTCAAATATTTTAAAAAGTGAATATTAAAATTATTAAATGAGATTATTTTTCTCAAATTGTTATATGATGATTTTTTTAATTTTTAAGTTTTTTATTCAAATTTAATTAATTAGACTTGGTGCATCATGCACAAGTCCACACGTCATAAATTAGTGGGTTTGTTGTAAATTGAACATTGAGGGATGATTAACAATCTAACTCGAGTGTTTTGAATTTGTATTTGAGTGGAGGCTTGGAAGGTAAGGAAGAAGGATGTATTAAATTTAAAGCTAATAATATAACTCCGTGAAAGCTACTACTTTGTACACACCAAGACAAGCCGCCGGAGCACATACCACAACACACCAAGGCGTCATGGTTTGGTAGTGTGCACAAAGGCCCGGTTGAAAAAAGTAGGAATGGAGATCAGCTGATGAACAGTCGGTTGGAGTTAGCGGTGGCGTGTCCAGAACAAAACATATCAAAAGGCTCGTAACGTACAAGATAGAGGGTAATTGAAAATGACTTTCTCAAATTAGTATGTACTACCAAATTCATGATCTTGACCCTTAATCACGGAGAAAAGTCTTCTCAAATCGGTTTTTTTTTTACGAGGTGTTTTAGACAGATCTTAATTATGAGAGGATATTTTTAAATCATCCACACTTAGACTAATTTTCGCTCAAGTCAGGTAGATCTCTTACGGAAGGTAAAGCTCTGGTCCTAAATTTTAAACTACTGCATACATTAGGAGAATTTGAATCCACGACTTCACTTAAACTAGGAGAACTCCTTATCAACTCATCTACGTCCTGGGATTTATTTAATTTAAATAACTTATGAGGTGTTATTTACATTCTCTATATATATACATTTAGAAAAATAAATTATTTTAGTAATTTTTAAAAATTTATTCGATTAATAAAAATATCTTAAAATATTTTTTTCGCAAAATTAAACAAAAGGTTTATGATTTAAAAAAGAACTTGTTTATTACAAAATTGATTGAAAAATTAATAAAGTGATAATTTTTAATATTATTAAAATAAATTAAACTAAAAATTTAAATAACAATTTTCACCTTTTAAAATTTGAGTTGTTAAACTGATTAATTAAAATTTTAATTATTAAATTGACCAACTAATTGCTAAAGTGGGGTCAATATAATAATAGGCCTGGTAGATCTATCAAGGCCTTTGTTGTTCTCCATAGTTGGCCCAATCTCCATAGAAGCACTAAATTGTAGTTAGCACCGGCAGCTCTTCTATTCCATTCTCTTACGAAAGATAAAGTTCTGGTCTCAAGTTTTAAATGACTGCATATATTAGGAGAGTTTGAACCCACGATTTCACTTAAATTAAAAAAGTTCCTTATCAACTCACCTACGTTTTGGGATTTATTTAATTTAAATAACTTATGAGGTGTTATTTACATTCTCTCTCTATATATATACATTTAGAAACATAAATTATTTTAGTAATTTTTAAAAATTTATTTGATTAATAAAAATTTCTTTAAATATTTTTTCGCAAAATTAAACAAAAGGTTTATGATTTAAAAAAGAACTTGTTTATTAAAAAATTGATTGAAAAATTAATAAAGTGATAATTTTTAATATAAAAAATTATTAAAATAAATTAAACTAAAAATTTAAATAACAATTTTGACCTTTTAAAATTTTAGTTGTTAAACTGATTAATTAAAATTTTAATTATTAAATTGACCAATTAGTTGCCAAAGTGTGGTCAATATAATAATAGGCCTGGTAGATCTATCAAGGCCTTTGTTGTTCTCCATAGTTGGCCCAATCTCCATACAAGCACTAAATTGTAGTTAGTACCGGCAGCTCTTCTATTCCATCTTTTTCTTGCGAAAAACCCTAGACCTAGACCTGGAACTCTCTCACAAGTGACAACTCCCTCCTAATTTTTGGCCTTTCGGAGATCCGAGAATGGCGACTACAGAACACACAGTCCTGCAATTTACACCAACACCATCTTCAACGAGCCTGTCGGCGAAGGTCCACCCCTTGGTCATCTTCAACATCTGCGATTGCTATGTCAGGCGTTCTGACCAAGCTGAGCGCGTCATTGGCACGCTTCTTGGCTCCATCTTACCCGACGGCACCGTTGATATCTGTAACTCTTACGCCGTTCCCCACAATGAGTCTTCCGGTCAGGTCATTGCTCTCTCTGCTAAAGACTTTGTTTTTGTTGTTATCTTCGCATTATGTCGTCGTTGAATTCTGGTAATTTATCTTTTTGATGATAGAGGAACGTGCTTGAGGTCGTAATTTTCCATTTATTACACTCCTGTTTCGAGTGTTAGACCCCCGATCTTGAGTTTCTTATGGAGATTAAAATTTTGGATGAATACTAGCTTGCTTAATATTTCAGATAGGTCCTATTTTAGTTTGGATGATGTTTAGTATAATTGGTCCTGCTTTAGTTTGGATGATGTTTATTATAATTACTTGTAACCTTTTATGTGTTAATTTAAACTTAACTTGAATTTCGAAGTTGTTGACAATGCTAAACAAGAAAAGGGAAAATTAGGGTTTGAGCTTATTTTTCATTCATATCTATTTCTGAGCAATTTTCTTCTTTAAACAGAAGATATTTTGCAAAGCATTTGAACTAAGATGTGAAATTAAACAAGGGTAAATCAGGATTTTTCATTTCTTTTTAATCCTCTATGTTTATTTCCATTAGAAGATGACCCATGGTTGTTTAAAGTTCAATATTTTGTCACTTTTATTTTGAAGAATATCCAGGTTCTTCTCAGCAATGGGACAAGTCCTTCATAAGGCAAACATATCACTTTGCAAATTTGATTTTGGTTGTGATATTTGTTCATGCTGTACATAAGTTTCTTATATTTGATTAGTCTTGCTGCAGGTTGCTTTGGACATTGATTACCACCACAATATGTTGTTGTCTCACCAAAAAGTGAATCCTAAGGAAGTTATTGTCGGATGGTAATTCCACTTGCTACATGTGATTTGACAAAATAAGAGAAGGAACACTGAACATTCGTTTTACTAGTACTGCCTTGCTTTACTTGTACAGTGAATTTCTGGGGAACACATTCACTTTACTAGTACTGCTTTACTTGTACAGTGAATTTCTATTATGATCTTTTCCCAATTTGGCCGTATAATAATTTGTGTTTATGCTTGCTCTCTACGTTTGCTTTGCTGAGAGTCTTATCAGAACCATCTGAGCTTTCAGACATATGGTTGATCTGGAGCTTTCAGATATATGGTTTATCTGGAATACAGTTCGACTCTCTATAACAAGAGTTAATGAATTTTCATATGTTCTATTCTTGTGAAGGTATTCAACTGGGTTGGGAGTCACTGGTGGCAGTGCTTTGATTCATGACTTCTATTCCCGAGAAGTTCCCAGCCCTATTCATCTGACTGTTGACACAGGATTCAGGAATGGAGATACTGCCATAAAAGCTTATGTTTCTGTTAATCTATCTCTTGGAGAGAATCAACTGGCTGCACAATTCCAAGAAATTCCTCTTGATCTTCGCATGATTGAAGCCGAGAGAGTTGGATGTATGAACCTTCCTATATTTTCCTTTACCAAATAATTGCTTCCGCATTCTGAAGCATCCTTGCACACATGTAAAGGTGTATGCATGATCATCCACCTTTCTATGTGGCTTCTGTCTGTCCAAATTATAACTGGATATTGTTATTAGTTTCATTTATTTAGGGCAACCATCTAATATGCAGCTGCAATTTCTTCTTTTTGTATGTGCTTTTATAGGGCTGGTTAGATTTGTGATGAAAATTGCAAAATTTTTTGTTTTTTATTTTTTCCCTTCTCATTATGAGAAAGTTAGATGTAGTTTAGTTTCTATATCGGGTTCCTTAATTATGATCTATAGGTGAGTCTTTGCAGTAGTAGAGAAGAAAATTTATGTTTTCCATGTAACTACTAGGTTTCTGCTTAATTAGCATTCTAGGAGTTAGGAGTTGAAGCCAAATCCCTCCAGTATTTTAAATTTAAATTTCATTTGGTTTTTGTGCTTGTAATAAAATTGCAGTTGACATCCTGAAGACAACAACGGTAGATAAACTTCCAAATGATTTGGAAGGAATGGAAACTTCAATGCAGCGGCTACTAGTTCTGATCGATGATATGTATAAATATGTGGACGATGTTGTGGTAAGTTAGGATTATATTCTTTTTCTAGTCTTGCCTATCTGTTGCGTGAAACAAGGCTTTGGAAACTTCAGGAAGGGCGTGCCTTACCAGATAATGACATTGGACGATACCTAGCTGAGGCTGTGTCTGCCCTTCCTAGACTATCACCACAGGTCTTTGATAAGCTTGTCAACGACAACCTGCAGGTAACATTAGGTTTTTATGTGGATGGATCAATTTTATTCAAATTAATTGTTAAAATTTTATGATCTTTAAGATGATATCTGTTATCATTCAGTGTTTTATACTCATACCTTACTATTTTCGGTGGAGTCCATTTATATTAACTTTTTACGCTTGGTCCATGCAGGACAATTTGCTATTGTTATATTTGTCAAGCATTACCAGGACACAACTCAGCTTAGCAGAAAAGTTGAACACGGCCGCCCAAATCCTCTAATTTGTTATCCGATTGAGAAAACGGCCATACTGGTTTTGAAGATTTTGCTGTTGGTAATGTATCCCAGACATTGAGGAATCAACTTTATAAATTTTTAGAAGGCGTTGTTGGTTCAGGTTGGCTATAACACAAATTTATCCTCTGCTGCCGCCTTGATGGTTTAGCTGATGTGCAGAAAATTTAGCATCAGGATAAGTTTTACACTGTATGGTATTCTTTTTGTTTTAACCTAATATTAATGCGAAAGTTCGACTTTGGAAGCTGTTATAGACCACCTGCTCTAATAAAAGATAACCGAAAATAGCAGAAACCTGCGCTAGATTCAGACGCAAAACAGCAATAGAATAGGAAGGAAAATGGAAAAGAGATGAAGAAACAATGAAAATGATATTCCTTAGCTAGACTTCGAGAGCTAGCTAAATCTCCATAAATCCACTTTTTAGTATGTCATAATCGAGTGTCTATTCTCTCCCATAACATCATTTTATTCCCCTTGGTAACACCTATATGACTCACCACCCTTTATGATTTCTCAATTTACCCTCACATATTGCCTGAATTGTTAGACTTTGTATTTCTCCCCTTACTGATGTGTAGAAAATTTAGCATCAGGATAAGTTTTATACTGTATGGTATTCTTTTTGTTTTAACCTAATATTAATGCGAAAGTTCGACTTTGGAAGCTGTTAGAGACCACCTGCTCTAACAAAAGATAACCGAAAATAGCAGAAAGTTACGCTAGATTCAGACGCAAAACAGCAATAGAATAGGAAGGAAAATGGAAAAGAGATGAAGAAACAATGAAAATGATATTCCTTAGCTAGACTTTGAGAGCTAGCTAAATCTTCATAAATCCACTTTTTAGTATATCATAATCGAGTGTCTATTCTCTCTCCTATAACATGATTTTATTCCCATTGGTAACACCCATATGACTCACCTCCCTCTATGATTCCTCAATTTACCCTCACAGATTGCCTGAATTGTTAGACTTCGTATTTCTCCTCTTATTGTATTGTTGCTGGAATTTGGTCTCAACATTAAACACCTCCTCCCTCCCCCAAGAACCCACCTTGTCCTCAAGGTGGAAGGAAGGAAATTGATTGTTGATGGATTCAAACTTTTCCCATGTGGTCTTAAAATCTGGCAAATCTTTCCACTTAATTAAGACCTCTAGCTTTCCATTAATTCTTCTGCGAACTCCTGCTAATGCTGTTGGTTCCACCTTTCGCTGCATATCTTCATCTAAAACAAAAAGGCAGGGGCTGAGAGTGCACAATAAGAACAATAGCTCTCTTAAGTTGGGACACATGGAAGACGTTGTGAATACTTGCAGTGGTCGAAAGTTGAACTTGATATGCTGCTTCTTTGATCTTGGCTGTAATTGGGTAAGGGCCATAATACCTGGGGCTGAGCTTTTCATTACTCTTGACAACTAGTGATTTGAACTTGTAAGACTGCAACTTTAGATAAACCAAATCTCCCACTTCAAAAGCCATAGGTCTTCTCTTGGAATCAGCATATATCTTCATCTGCTGCTGGGCTTTCAGCAAATTAGACTTCAGTTCATCTAAGATTCGATTCTTGTCCACTAGTTGTTAATTAACTTCCTCTACTAAAGATCCTTCATCAGTATACTTAAAAAGAGTGGGTGGTTTTTTGCCATATAGCGCCTTGAAGGGAGTCATGCCAATCGCACTGCTGTAGGTGGTGTTAAACCAATACTCCGCCCTTCTCAACCATTTAGGCCACTCTTTAGGGTGTTCACTCACAAAACATCTTAAATAAGTCTCCAAACATCTGTTTACCACCTTCGTTTGTCCATCTGTCTGTGGATGATAAGTAGAGCTCATATGCAAGCTAGTAACTGATTGCGTGAACATTTCTTGCCAGAAAGTGCTCATAAAAAGTCTGTCCCTATCTGACACAATTATCTTGGGGAAACCATGAAGCCTCACTACTTTTCTAATAAAAATCGCAGCCACCTGTTTAGTAGTATAGGGATGTTTGAGGGCTAGAAAATGACTGAATTTTGTTAACCTTTTCACAATGACAAAAATAGTATTCACTCCTAATGCCTTGGGTAGTTCGCTTATAAAGTCTATGGAAACTTCTTCCCACACTTGAGTAGGAATGGGTAATGGTTAAAGTAAGCCAGCAGGTTTTAGAGCTAAATATTTATTTTCTGGCACACATCACAGCACATGATGAACTGCTTTACATCAGATTTCATTCCCCTCTAATAGATAACATTGGCTAGCCTCTTATAAGTTCTAAAAAATCCCGAATGCCCTCCTATCAGAGTTGAATGGAACTCATTGATTAGTTTCTGTATGTGTGGTCTCTCTGTAGGCAATACTAGCCTATTTTCATAGAGAAGTCGCGAGCCCACCAACTTAAATGGAGGATGACTATTTGGCTGCAATAACAAGTCCTGTATAATGCCTTTTAGCTTAGGATCCTCTTAAACCATATCTTCTAGCTGATTTAGTTCTTCATGATACCCCATGCTCAAAGCCATGTACTCAGATTTAGGCCTTCTAGACAAAGCATCTGTTGCCTTGTTCTCCGATCCAGGTTTATAAACTATGTCAAACTTGAACCCCAGCAATTTGGTAACCCATTTCTGCTGCTCTTCCCTTATCAACCGCTAGTCATTCAAGAAATGCAAACTCCTTTGATTTGTCCGTATGGTAAAGTGCCTGCCCATTAAGTAATGCCTCCATTTTTGGACAGCCTACACTATCACCATAAATTCTCTTTCATAGACAGGTTTCAGCTAGTTTCTAGCTGAGAATCCTTGGCTTAAATAGGCCATTGGTTTGCCCTCCTGCATTAGCACTGCTCCCATTCCCACACCCGAAGCATCTATCTCAACTTCAAATGGTTTGGAAAAATTGGGCAAGGTTAGCATGGGGGTAGTAATCAACATCTATTTGAGTGCTTCAAATGCTTTCTGTGCTATATCAGTCCACTGGAACTTATCTTTGCATAACAGATTTGTGAGAGGCTTTGCTATACTCCCATACCCTTTGATGAACCTCCTGTAGTAACCAGATAATCCTAGAAATCCCCTTAATGCTTTAACATCTCTTGGGACAGGCCAATTAAAATAGTTTCAATTTTGTTAGGATATACAGATGCACCTTCTGCGGATATGTAATGTCCCAAATACTCCAATCTAAACTGCCCAAAAGTACATTTCTTCAAGTTGGCTACTAAATGGTTATCAATCAGTATTTGCACGACTGTTTGGAGATGAACTAAATGATCCTTTAAACTGCTACTATAAACCAGTATGTCATCAAAGAAAACTAAAATAAATTTTTTAAGATGAGGCTTGAATAACTCGTGCATGAGAGATTGAAAAGTAGCAGGGGCGTTCATGAGTCCAAAGGGCATTATCATGAATTCGTAGTGCCCCTCGTGAGTTCAGAAAGCTGTCTTGGCTATATCTTCCTCTTTCACTCTGATTTGATGATATCCCGACTTCAAATCAATCTTAGAAAGGATTTTGGATCCTCCTAATTCATCGAAAATCTCATCAATACAAGGGATTGGATACTTATCGGGTACTGTCAACTTGTTCAAAGCTCTGTAATCTACGCATAACTTCTACCCACCATCCTTCTTCCTTACTAACAATATTGGGCTAGAATAAGGGCTAGTGCTGGGCCTTATAATCCTGGATTCTAATCTTTTCCTTACTAATTTCTCAATTTCGTTTTTCTGGTAATAGGGATACCTGTAAGGTCTGATATTAGGTGGTTTAGAACCAGGTTCTAGTTGAATAGCATGGTCAGTGACTCTGTTGGGTGGTAACTTTGTAACAGGCTCGAAAACCCTTCCAAACTCCTCGAATAAGCTACTAATTTCCTCCATGACTATGGGGTTTGAATAGCACTGATTCTGTAGTTCATCTAACCTTCTCATCTCCCTTTCGACCTCTACTATTTCCCTATTCAACACCTCCTGTCCCTCATATTCAAGAATGAAACCCTTTGCCCCTTGCTATAAAAGCTTCACACCAGTTTTGAGGGAAGCTACAGTTGCCCTCGGCACAGTCTCCCCATATAGCTTAATCTTCTATCCATCAAGCCTAAACTTCATAATTTGTTTTTTTTCTAGTTTAGCAGAATATCTCCTAACGTCTCCAACCATGCAACACCCAAAATGACATCAACACTCTGCATATCAAACGGAAAAAAATCTTGTCTCAACACCATCCCTTGTATATTTAGCTCTACCCCCTTACAAACTCCAATACTTTGCACCTGATAGTCGTTGCCCAATCTAACGCTGAAGGGTTTCGTGTTACTAACATCCATCTTCATTTCTTCTACTAACCCCCTTCGGATGAAGTTATACAATGCTCCGCTATCCACCAGAATTATTACCTCTGTTTCGGTAATCTTCCCTCTTAGTTTTAGGGTTTGTGGCCCAACAATACCCTTGAGGGATGTGATCGATAACTCTAATTCAGGCAAGGGTTGGGTAGGATCCTCTGGCACATTCGGGTGAAGACATAATACCTGATTAACGAGCTCTACCTCTTCCTCTTGTAGCTCCGTAGACTGTTCTTCATCAGCTAAGAGTATGTGAAATTGTTTCTCCCCTCACACATGTCCTAGTGTGTACTTGGCATCGCATCTATAACAAATGCCCTGCTGCCTCTTGCGTTGCATCTTTTCCACTGTCAGGCATTTGAAAGGGTAGGAGTGCTCTTGTCAAAACAACCTTTGTTCCTCATTGCTTTGATTAGCCCCCCACTTTTTCAATGATCTGCCCTGAATCGGTACATTTCTGGTGTTTGGACTCACTGCCGGAGTTGAGATCTTTCCTCCTTCGATCGACTTGCGATTAGGGTTCCAGGGGATGGGAGTCAGGTTGGGGTTATTTGCTGAGACCCCCTTCGTGCCCCAATTATTTGAGTCCAGCACTCCTGAGCCTCCATAAGCCTTCAGTGGTCTGATGGTCTTTGTTGGCTGATCTAACAGGGCTCAATTTCGGCCTTCAGTCATCTGGACTAACTCCATTAGCTGAACCAGGGAATCGGCCTGGGCCATCTGAAGCTTAGCCCTAATGTCCTCCTTCAACCCATTCATAAACGTCGTTGTCACCACCTCTACTGGCACATCCCTTAACATTGATGTTACGACTTCAAATTTATGAGTGTATTCGGCTACCATCCTATTTGTTGTATCTTCAACAACTCTGCTAATGGGTTTCTCACCTGTGAACTGCCAAACCTTCGGATTACAGCTCTCTTAAACGTCTTCAACTCGACCATTGGTGACCAGTTTTGTCTCCACTGATACCAACTTAGGGTGTCTCCCTCCATGCAAACGGCCACCGCCTACATCCACCAGTCTTGCGACATCCCATTCAGCTCAAAATATCGCTCTACCCGAATGACCCATCCAAAAGGATCCTCTCCATATAACAGAGGGATTTCAAGCTTTCGATGATTTTTCTCCATTCTTATCGATTCAGTCTGAGTCGATGTCTCTTCTTCAAATTTTTGTTTTGATATCTCTTCTATTCCCTCGGGTACCTCCTTATCCTTCCCTTTGTTCTCGATTCTCCTTAAAATTTTGAAAATGGAGGAAATGTCTCCTGCCATCTTATCAAACTTGGCCTCTACCCCCGCAAGATCCCCTATGATCCTCAATATTTCTTTTTCTACATTATCGATTCTAGCCTCCATCTTTGTTGATAGCATTCCCGATCACAAGCCTGCTCTGATACCAATTTGTTAGATACCACTACTCTAACAAAAGATAACCGAAAGTAGCAGAAACCTGCGCTAGATTCAGACGCAAAACAACAATAGAATAGGAAGGAAAACGGAAAAGAGATGAAGAAACAATGAAAATGATATTCCTCAGCTAGACTTTGAGAGCTAGCTAAATCTTAAGAAATCCACCTTTTAGTATGTCATAACCAAATGTCTATTATCTCTCCCATAACAACATTTTATTCCCCTTTCTAACTAACACCCATATGACTCACCCCCCTCTATGATTCCCCAATTTATCCTCATATATTGCCTGAATTGCTAGACTTCGTATTTCTCCTCTTATTGCATTGTTGATGGAATCAGGTCTCAACAGAAGCTTTGTCCATGGTATACTGTGGCTTGGGGTTGGGTTTACACAAGTCTCTTTCGTCATTGGGTATGAATCCGATGAGATTGGATTTCTATTTTTATATAATAACGAGCACCGTATATACTCTTTAGGATGGCATTATGTTAAGGTATAATTGCAAGATATGGGACTTGATTCCGAGTTAATGTTAGGTTTATGTTGGCTTAAGGCTTTCTCATCTCTTGAGTTAGCATTTGGAGTTGGGTGTTCCCATAAGACTTATAATAATTGATATCAGAGATAATATTAATCCTTAAAGTGCTCGTACCACTGGTGGTGACGCTAATAGCCTAATACTGTAGTGTTTGTTTGGGGTTAGAAAAAGTCTAACATACAGTCAACGAGTGCCTAGGTTGTGCAGCATGGTGGAATGTTATGACTTAATTGCAAAATATGACTTTGATTCTCACATCGGTTAATAAGGAGTTGTCGGTGTTGGATCCCGTATTCGGAACCCAACTACTTATACATATTCCCTCAATACGTCCACATGATTCCTTATGAACTCTT
>JANIJH010000225.1:22163116-22194710 GCA_024520975.1 Erythroxylum areolatum | reverse complement strand
TTTCCGGTCCGGGCACGAACCCCGAAAAATTCCAGAAAAATTCTCATAAATCCCTAAAAATGTAAAACGATTTATGGCACAGTCCAAATAATTTTCCAAATATAATTATCACATCAATTTCACAAAAGATCTCAATTTAAAACCTAAGCCGGAAAATGTCATGAATGCATGTATACCATGTGCAAGTGCAACAAACCGTCAATCATAGAGGCTATATGCTGTATGAGCATGTCGAGATATAATTTAATACTTCTAACCCGTCCCAATTACTAAACTACCCTTCCCATCGGTGATGGGATGTCACAGGGAGCCATTGATTTGTACCACCTCAAGGGGTAATGAAGTAAGCTCATCAATAAAATATGGATGAGTTTGAAGGAGGGATTAGATTTAGAACAAATAATGTGGGTGCAACTGAAAATTCTTACATCTAAATGGTTTATGATACAACCAGTTATACCTTTCAGGAAAATATAGAAAAAATTCAAAAAGAACCAAACCTAGATGCAAAACAGTTTTTTAACTTACTACAATCAGTTAACCAAAAATTATGGCCAAATTGTGAGATGATAACTCAATTGTCTTTAATTGTTCAAATATTGAATATAAAGTCTATAGGGCATATCTCTGATCGAAGTTTTGATAAAATTCTTGGTTGGTATAATGGATCATTGCCTCCTAATCATACAATGGTTGTAATGTTTTGGTTTACTAGTTGAAAAAATTGATTGTTGCAAATTGAGATGTGTGTTGTTTGGGGGGGGTCATGTGGAATTACAAGAGTGAAAATTTTGTAGTCAATCTAAGTTCAAATGTAGAAAGCATACTATGAAACAAAAATTAGTACCTTGGAAGCTAATCTATTCTTTCCTGCTAACTCTGAGACTTCAAAGCCTATATGCCTTTGATGTTACTGCATCTCATATGAGATGGCATAATGAACATAAATAGGAAGATAGAATAATGAGCCATCCATCGGATGCACTAGCATGGAAAGATTTCAATAACATCCATTATAAGTTTGCAACTAAAAGTTGAAATGTAAGGTTGGGATTGTCGACAAATGGATTCCAACCTTTTGGTCAATCTAACCAACAATATTCATCATGGTGAATTATAATTATTCCTTATAATTTGCCTCCATAGATGAGTATGAATGAGGCATATATGTTAATGAGGCATATATGTTCTTGACAATGATTGTGCCAGGGCCTAGAAATCCAAATGATAAAATTGATGTATTCTTACAACCATTGGTATTTGAATTACATCATCTTTGGGAATATGGTGTGGAAGCATATGATGTGTCTCTTAAACAAACTTTTATGCTGAAAGCAATTTTGATGTGGAATATTATTAGTTTTCCGATGTATGTTATATTGTCTGTATGGAGCACAATAGGGAAATTGGCTTGTCCTTATTGTGGCAATGATTGTGATGCATTTTATCTTCGAAACGAGGCCGAAACATCTTGGTTTGACAACCACAAGAAATTTCTTTCTCCAGAGCATCCATTTAGATATAATAAACAAAATTTCACTAAGAATAGGATGGTACAAACACCTCCTCCCCCTTATAACACTGGTGAAGAGGTATTGCAAGAGATTGATGAATTAGGGTTGCTGAAAGTTAGAGAACTTTAAACTGATGAAGTTAATACAAGCATTAGTAAAAACTTAGGTTAGTGAAAATGAAGCATCTTTTGGAATTTTCCATATTGGAAAACTAATTTAATATGTCATAATCTAGATGTGACGCATATTACAAAATATTTTTCATAATATTTTCAATACCATAATGAATATTGAAGGGAGGACAAAGGACAATGCAAAATAATGAGCTAATTTAAAGCTTTTTTTAGAAGAAATAACTTAGATAAAGATCTTCGCACCGGTAAATATCTGAAGGCATGTTACACTTTGGACAAAAAACAAAAAGAGATTTTATGTGAATGGTTGAAAAGTCTAAAGTTTTCCGATGGATATGTTTCAAACTTAGCAAGATGTGTGGACATGAGGAAGTAAAAATTATTTGGGATGAAAAGTCATGATTGTAAATGTTTATGAAAAGGTTAATTCCAATTGCATTTTAGGAGTTGCTATGGAATAAGGTTTGAGAAGCTATAACAGAATTAAGTTTGTTTTTAAAAAGCTTAACATCATCTAAAATAAAATTATTTGAAATGGAAAAACTAGAAAGGGAAATTCCGATAATCTTGTACAAATTAGAAGGGATTTTCCCTTCAAGCTTCTTTGATTATATGAAGCATCTACTTATGCATTTAGCACACTAGACTAAACTTGCTGGTCCAGTTCAATATCAATAAATATATCCATTTGAGAGGTAATTATAATAAATATTTAAATTTGAGTTATAACTTGTTTTAATCACATAATTGTATATCAATAGCTATTTGTAATGTAGGTATTTGCATCACCTGAAAAAAAATGTCAAAAATGAGGCTAGAGTTGAAGGTTTGATATATAATGCTTATTTAGTGGAGGAAGCAATTTTATTTTGTTCACATTATTTTGAGTCGTATGTGCACCCAAGAGAAAGAAAAGTTTCCCGTAATGACAATGGGGGAGGAACGGGTGATGTTGATAGTAACTTTTCCATTTTCACATATCCTGGATGAACATATAGATGGTTAACAAGATGAGTGTTAATAGAGGAAGAAATAGAGGCTACCTATGGGTACATTTTATTAAATTGTCAAGAGATTCAACCTTTTGTGCAGTAAGTTGAAGTTGATTTTTAAATTGATTATTTAGGTTTTCGAAGTTAGTGTTGTTCACAACTAAAATACATAATAATTCATTTAGATTACAAGAGAAATGGTTATACGAGCTAATGCCCGAAAAAATATAGGATTATATCAATACAGAAGTTAAGAGACACTTTTCTCGATGGTTTGAGAAGTATGTAAGTTTTCACTTACAATTATGGAAATGGTTGAATTATCATATCAAAGTGTTCAAATGACATTATACTATTTAATGATAATTTTTTTGTAGGCCTCAAAAAATATAATAGAGAACAAGTTCATATGTGATCTTGTGAAAGGACCTTTGTGAATTGTTAAATTGTATCTGGTGTTTTTTTTTTTGTTAATGAATACAAATTTCATACAGAATATCATGTTCATAGCATGGCAACATTAAATAGTAGCATTTGCATACAGGGAGAATTGATAGATTACTATAGTAAAATTATTGAGATACTTGAAATTAAGTACCTTGCATTGCCAATAAAGCGCAGTGTGATATTTGAGTGTGACTAGTTTGATCCAAGTCCTACTGTTGGTACAAAAGTGCACAGCAGATACAATATAGTTGAAATCACTAGTAAAGAAGAGTTAGACAATTTGAACCTTTCGTTATGGCAGTGTAGGTGATCTAAGTATATTATGTCCCTTTTCTCAGCTTACAACAAGACAAGTCAGATTGGTTAGCTGTTTGTTAAGTAAAACCTAGAGGTTTTTTTGAATTTCATGGAAAAGGAGAAAATAAGAGAATTGAAAGTGAAGCGTTTCAAGCAAATGTTTATGAAATATACGCATGTGTTACATATGACAAGAATTAACCTTTGAACAATCCAAATAATGAATATGTTGAAATTTTTACCGGAGAGGATGAGAAGGGCGAGAGATCTGAAGAGGAACTTAAGTTTGATCATAATATTCTTCAGAGAAAGAAGAAGATGATGATTTTGATTTATAATTAAGTGATCATGATATTGATTAATTTGTGTTTGTAATAGAATATTATATGAATAAATCTGTCATTGCATCACCAATATATTGTTATATATTCAATTTATATTGTTCTATTACTGGAATATTCAATAAACTGTGAATTTTAGGTTAAAAATATGTCATTAAAGAGAAAACAAGATATAATGTGACCAAGGTTACGGTTACCATAATCTGGAGCTAGTTACTTTCCAAGTGAAGCATCACATGCTGGAGTTGCTATAGAATCAGTGGTTGTACTTCCAACTACACATCTAGATGAGGCATCACCTTCTGTATCTGTTGCTACACCATCAAGTAGCCCTACTATACCATCCAACAGCCTTACACCATCCACCACTCCTATACTAATAGAGATATTAGGGGTAAACGTTGCGGATAAAGAAGACAACCTCTAGTCTAGAGTTAAGGGAGTAGATAGAAGAGCGTACATCACAATAGTCAACAATTTGTGAGTGAAAATACATGCTTGATAATATCATAGGTTTATATCGAAGTTATAGGTTTTAATTTGAAAATGATCTAAAAGTGCTTATATATTAGGTTAGTTCCATCTAGAACGTGCTCAAGAAACATGACATCTAAGTTCAAGGAGAAGACTGATCTTGAAGGTTATATATGGAAGAATGTCTATAAGGTGACAAAGGATTTTTATTTTCAGAAGTTTGAGGTACAAAAAAATATATTATTTTGTAAAATTTTATCTAATTAATTTTATACTTTAATTAGATAAATATTGTAGTCTATAATTTCTTATAATACGTTTTTCTTTTTTTTAGAAAGATTTTTTTTGGGATTCCAAATTTGACACGGTAATTTATAAAGTATGGGAGAGGCAAGTTCATATACGTTATAACGACTTTCTTGATGCACTATACATGACTGATGTATATGAACTCCATATATATCTGAAGAAATATTGAGTCGTTAGCAGCAGTATTGAACATTACCTGAGTCAATGTCCATTTAAGAGTGTAATTTTACCAACAAACATGGAGGACGGGGGGAGAGAATCTTCCTATACACACTAGAGGTTCTATTACCCATTAGGAGTATGTAGAGAAACTTGTAAGTATCTATCCTTTACATTTATATTCTATTTTTTTACTTTGACGTATTTCAATTTAATTTGATATGTGAATTTTGGAATGAAAATATATGTGTATTATGGAGAGTGATAATGTTATAAATGTTTGGTGTCATATATAACTGTATTATTAAATTACTTTCTTTGTACAACAGGGGTAAATATTATAAAAATAGAGGAAACTTTGCCAAAAAATTTAAAAATTGTAGTTCGCTTATAACATTTTATTCTGATGTAAGAAAAATCTATAGGCATGAAGACTATACCCCGTCAACTCTTTTTGCCCACCTACACTAAGAAGCATGATGGTGTGACCTTTATCAACACTCGATAAGAGAACTTAATGTATGTGACATTTGTGCTTTAATATTAATTCTTAATAATTATCACTTATTAACATAAGCATTGACTCCTAATAGGACCAAATACAAAAAAGCATTCAACGACAATCTCAATCTGAAACTGTTGATAAAAGTCAAGCATATCTTAATGCAGTGGGTGGTAGGGACTGTCATGGAAGGATCTTCAACTTAGGTTCATTTACGAACATATGCTATTTGCAATCCTCCACATCCAGTATAGCTATAGCTAATAGGCGATCGACATCTAATGAGAGAGTCGTTCAGCTTGATAGCACAGTACAAAAGATAGCAACTCAATCGCAACAGTCGATGGAGTACATAGCCTAGCTCCGTAATGAGATGGTTGAGTTGAAAGGGAGGGGCAGCACCTCATCACAGTAGTCAGACCATCTACCTTCACCAACTGCATAGCTTAGTTTTGCTACTCTCAAGTCATTTTGTATGAATTACATATTTATCGTTGTAGATAATAATTTTTATTATCAATTAAGATAATTATTACTTTATATTATCATTCAAGTTACTATTTAGATAGATTAAATGTAGAAAAATTCAATATATTACCAGCAGATAATTGTAGAAATTAAATATCAATCATAAGATTATCGATGAAAATTAAATTTACAACTTAAATGTATGAACAATAAAAAAAACTATTAGTGCATTTATCGACTAAATTATCATATCTGTTGGTAAACTTAGTATTAAATTTACCGACGGAAAAAATTACTATCACTAAATTTTCTAACAGAACTTTAACAACTTGATTATCACTAAATTTACCGATCGGACACAATTTACAATTGCTAAATGTTCCGACGAATTTTCAATACTTTGTCTATCTGTGATATTTATTGATGGACTTAAAAATTTTGCCACTATAATTGTTGACAAAAAAAATTGTTCGTCGGTAGATTATTGATAGAATATTTCTATGCTACTACTAAAGATTACCGATGGTTGTTTCTCTGATGACTCATGCGGTTGGTAATTTTTGTCGACAAATTCACTTGTCGATAGAAAATCTTCACATTCTATCGATAATTTCCGTCGTTAAACATCCATTTTTCTTGTAATGAAATTATACTTAAAGATCATGAATTTTGATCACAATGTCAAATTTTCATCCAAGTTTGTGAGCCTTTGGTGAGAATACTTCGTCTGACTAATGATGATGAGAAGGCAACAATGAGTTATTTTTATATTATTATAGAGAGGATAAAGGAAGCAATCAAGGACAATATGAAAATAGGTTTTCTTTATACACACCTTATCTTATAGTCATCAATGAGAGATGAGAATGCAACTTTACTTTCTATTGTTTGCAGTTAGGGCATTTTTAAATCTTAGAGCCTATTTTGAGACCAAATTTTACAAAGAAAGATGAAGTTAATAGGGGAATTCTATTAATTATTACAATAACTATAAGATATACAAGATCTCCTAAGATCACAAATGAAAGTTTACGAGGATCCTTCTAGTGATTTTGGGATGTCCATTGCTATTTGTCAAAGAGACAAACTTAATCCAAGTATATATATTTTTTAGTTTTATTACTTGTTAAAAATTAATATCACTTTATTTTCTTTATAAGGATACTTTTATTGTCTTACAATTGCTTGGTTAGGTCAATTCGAAAGTTGTGTTCCAGAATTACAGATGTTTGCAATTCGAATTCTAAGTCAATATTTGAGTACAACAGGGAGTGAAAGGAATTGGAGCACGTTTGAATTCATCAATTTTTAAAAAAGGAAAAGATTGAAACATAAAAAATTAAATGACTTAGGCCTTTGTTTGCTACGATTTAAAGCTTCAAAAAAGATACATTATTAACATTATTAATTTGAATATAATTTCTTGTAATTTCATAATAATTTTATTTTATTTATTTATTTGGACTCTTAATAAAATAAGTAATTATGTAGATCTAATTTACCTTAACCATATTGATCATTTAGTAGATTGGGTTTATGAGGACCATATATGAGAGTGACTTGGAAGATAATTTTGGAAGGAAAAGTATTGACATTGCCATTTGAGACAATGAATTTGAATGATGGTGATGATAAGGCTCCTCTCAAAGATGAAGATTTTGTACCAAAATGAGAATTCAATGCATTTTGAGTTGATATTTGATTGAATGAAGTTCTGAGTTTTCATTTCTCTCTTTTTTTAAATTTCATTTATATTTGATGCATATTTTAAATTCTACATATGTAATATAAATATAAAATTTTTAACTGTAAATAATTTTGTTTTCTAGTTTCACTTTTGGTTGACTTTGTTCCTCGGCATGAACTATTGTTGTAATTCTTATAGAGTCATAAAACTTTATTATTCTTTCCATTTGATGTTTTGATGTAATTATTGTTTACTATATGATGAAATTGTAACATTTTAAGTATTTTTTATTATCCCTAATTTTATATTTTTATGATGATTAAATGATATTTTTATAATAATTGTGGTTATTGTTTATATGTCAAATATGTGAAAAGTAATATTAGTAGAAATCAATAAATTATTGTTATTTCAAATTTCAATTATTACGATTTTTGGAGACAGAGTTAATGTAAAATTATAAATTATATAACACAATATATTAAGGGACTATTTTGTAATTTTAAAAATTTTAGGAACTATTTTATAATTTTTAAATTTTTTCCAACATGATACCTAGTATTGACTGGTATTAGTACAGTACCATATTAGAATCAAATATAGTACTAGTATTGATATGGTATTCATAACATTGATAATATGGCATAGGCATATATAAGCTTAAATGACAACTTTGACATAAAATATAAACGAAAAGAAGCCTCCACTCTGCAACTACTTGAATAAAAATATTATTACGCAAATGTTGCTTTCCTATAATATAAACTGAACTACGAATGGAAAAGGAAATATTCATATTGGCTTTTAAGATTTTCGCAGTCTATCTATGGTAGTTAATATTCAGCAATCTTATACTGAAATATAAAGACTAAAAAAAGGACAAAGTTTAGGAGTTATCTTGCTCTAGTCTGGTTTGACCTAGCTTATATTTCTCAACTCCTTTTCTCTTTCAATAAATTCCTTTTTCTCACTCTAGCACCATTTCTTTTTTATTTTGGTTCTAATTTGTTTCTTATCAGTGACATCAAATGCAAAGGCCACAAAAATTAAACACTCGCTTTAGCAATTTTCTTCAATCTTGCTTTAGTTAACTACTTCTTTATGTAATAAAAATCACATATGTTCTTGAAATTAAACACCTAAAGATTAATTCTTAATAAATTTTATGAATTATAATTGTTTATGTAAATATTAATTATTAATAAACTTTATGAATTATAATTGTTTATGTATTGTTTTGTGAAGATGTACAATGAATTTATACATGTTTGAAGATAAAGAGAACATGTATAAGATAGAAACAAATAAAAAAAATGAATAGTTGAGATATCTATCCCTAAAGTATAGAAAATGTTTTGCATATGTTATTAGCCCCCTAAAGCTTACCAGGGTTGTGACAGTGAGCTTACCCTGTAGTTGATAAAATATTGAGGATAATAATGCTTTAGTGAGATTATTAGCAATTTGATTGGATGAAGAGATATGTTTGATGTAGAGAGCCTTATTGGCAACCAATCCAGAACAAAAGGAATATCAATATTGATATGCTTAGTATAAGTATGATGGATTAGATTTGTAGAAAAGAAGGTAGCCCCAAAATTGTAACAACATAAAGTAGGTTCAAGAGAGGTTCAACAAGAAGAGCTGTAATCCACCATAGTTTTGTAGTAGTAAGAACAATATTCATGTACTCAGTTTTAATACTAGATATAGAAATAGTAGGTTATTTTTTGTCACTCTAAGAAATGATATTAGGACTAAGAAAAATATAGTCCCTAGAAGCAAATCAACGACCATCATAATAGCTAGCCTAGTCAACAACACAATATGCTTAGATGGAAAGGGAAGTAATGTGGGTGAAGTGAAGGCCAGGGGTGGTAGTGGAGTGAAGGTACTATAAAATTCATTTGACGATAGTTCAGTGAATATAAGTAGGTCAATGGAGAAATTGGGAAATATTATTAACTACAAATTAAATGTTAGGACGAGTAAGATAAAGAAATTGAGGGGCACTGATAATGCTTCGATATTCAGTAAGATTAGAAATGGGATGACCATGACTTTTGGATAAGAGAATGAAAGCTGTATCTGGAGTGGTAGTAGGTTTGCGGGTCTTAAGACATGTACGGTGAAGAAGATCTTTAGTGTATTGATTTTGGGTAAGTAAAAGGCCATTAGGGATGGGTAGAGCTTTAATGTTAAGGAAGTGATGAAGAGGACTAAGATCTTTAATAGAGAAAGCGATATTGAGGTCATGAATGAAAAGTGATGAATGAAGAAGAACTAATGACCAAAATGTCATTAATGTAGACCAAGAAATAAGTTGCATGAGATGGACTGATATGAATAAAAAGAGAAGTGCCAGATTTAGTAATAGTAAAATAGAGATCATGAAGTTTCTATCTCAGGAAATCAAATTAAGCATGTGGAGCTTGTTTAAGGCCATAAAGAGCCTTTTTTATATGATAGACATAAGAGAAGTTATGAGGATCAATAAAATCAGAAGGTTGAGACATAAACACTAGTTCATTGAGATGAACATCAAGAAAGGCATTATTCACATTAAGTTAATGAATAGGTTAATTTTGGGAAAGAGAGTAAGAGTAAGGATAATACAAACAATGGTGGGTTTGACAATAGGACTAAAGGTAATAGTATAATCAATAACTAGAGCCTAATAATATCTTTGGCAACTAGACGAGCTTTGTAATGGTCAATAGTAACATTGAGTTCTTTTTTAGTGCAAAAAATCCATATAGAGCCAATAATAATAGTATTAGAAAGTGGTGGAACAAGAGTCCAGGTGTGATTATAATGGAGAGCATTAAATTCATCAAGCATAAACTATCACCAATGTGAAAATTTATTGGCTTGGGTGAAGGAAGTGGTGTAAGAAGTGGATGGATTTTGGATGATAATAGAGTAAATTATGAATTTAGAGAAGGTTTAAGGAATATCAATGTGATTACTTGAGCAAGTGATACTTGGACAAGGAGGGGGAAGCAGTGGATGTGGGGAAATGGTTAGAAGGGTGAGTACAGTTTGGTATAGGTAATGTGATGGTAGAGGAGGAGGGTGTGGAGGGTGGAGGAGAATAGGTAGTATAGGAAAGGACATTTTCAAGGAATTGAACATAACGAGAGATATATATATAACCCTTATATTGAGAGGAGTAGCTAATGAACACATATTGGGTAGATTTTGGTGACAGTTTGTCATAATAAGAGCAACCTATGAATAGAAAAAAAGCACAAAAAAATACATGAAGACATAAGAAAGTTATTATGGTAATAAATAGGACTTCACGAGGAGACTTATGTTAAAGGACAAAGGTAGGTAACAAGTTAGTGAGGAAAATAGTAGAAGAAAATGCTTCAAACCAAAAGGATTTAGGAGAAGAGGCTTGAAGAAGAAGTGTGAGACCAATATCAGTTATGTGAAGAATTTTCTATTTTATAAAGCCATTTTGTTGAGGGGTATAAGGTTAAGATATATAATAAGTAATGCTATCAAAGATGAGAAAGTAAGCAAAATGACTTTTGTTAAGTTCAAAAGCTCCATCGCATTGAAAGTTTTTAATAATAATAGAGAAAATATTTTCAAATGTTATCTTAAAAGTTTGGAAGTGTGAAAGAGCTTAAGATTTATAAGTTAATGGAAATATCAAAGTGTAGCAACTATAATCATCAAACAAAAATAATGAAATATCAAAAAGCAAAGAGAGAGGCAGAAAGGGGTAAGGTCCCCAATTGTCATAGTGAATAATTTATAAGATATTACTAAAGGCAGAAAAAGATTAAAAAATGAAATTTTAGTAATGTTCATTTTAAGACAAAAGGTATAATCATTTTTTACAATTCATTTTGAAGGAAAAAGATGAGATAACTTAGAGAGTGTAGCTAAATAAGGATGACCAAGATGTTAATGTCAAAAGGTGACTGAAGCAGAAGTGGCACTAAAAGTAATGGTATTTTTGAAATTGAGAGGAATCTTCAAAGGATAAAGATTATTATAGGTTTAACCTGCTAATAATGGTTTCTTGGTGTGAAGGTCCTTCACAATATAACCAATTGAATTAAAATTAATAAGATAAGAATTATCTTTGTCAAATTTATTAGCAGAGATAAGATTATTAGTGAGGAGGGAATAACTAAAACATCATTAAGATGAAAAGAATGAAGTGAGCTAGGAAAAGATAAATGACCAATGGAAGAAATAAGGAGTGTTTAAGCATTACTGACAATCATTTGATTTGGACCATTACACGATTTTTCAAAATACACTAGTTGATGGTGTGGCATCATGTGAGAAGTTAAGACTAGTGTTAGGTAACCTTTCAAGGATAGTAATAGAATTATATTGAGGATTCCTAGAAGATTGGATGTTTAAGGTAATAAAGCTAGCGAGAGAGGTTGAGATTCTGAGAAAGGCGTATAGAGATGATTTCAAGATTCAGAATATTAGAAATAACAGTGGGCAGCAACATTCCCCCATTTCTAACAAATTTGGCATTGTAGTTTATTATGGTAGTAAGGGCATTAGATGGAATATGGGAGGACTAGAATGTGTGTAAATATTTTTGCTGGACCAAGATTATGGATAGGTATATGATGGTTTTAGATTATATCAAAATGTGTGTAACTATTTTAGGTTGGACTAGGATTATGGATAGGTGTATAAGAGTGTTCGACTATGCAAGATGAAGGTGAACCATATGACCCAAAGATAAAAGGGCTAAAAGCTTATGGCCCAGAGGAAGATCCATGGTTAGGGTAAAAATAAGAGCCCGAGGATTGACATCCCTGTCACCCATAGAGCTTCCATGAGTCCCAATTATGTGGCATAATATTCTGCAGGTCTATGAACTTATAAACACTGTCTCAAGTGATGGTGGAGAATGGTAAGTGAGGAGGCTTATGAAGGAGCAATTTCACCCAAAGCGTAAAGGTGAGGGGTTTTCTCATTGTTTAATCATCGTAATAAAAGGTTCATAATTAGGAGGGAGGACATTTAGAGTGAATAGGACAATAGCTTCATCAGAGATGTCACGAATAACATTTAATTTGTAAAAGATGGTGGATATGGGAGTGAGAAAATCAAAGATGGAGGTCGATCCTTTCTTTAACATATAGAGTTCCGGTTCAAATCAAGTCTAAAAATCAAAGAATTAAAACATAAATCTAACCTAATATTTACAAATTAACAAGCATGTTTCAATTTCAGTTTAGCCATGCAATTTGTACACTTGGATCATTCGAGTTATTTAATAGATTACGTATAAAAAACCAACTAGCTAAGTCCTACTTGTCTCCCTTCAACTTTTAGAATTAAACCAACTCAATCCCAACTCAAATGCATTATGAACTAAGAGATACATCCAACCATCGATAAATTACTTAAAGAACAACGAAATTTTTGGTCATACAACACATTATGAATTAATGCTTTAAGAATCGCATTCACATAATCAAAGACGTCTCCAATCATATAATGAACATAAATCATAAATCAAAGAATTCATACATTGTATAAGTATTAAATTAACTCGATAATAAGTCAATTAATTCATAAAATTAATAATTCAAATATTCAAATTGCATATCTAAACTAAATTTAACAATTAGGATCAACTAAATATAGGAAATCATAAAAAAAGGGAATAAGGGTTTCAAGAAAACTCATTAGATGTGCTCTAACTTCATTGATCTCAGACTAACTTTTAAAGTATGGAATTTTTTCATCCACTAGTCACAAATTAACTCAAAACAAGTGAGAATTGGTTTCCCATCACCCCTAACCACTCCTTAGAATGATTCCTAGCTTCAACCCGCCTTAGAAGAGTGTCAAACTTCTTGGACCAACCACTTCTTCGTGTGACCACCTGCTTGTCTTCCTGCTCAATGCTCCTTCATTTTTATAGCCTCAGAAATGATCCCTAAACACCACACTTTGTTAGATCTACGATAGGCTTCCACTTATCGTATATATTTCCTCTTATGTTCTCCATTTCAAATGGATTTGGAGATGGGTTTTTAAGATGGAGATGTTGAGTGGGATTTTTTCTATTATTGCGTGTTTTGCTCATCTTATTTTTGCTACATTTTCCTTTTTTGCTATGTTTTGGAGACTGGAGTGCTGTATTTTTTTTATTCTTCTTTCGCACTTTACGTTTTAGTCTTCTGAATTTCATATTTTTCTTTTTATCTCTGTACTACATTTTGCCTTCTATTTGTTGCTGGTGTGTTTGCCCTTCCATGGTTTGTGTATTTATTTTGGTGGATTGTGTTTTGTTTCTTCTTCTACTGCGTTTTTTGCTGCTTCTTTTCCAATATGCTAAGTCGTTTTGGATTATCTTAGCTACTATATTTTTGCTTTTCATGTTTTTCTCCTCTGCACTACGTTTTGCTTCCTTTGGTGTTACTATGTCATTTTTCCTTTGTTTATTTCTGCTACTGAAGTGGGTTAGGTCTTGGGTTGCTTCCTTGTTTTAGGTTGTTTCTTTATTTTTGGGCCAGATTTTTGTCTAGATGCCTTTCTTTAAGTCTACTAAGCCTATAAGAAAATATTTAGTACAATTTAAACCTTTTTAAGAAATAAAATATAAAATTAAACAACTTGAATAACTAATCAAATAATGTAATAATTTAACCCAAATGTGCTATGTAAATATTATAAAATAGGGGTGTAAAATATATTATAATTTCTACTTATCAAGGCATCATATGATTGTTTCTTAATTTTCCATGATATAACACCATTATTAAGTAAGAAAACAAATCCATATATAGATTCTTTCTCATTTAAATCCCCTCCATAATTTATATTTGTACACTTTTGTATAAGAATATTTTTACCTTAAAAATACAATATACAATTAATAGCACCTTTTAGATACCTCAATATTCTCTTTGTTGCTTTGTAATATGCTTACCATGTATTTGGTTGATATTTGCTTACTATTCCAACAACGTAATAACTATCCGGATTTGTACATATGATAGCATATATAAGACTTTCAACTGCATTTGGATATGAAAATTTTTTAATTAATCCCTTTCTTGTGGTGTTAATAGGCAAAACTTCTTATTGAGACCTTCGGCTTTAGTAATAAGATCATCAATTGGTTTGCAATCTTACATAAAAAAATCTTTCTAAAATATTTTCAGTAGAGATCACTTAAGAAAGTGACAATAATCTCTTTAAACATCCTCTTAAAATTTTATTTCCAAGAATATATATAACTTTACCTATGTCTTTGATCTCAAAACTAGATGAAAATTAGTCTTTGATTTGTTTAACAAACTCACAATCATTACAACAATCAAAATGTCATCCACTTATAAAGATAAAATTGAAATTTTATCTTTGGATTTCTTAATATATACAATGTAATCTTCATCTAGCATATGAAAATTATATGAAATAATTATGCTATGAAAACGAATGTACCACTACTTTGAGGACTACTTCAAACCATAAATCAATTTTAATGATCAACACATTTTATATTCTTAGCCCATCTCAATGAAACCTATAGATTGTTTTGTATAGATTCCTTTTCTAATTATCCATTTAGAAAAATAGCATTTACAACTACTTAATGTAATTTAAGATACAAATTGGCTACTATAGTTAAGATTAAACGAACTGAAACAAACCTCACAATAGGTGAAAACATCTCATCAAAATCAATTCCCTCCTATTGTGTATATCTTTTATCCATAATGTATGCATAATATCTTTTGATAATATCATCAATTTTTTATTTTATTTTGAGAATCCATTTATTCCTAATAGCTTTCCATACTTGATTTGAACTTTAAAAAGTAATTTATTTTTTCATAGTAAGAGCCTTGTGTACATTCTTTAGCTTATCCTCTTTTTATAGGATAATCATATGAAGTTCCTCTTTCATTTTAAAATGACATAAGATATTTACTGTATGTTAACTTTGATGTAAGCAAGGTTTAAAAGAAACCGATTGATGAACATTCTGATTACTCATACTCGGATTAGATACAGTAGGTAAACTTTCAGTGTGATATACCTTAGTTGACCTTATGTTAATCCTTAAATTTCTAGACTACTCCTACCTGAATAAGGTCCTTCATAATTCTCCATAATATACTCATTCAAAGTCTCATATAAAATAGGTCTCTTTTTCATCATATGACATCTTTAACTAATTAGATATGTGTTCTTGTCCTTGATCACTTCTTAAAAAATTTATATTCTTGTTTAATTTATTTTCAACTAAATTTATATACTTGTTAAACAATTTAATGTTTCATCGAAAAGAAAAGGGGGAATCCCATCATTTTGTTCTAACTTAGGATAATAAGCTTATGAGCATGGTCTTACTTCACTGTCGAGAAACGAAAAAAGACTTTTGTCAACAAGTTAAACTTATATTCATATATAACTCTCTCCTTGTGAAGCAGTTTTAAATCAAAATTTCCAACAAGCATTACCTCTCCCTGAAAAGGAGGTGATCCAGCTACACCTTCTAGTACGACTACCTTGTTACGACTATACTCCAGTCTCCTTACCTTTGACATCCCTCTCCTTCTGATTAAGGTAGCAACTTTAGGTATAGCTAGCTCCTAATATACATGACCATACTGAATATTGTCATCTACAAAAGTGATAAAATATACAACCCAATATTGTGCCTTACATTTATTACAACATAGATGTAATAATGAATAAATTGCAATGTGCAGAAAGCTCGTGTTCAATTCCCAAATAGCTTTCGTACCTTTACTAACTTGACAATGTCCACAAATAGGTATATTTCCTTGATTTAAGCCACCTAAGAGACCTTCTTTATCTAATTAATTTATTCAATTTTGATCTCAAAAATACATTGTTATTGGAATTACTAGATAACATGTATAAGTAATAACTTATGTTATTATTTGAATAAACAACATCCAACATAAATCTTTGACCATAATAAATGATTTCAAGATAAAAATTCATACCACATTGGAAATTAACATCAAATTCAGACTAATATAGAAATAAGATTTTGTTGAATCTTTGGAGCAGATAATACTTTATATAGGATCAAGGATTGACTAATACATATGTTTAATTTGTATGTTCTAATCCTTTGTGCAACAACCATTGAGTTGTCTCTTACACAAATCCATCTAGTACCATATGAGATTTTTCTAAAATTCTGTAAAGGCATCCATATCCTTCACTATGGTTACTACTGAGAATGCAATCCATAAAGAACAAATGTTTGTACAATAAGATTGTACGTTTTAAAAGTAACCCTTATTGTCATAATTAAAGCACTTAATTAAGTTTATATTCTATTTTTTGAAAGGAAATTTTTCATTTTTCATGTTAGTTCTTTCTGTCCTTCTTTGAGTCCTTAGTATAATGTATATTTTTGTCGCCCTTTTTTCATTTGGGCCCACTATAGTGCTTACAATTCCTATTCGTAGCTCCATGTGAGTTAGAAAAAATTGCATATACTTTAAAGATAACTTAAAGGCTTCAAGACGTTCTTCTTCTAGTATGAGATTCCCCATAGCATTTTCTATCATATCAATTATAAGTAAGATACATCTCCGCATGCTCACGACTCTGAGGCAACAAATGAATCATAACTTACATATGCTACTCTTCAGGTAACTTATTACCAATGTCTCAAAACTCACTTATCATGTTTGATATGTACCTTAAATGTTTTTGCGTTATGAGATCTGGTCGCTTCTTATATATGTCAAACTTGATAGTAAGTGACCTCATTTTGGCCATTATGGTACTTCCAAAACATGTAGCTAAAGTGAACCACATGTTCTTAGCAGTTTCATATCCATGCTACCCAGCAACGTAATGCGAGCAAATGAGTTTTTCTTCATCCATATTTCATAATATCATGATCCCTTTTATTTTAGATCTCATTTCCCTCCTCACAGTTGTCTATGGTAATATTTAATGGCTTTAGAGCCTCTTGATACTATAATACATATTGGAATTTTATACTTTAAATTTTATAGTTGTTGTCATTTAAGTTTTCACCATTATTGAGATCAACAACATTATTATTTGATGTAGTAGCCATAATTGAAGCACTAAGTTTCTACAAGAAGAAATATATAGTTTACATACATGTTAATTTCATGTCATACATATATAAAGTGAATAATCAGACTTTTAATTGCCTACTAGATTGAAAGATTACATATATTATCAACCATCATTCTTATCAAAATTGAATATTAATTATCATACTCAAGTTAAATTACCAATCAAAATTAATGTAAAATAGATACTAAGAAATTGGAAATATCAAGTTTGATATACATAAATGAATAAAATACATATAGTCTAGTACAACTTAGTTCAAAACAAAATTATGACATAACATGTACATTGCCTAAATGTAACAAATCTTACACATAATAGAGTCAATTTAGTCATATAATAATGCCCTTAAAGCTCGATATATAATGGTTCTAATTATTTCAATAAGGAAGATGATATGATACAAAGTTGTAATAAATTACCTTCTTCAAATTTCTCTTAAAAACATTTTCACTATCCAACTATACATTTTTGGAATAAAAAAAATATTCCAAAGCATAGTTAAATTTTCGCTTTTTTGTTATGACAATAATGAGAGTAAAGTCGTGTGCTTCTCTTCAACATATGCAAAAGCCAAACATCCTTTAAAACACATCTCTCATGTTAAGTTATTAATAGTAATAACGTCTTGTGTTACATCTTCTCTAGGTAGGGACCATATCCAAAATAATTTCACTAACATGAAGATAACATGTTCCATATGTGTCACATTGCAAAAATCTAGGTCTGCTTATCATAATGGGCATTTTCTTAAAAACTACTTTTCAAGAATAAAAAATCATTAAATAAATAAATTCTTTGACTAACACGATGATGAGTTCATGTCCATAACCTAATGAAATCTTGATAATTGTAATTTAATCAAAAACTAACTTTCAAATATTGTTAAGCTAATCAAATTATAATTATTTCATTGTAATTAGAAATTTATTTCTAATTATTGTTGGATTAATCAAATTGAATTAGAAAATTGATATTAAATTATTATTAAACTAGAGAAAATCATAATTAAATTAAACAAAATACTAATTTCAAATTATTAGTATTAAATTAATAAAATTGATAAACTTGGTTTAATTTAGAAACTTAGTTTCTAATTATTATTGAATTAATTCAATTTCATAATGTTAGTAAAAAATTATGCTCAAGTATTTTTGATTAATTATAGTTAATTGTACTTTCCAATTAAAACTTATTTACTGGTACATAAAACTAAACTCGCCAGCGCAATTAAAATTAAGCCCATATTAGATTATCAATTTGTTATTCATATACAGGCTAAAGTCACTAAAATTTTTTCCATTTATGCTGGTCCATCTTTGCTAGCCTTTTTATACTAGCCCAACATCGAGAAAGTAGGTGAGCCATCAAACGCACTGGCAAGACCCACCCATTTATGCTTGGCCTATAGCTATGTTTAGCAACCTAAAAGTTTATGTCTATAGGCGTCTCTCACCGTGTGTTAAAAAGGTCTTCTTAAGCACCGAACTTATCTGCAAGTCACGCCTACTCCTTTGCACAACAATCTTACTTATATCCGTTTAAGCAAGACTCAGCCTTTCCCACATGATCGTCGACTAAAAATCTAGTTCTCAAACGCCTCACGACCTTCGCAGTGTTTAAGTCTCACACTCACAAGAAACTACAGAAGCAATAGAATATTCAAAGGTAACAATATTGTAAGAAAGAGATACAACAAACTGCCAACCTTTATTACTTCCCTTAAAGTATACAAAGGAATGTTCTCTTAACTATGTGTGTCTCCCATACTCATCTGTTCAAAGTGTCTCTCTCACACTCCATTCTTTGAGAAGATCAAGGCTCAAATGAGTTATTTATAGGCACCTTTAAATGACTAAGTTAGAATCCTAATAGAACTCTACTAGCTAAGGTGAGTGTGGTTGAACACTGGTCAAGGCTCGCTAATGCCCACACAATTCTGCTATCTTAGACTTAGGGGTCTAGCAAACCACTCCCACTAGAAGAAATTGATGGCCTCATCAAAATAATCTTATGACAGTCCTCTAAGTGTGGTTTCCTCGAAGACTCCTTAGCCATTGTGACATCTCCCACGTACCATATTCTCTCTCCATCGAGTGTCTCCTTTCTTTTGTTCGGACACTCTTTCAGAAGGCCCATTGTGCCCAATACAGTAAAACTATTGAGGTAGACTTCTTCCATCGAGTCATCCTCTCCCCCTCCTTGATCCTTCGCGACCATGGAATTTACTTGCTCCTCACCCACCTTCCGTCTTAGGCATTCTTGAGAAAAATGTGACCTTTTATAAATGAAACAAGCAATATCTCCTTTTGTTTGTTTCTTACATTGAGAAGATTCACCTGCCTTCTCTTTGCCTTTCTCTGAGCCATTCCGCATTCCACCATTCTTCTTACCCTTGTGGCTAGTTCGAATCAGTGGTGGCATTTGGAGATCCACCAAGGCATCCACAGCCGCAATCGCACTTGGGAGGTCCTTCATGTTCTGCCTTCGAAGCTCCATTTGTGCCCAACCTTACAAGCCACATATGAAATTCTGACATGTTTTGCAAGTCTAACATCAAAGATGTGAATTTTCTCACATAGTCCCCCATCGAGTCATCTTGCTTCAACCTTTTCAAAGCTTCCCTCGCAAGTTATAAAATGTTGTTAGGGAGGAACTGATCCATTGGCTCCTTCTTTATCTTCTCCTAAGTGTCGATTGGAGATCTACTAGTACTGATGTCATTAGAGGTTCTCGTTCTTCACCACATCTTTACTTCCTCCACTAAATACATCATCATGATTGAAACCTTCTCCGAGTCAACCACCTTTGCCCCTACAAAGTACTGCTTCATATACTGCAAGAAATTTTTTTAGCTTTCTGGCACTCTATTTGCTGTTGAGAACTTGTGGTTCTAGCACCTTCATTGAAATGTTTTCTGCTCGTCCAACATCCTGTGTTGCAACGACACACCTTAGGATCACCACCACAAACCTAGACTCCTCTTGTGCCTTACAAATGTTGGATTCGTACCTCCAACATCTTGAATCGAGTGTTGTAAGAAGTCACCTATTTCTCCCCTTGAGGAATCATCCCAATGAGTGCCTCCACTCATTTGACACGTTCCATCAAATTGTTGCCTCCCACCATCTCGAACCTGGCTCTAATACCAATTATTACAAAGGTCTTCTTAAGCACCGATCTTATCTGCAAGTCGTGCCTACTCCTTTGCACGACAATCTTATTTAGATCCGTTTAAGCAAGACTCAGCCTTTCCTACATGATCGTTGACCAACAATCTAGTTCTCGAACGCCTAACGACCCTCGCAGTGTTTAACTCTCACACTTACAAGAAACTAAGGAAGCAATAGAATATTCAAAGGCAATAATAACACAAGAAAGAGATACAACAAACTACCAACCTTTATTACTTCCCTGAAATTATATAGAAGAATGCTCTCTCAACTTTGTTTGTCTCCTACACTTATCTGTTCAGAGTGTCTCTCTCTCACTCCCTTCTCTGATAAGAGCAAGGCTCAAATGAGCTATTTATAAACACCCTAGATAACAAAGTTAGAATCCTAATAAAACTCTACTATCTAACATCATAATCTTATCTAATCTTATCCTTATCAGATCACATCATACTAACCAATAGATGGCATCCCCATCCAATTAGGTCTCTATCTAATAGAATTAAGTTGTATCACAATAACAAAATAAAAGATTACACTATATAGGAATGATTATCCATATCCACAAAGATCTCTTCTATCTTCAGATGATCCTTCCATATGATCTTTATCTCTTAGAGCTGATGTTCATCTATTGGGATCTTATCAGCCACATCACCCAAGATCTCCTCATCTTTATCTATTGATGATGAGTCATCCAAACCAATAGCACACCCATCCAATCCTTTACCTATACCAACTCTATTAGCAATAGTCTATCCACTTGAGCACACACTAAATCCTCAGTCCATCAAGAACCCAACCTTGGCCAAGTCAGCTCGTACAAGGTCCAAAACTCTCCCAAAACTTGCACCATGTTTGATCTCATTGCTAAGTCACCTTGGAACTCTCACATATTTCCTTTATGTGTGTAATCCAGCTAATCTTCCACTCAAAGTCCACCTTAAACATTTTTTTGGTCTCTCATCCGAATCTTGCATCTCGTCGAAGATTTCTACCAATGTGCACCAATGCATGTCAATGCTTGACGTTGCTCAATTTCCTTTTTGTCTTCTCGCAAGTGTTTCCCTTCTTCTATTGTTTCATGTGTCGAACACTGATCAAAACTCACCAATGTCTGCACGATTATGCTATCTCAAAATTAGGGGTTTAACACCATGCCACCAGAGGAAGCAGTGGCACAGTAGAGAAATGTAGCAGTGGTAACGGTGGAGATGACGATGACTTGGAGTGTTCCTCTTTTTCCATATGAACGCAATGACAGGAGGCTGATGCTGCCACTTGTCGTTGTTAGTCGATGCATGGCCACCATTGGGAGATACTTCTAGCACATCTACTATTCTACTCTTCACCAGACCATTGTCGCAACAATAATGCATCATCTAGATTTGTCTTCAGGCTTCCTATGAGTTTTGAGTAAGTTTTATTTGGATAATTAAATCAACATAAAAGTATGTTTGTTTAGAAAACTAGAACTTAATTTCAGGAGCCAATCGAAAAATAGATACTAAATTTATGTCTGTTATCAAATTTTATTATTTCAAGACTTGTTTTCTGCTTGCCTCCACTCAAAAGAGATTTCAAATATTGTTTTAGTTTCTTATTGTCATAGTTTCATTAACTTAGTGGCCTAAAGATATTTCCCTAGATTTTCAACAGATTTGTGTTAAAAAATTAAATACAAACTCTAAGATCATCTTTGTATTATTGAAATTAATCACTTATTTATTAATTATTTTTTTCACATATTATAAGATATTTAATTTATAGAGAATAAAACTTATTTGAATTCTAAATTTTCTTTAATCTTTAAAATGATCTGTCATCCTTTAAAAAGTATATATTTTTTATTAAAAGTCACTTTAAAGAGTTAGAAGTCCATCAAGTGTGTCTTATTTCCATCACTTAACCTGAAATCCTTATGTTCATTGAATCACATTGAATGTCCAAATAATGGAAGGATTATGGATCAGGACCAGGATAAGGAAAAGATTCATTTGCTTTCACGATATATTAAAAAACGCAAAGTAGGAAGTTGTCAATTAAGCAAAAACATTACCTAGGAGTTAGAACACCGCAGCCTGTAATGCCAAACTACTAAAAGACAAATTCATACATATATCATATCCGTATGATGTCGTGGGAATGCAACAACCTCGGGAATCGAAGGAAGTGTGCAAAACAAAAGTGGAGGTGAGCCTAAATTTAGACTAGTGTTGGCCTTGATTCCAAAACAAAACGGATAGTAGAAAGTGGATTGACTAGAACTCGAACGAAAAAGCTCTTAGGTTTTAGCTGAAAGTTATTGTCGAAATTCGAAAGCCAACCCACCAGCACGCTTTCTTTTTTTAGACGAAGGCTTTCCTTTTGTTTACCGACCAAACCTAATAGTAACTGATACTTTATTCATACCAAACATGCTTATAGTTGCGAGATGAAAACTTTACGTTCTGAAAGCAAACCGATCCTTGTGCTATGCATTTATTAAGTCGGTTTGGACAAACTTTTCTCTGTTTATCCCATAACAAGTCTTTCACTGGTGATTAGTACATTATAATCATCTTCACATAGTTCCTTTTTTCTGGGTACAACGGAAAAGGACATAGTTTCGATTACCATATGGATTATCATTAAAATGTTTAGTTCTATCCTGAAATGGCAGCATCATGATGGATAAGGGCCATTAATTCATGCACATATCTAACGACAATTCCCTTGGAAAATAAAGTTAGTATGCGATCTGACGTAAAACAAGTACATGGTTTGGGTATAAAGAAAGACCTTGTCATCCTCAAATGCCTGGTTTCCAAGACGCCATAGTACATATAGTTAGCTTTAGAACTTTTTGAGTTTCCCATGGAAGTACAAAATATTCCCTAACGTTTTGAGTCACCCATCTTTCTTCCTCAAGTTCCCCGATAAATTGAACCAAAATCTAATAAAGTAGGCAGATGGCCAAAAAGAAAAGGCCTACATATAGTTGCCTAGGACATGAGCTAAATGACATAAGATAAAACAGGTTGCTTCCCTCTTGGTTGGCCATTAGTTGTCTCTACCAAAATCCCAACTTTGGTGGCTTTATTGTCTTCTAGTTTGTGTCCCCACATCCTTAAAAGCAGGCATGACCCAACCCATTATTTGGCTGGTAGAGCTACTTGTAGTCAGCCTACTTGAGTATCCATGTCAGTACACGCGATCACAATGCTCCAACCAAGACCAGACAGTACGAGCATTGACTTTCACTTCCTTCGATCTTGTTATTACATAAGAAATTCCGCAAAACTGGAACTATTCTTGTGTTGTTTAGTAGAAACTCCACTGGTTTAAAAACAGAAGCTTGGATTGCTCTGCATGTCATGATTCTCCCGGATGTATTCTCTAGTCTACAAAAGGACTTGAAAAGCTATGCTATATATATGTATATAGCTATTTATTGGAAATACACTATACTATCAGTGACAGCGATGAACAATCCAACACATAAAATGTATTCTATTCGTTGCAGATTGTCATTTAGAAAAGATAACTAGACGAACCAAATTTCTTATTATGTCTTCTAGCTTTCTACCAAATTCCCAAAGCAACTGGGTTTCTCTGGTGTCCCTATTGGCTCTGATCTCGTTAGATTAGCGTAAAACAGAAGATTATATGTTTAAATAACCCTACCTTAAGTTACATAGAATATGAAATGAAAGGGCAAACTCCAGTGAAAAGCAACAAATAAATCCATCTGTCTATATATTGAGCAACTCAAAAGAATAGGGGAATTTAATAACAAGATTCAACTGTTAGGAAAGAACAAAATAAACTTACTTCTTGTCTGCTCGACGACCAATACTTTGAACAGTGGCAGCTTTTGCGCATGTCTCTCTCTTTCACCCTCAGTGCACAAAATCCCGGGCACGATCGAACCCTCAAAACTATTCAATCCCATAATCCCTAAAATCAACGCAGTTTGATATAAACAAAGTTGCTGATTCTGCAATCCTTTGCTCCTCAGTTCAATAAAACAAAAGATAAGTACAAAAGCAATAAAAAACAGAAAACGTTTCCAAGGAATAAAATAATAGCCAGTGTTTTCTATTATATATGCGCACGGGTTCTTTTCCGTTCAGAGAAACTGAAAAGGAAAGTTCAGAGAGGGACTTGTACCAAAAGACAAGCTATACTTTGAAGCTCTGATAATGGAAGAGAGAGTGTCAGGCTTTTGTATTGCAAAAGCATCAAATATTCGTGGTAGTGGCGGTGGGAATAACGTTGGCACAGGAACTAAGTGCGGTCGTTGGAACCCTACTGCTGAGCAGGTTAAAGTTCTGACTGACTTGTTCAGGTCTGGACTCAGAACGCCAAGTACTGATCAGATCCAAAAGATCTCTTCTCAACTTAGTTTTTATGGAAAGATCGAGAGCAAGAACGTTTTCTACTGGTTTCAAAACCATAAAGCAAGGGAAAGGCAGAAACGACGTAGAGTTTCTGTTAGTGAAAAGAATACGATTCGTCGGGAAGATAATCTTTCATCATCTGCAAGATGTAAGTCCGAGATAGCTTCACATAACTAACGGTTATATTTCGAGCGTGTGCATGCAAATTTGCTTTCTAATTCTTCTTATTCGTTCTTTAAGGAAAGATTAAATTTTTACATGAACAAGTATTTGTAAGTTCTTTTATGTGTTAGCAAATACCAAATGGTCTTATTATTGTTATCTTGTGCGCAGATTATTCTGAGATAAATCTCGGATCTGAGCCAGAACGAGTGCTCGAAACACTTGAACTTTTCCCGTTAAACTCCTTCAGCGATTCTGAATCGGAAAGGCTTAGATTGCACGAAAATGAAAATGAACGCAAGGAAGCTTCTGCTTTTTCATACGCTTTCGGGACAGAAATGGATCATCCGCCGCTGGATCTGCGATTAAGTTTCCTTTAAACAAGCTTCCAGCCTTCCAGTAGTTAGGAAATGATTTGTGGAATTAATATTAGGTCTAACATGGAGCTAGCGAGTATGTTGGAAAATGGTGGTAAAGAAGCTTAAGTGTATTTTATATTAGAAACTATTCAACATTCTCCTCTGCATGCTCATGAAAACCATTTTTATCTCTCTGTGCTTAGTCTGTTGGATTTTGGCTCGGAAATTGGAATTTTGTTCCTCTTACAAGAAATGTCGTCTTGAAATGCGTTAAAAAAAAGACTTTGTGTTATACACTGCTTGTGCCTACGGTCTGCTTCCAATCTTTGAAATTCATGTTCCGATCTGTTCAGAGACCTTAGTCAAGAAAGATGAAAAAGACAGTGCTACACAACAGATAAGCAAGTTGATGATTAACTATATCATATTACATTTCCCTTCCTCAGGAGAGGCAATGTCTTCTTTCTTCTCTCTTCTCTCTTCTTCCTTCTTGTTACTTTTAATAAGGACGGGATTAGAATATTCACACAATAAATTAAGAAGATCATACCATGCATATTTTTTAAGAGATTAATCAGAGATGATTAGCTAAAATGAAACTTGGGGTTTAATTTTGCTCAAAGGAAATAACGACCTCTGTTGCCATGAATAAAACCAGAAAAGAAAAGAGAGAGTCGTGCACCGTCATTATCTCGTAATTTGGTTGAATGTCATTCTTAATAAATGACTTTGGCCGTTTGTTTTACATTCAGCAATTGCTGATTTTATTTATCTAATAGCAAATTATTTAATCATATTTGATAAAATTAGTTGTTTAGCATTAGTTATTGATGTATAAAATAAACTTTAAAAAAATTATAAAAATATGAGTATTAGTTATTTATATCTTAGTATTTCTTTAAATATTCTTATAAGAATTTAAAAAGAGCAAAAGAAATGAACATTATCATTTTTTTCAATATCTTTTATCCAACCATAAGAATACTGAAAGTCCTCTTAATACAATTTTCAATAATAAGTGAATTTGATTAAAAACTTCTCGAGATCCTTTTAGATTAGCACGGGCTAACTAAAATGCTCAAGAGATTACTAAAATGCCATTAAAAATAAGGTTAAAAATGGGTTCGGTTGGAGCATACCAAAATTTTTTCCTCAAATACAGCATCAACGAGCTTAATAAGAAGTTGGGTCTGTAAAAATGATATCAATTTAATTTCTATTTTAAGGAAATATAAATTATTTTATTTTAATTTTAATTTTTTAAAATTTAAAAATTCAAACTGTATTTTTAATATATTAAATTAAAATAATATTATTTTAAATTTTGTTTATATTAATCTCTTAAAATTTAAAATTAGATAAAAATAATTCATTTAAATTTGACTTATTAATTTTATATTAAAGTGAATTAAATTAAACACAATAAACAAGTAATAATAATATTATATACTAAATATTGATATAAAAGGGACCTAAATATGAGGATTATACAAAAGTAATTAATGTAATATAATTAGTGATAACAAATTTAAAAGTATTTAATTTAATATTAAATATTTTAAAATTTTAATGTAATGAATAACTTTTTACATTTTGTATAAATTAAATCAAATTTGTATCTCTTATCTCTTATCTCTATTTCTATCTCCATCTTTTTTATTAATTTATAATAACTTTTAAATGTAATAGTCCTTTAGTCCCTTAATTTCTCGATCGCAGAAAAAAATGCTCCTCATAATAGAGTTTTCAAAACCAACGGATTGGATTCAATCCACCAACTCAATCAATTGATTATCAAACATAATTATTAACAGTTTGACATAATTAAACAATTAAAACTTTTCAATATGCCAAAAAATGACTAATAAGTCATTTACTAAATAAATCATTTGGCTTTCCCACTAATTAAACTTTTGAGCTGGGTTTATCTGTTTGCTTCAGAGGACGAATACCAGTGAAGATATATACTCTTTAACTCATTGCATATTCGTTACTTTTGAAAAATCGAAGAGGGTTAATTATTTCGCAAACTTTCTGCAAACTTGTTTGGCACCAACAAAATATAAAAACAAGCAAAACCTAAATAATAAAAACATCAGAAATTTGGTAACGCAGTTCGGCACACCTTGCTTACGTCTGCGCAGCCCTCACCCAGCTTAATCACTTTCACCGAAGTACAATAGTTTTACTCAAAGCTTTACTGAACCAACACCACTCAACCCTTGACACTATCACTCAACCTCACTTCCTATGAAAGATTTTCACACCCAATAGTACGACCGCCTCATACTAACCTCAACAGAAGATTTTCTCAATCAACCCAATAGTACGATCACCTCGTACTAACCTCAAAAGATGATTTGTCTAACTACTTTCACTCAAAGGCAATAATAAATCAAATAGCTCAAGTATTTAATCAACAGAAAATTAAATAACAAAAATACTTAAGATAAAGAAGACTTTCCTATGAATTTATCTTCTCAAATAACCCAGCTGAAGGCTCTTGCCATTGTTAATTCTTCTGTAGCACAAATCACGCTACTGTCCATAACAAGAACAAAGTGCAGGATCTCTCAAAGATGGTTTTTCCCAAGACACATAAATCAGCTCACGCAAGATGTATGAAGTGCAGTATCACCAGAAGATTCAAAGAAAAAAATTCGGCACAAAATAAAGTTGCGCAGCCCCATACCATCACACGTGATACACAGTCCTTGAACAACCAATCAATAATTTCACTGCATATTTTAATTCCAAGCCACCAACGGTGATACACCAAAAGCTATATAGACATCTCAATTAATGCAGTGTATTTCATAAGAAGAAACTAACGCACGCCCTCCACCTTGTAAGATAAATTTAGTTGCTTAGCTTTTCTTCACCCACAGCAACAACACACACACTGCGCATTACACCTTGGCTGCTTTTCTGTGACTTTCAATCTGCGCAGGCCAATCCACCAAATACACTCACTATTTGATTAAACAATTAACTCTAGAGTCCATCTCACACACGCAAATTTTTGCCGCTTGAACCAAAAGATGCCCACTGCAGATTTTGCCACTTGAACCAAAAAATACCCACTACAGATTTTTTTTGTCAACTTGCGTGAACCTCTAGACTCCTTCCTCACCAAGGAGATATTCACATATCTTAATAGATTTCAAAGAATCCACTTAAAATAAGAGGCATAATTAAAATAGATTTCACCTTTTGAATTACTGCCATATATGCAATCGTCAATTCATATAGTAATTCCAATTATTTTATATGTCCAATTTAAAATGCCAAAACTAAATAAGGAATATATAAAATATATCCTAACAATCTCCCCTTTTTTGGCATTGTTTGTCACAAATATGAAACTCCCCCTAATCATGTTAATTGGACATATAATCATCAAATACACAAATCATATAATAAATACTCCCCCTCAATCCAAAGTCAAGCTCCAAAGAACATTCGTAGAAACAATAATCCAATCATCCAAATTTCTCCCCCTTGGAACAAAAAGATGTCAAAAAGTAAAACGAATAGTCACACATATACCTTGAAATCTTCCCTTGAATGGAACATTCAACATAAACAATATGATGTCTACCTCTTGAGATAAAACAGTATCAAATTGCATAATCATAATAATCAACCATAGATGCAGCGGATGAATCATAAGCACGTCAATATGACAATTTACCACCATTCAAAACACTGAGAGATATATCTGAAAGAGAGAGATACCCAAGAAAGATCCATACCGATGAGATAGATGAAGAGTCTTCGGTGGAGCCAAATAGAAGTCACAAAGTAAACTACTAAAAAGATGAGATGACAATAGTAACATAAAACTAAAGAAAAAATATTTTCTTTCCTTTTTTTGTTTTTTTTTTGTTTTTAACAACAAAAAAATACTTCAAAAATATAAAGCACACTGTCCCTGTGCCCTTCGAAGAATCTCAAACCTGATGTTTTTCTTTGGCTCGAATGAAGATGTATAACATAAGTTTCCTGTAAGTTCTTGATAATCAACCTTTTTTCTTTCTCTTGTTTTTCTTCTTTCGCTCACATCCCCAATAACATTTTCTGCTAGATGGTTTCTTCGGATTCGAGATGAAGAGCCTCGGTTCAAATAAGTTTTCATTGTTTTAGTTGATTAATCATCCAAAGTAACTGAAAGTTCTTCAGTTTCTGCAGTTACTTCCTTAGCAGTAACTAACTGTAAACCATTTTTTGCAGCTGCTCCATCTGTAGTAACTAGTTGTGAGTCATTTTCAGCAGTTACTTATCTGCAGTAACTAACTGCAAATCTGGGCATTTTCTTGTTTTTCCTTCACCACGTTTTTGTATTTGTACTTGACCCTTTCTAATCCAAGCTTGCTTCGATACCATGGGATGCTGCTGGAAATTTAATGAAGAGTGTCTAGATTTTCAGTTTTGACCCATTTGAAACATCATTTGTAGTAACTGATAACATCTTGGCCTTATATGTCTAATGACTCCACAAAAATGACATGTGGGTATAAATCTTCGACTCTTTTCGATGCTTCTACCTTTTGGGTTGATTTGGACATTTCAAACTTTTCTTCATTCACTTTCGAACACTCGCCTTTATAACCTATGCCTTCGAAGTTCCCTTTAACCTTACCAGTTTCTATCAACTTATCAAGTTTTTCAGTGCCTTCATTTAACATTCTCAATCCCTTTTCGGTACTTACCAATTTCATTCTAGTTTCACCAAGCTCATCCGAAGTCAACATCAGCTTCTTTTCTAATCCTTGGATGGTGTTTTTCATGCAAAGATTCTCTTCCTTCAATTTTTCATTCTTTTTATGCATTTTCACTCATTTTTCTTACAAAGCCTTGTAATCCTCATAAATATCCCCATTTTTATCATCAAGACCACTTCTGTCACTGTCATAGTCTGATATTGAATCCCAAGCTGAACTGATTTCGAAATTTTCAAATTTTTTCCCTGTTCTACTGTCAGTTACTTCCTTCTCAGTTACTGTTACATAAGTAACTAGACTTTTGTTTTGTAATACAACTAATGCAGCATTGTTTGCTATTTCTTCTTCACTTTCGGATTCGTTATCACTCCAAGTGCTTGTATAGGATTTTCCTTTTCTCTTCTTCAAGGTATTAGCACACTCCGCTTGAACATGTCCGAAGTCTTGACACTCATGGCATTGAATTCTCTTTACCTTTCTTTCTTCTTTTTGAGTTTTGGCTTGTTTAAAGATGTTGTTCGATGAGCTTCCACCATTTTGCCTAAACTCGGGTCTGTCCTTTTTGATTCTCTTCAGCCACTTACTAAACTCTTGTGTTAATAACTCCAGATCCTCATTATCATCGGATTCATCTTCCAAGTCATTCACACTCTTACTAGTTTCCACCTTTAATGCCAATCCTTTGCTTCTTTCTTGCTTACCTCTTAAAAGATTCATCTCGAAGTTTCTAAGGATTCAAATAACTTTTTCCAATGACAGATTATCAATATCATGGGCCTCCTCTATTGCTAAAATTTTCGGAATAAACCTTAGAGGTAGTGATCTTAGCGTTTTCTTGACTAATTTCATGTTGGAGTATTTCTTCCCTAGTTGATGAGCTTGATTGGCTATATCTCTTAATCTTTCATGAAAATCTACAGTAGTCTCATTCTCATCCATCTTCAGCTCTTCAAACTGCACAGCTAACATCTGTAGTTTTGATGATATCACAGATTTAGACCTTTCATGAATAGTCTGCAACATGTCCCACGCTTCTTTTGCCGTTTCACATGCTGAAATCATTGAGAAGCGTCCTTCGTCAACAGCATTGAATATCGCATGTATTGCTTGTGAATTTCCCAGTGCACTTTCTTTTTCCACTCTTGTCACGGATCTTTCTGAACTGCCTCTCCTTTTGAAGTGAATCACACGTTAATACAATGATTAAAGTACGATAAAGAATGCACGAGAAGGGGGGGTTGAATTGTGTATTCCCTTTTTTTAAAAAAAAATTCTTTCAAAAACGTTTTTTAGAAATAAAATTCCTTTACGGAACTTCCAATAGATTCTAATTAATCAAAACTTAGGAAAACTTTTGATTACGAAC
>JANIJH010000225.1:22150753-22163016 GCA_024520975.1 Erythroxylum areolatum | reverse complement strand
CTTTCTCAAAAGTATATGAAAAAGAACTTGTTACAGTAAGATTAGCTCTCGACTAATTTGCACAGTAATTTCACAAGAATGCTTTTACGATCGCATAGATGTAATTCACTAGCGTTTCGACTAACTTTGCAATCTACGACTTCAACTTGTATTTATAGACTTTGTCTCCAACTGCTTCTTGAATCTTGCTTCTTTGATCTTGAAAGAAACGGTTAATCAGTTGAGTTCTGTAACTAACTAGAACTGACTCTTGCATCTGCTTTCTTTTCTTCTTCTGCGTCTGCTTTACTATTCACGTCTTCATCTGTTTTATTTTGCGTCTGCGTCTATTTTGCTTCTGCGTCTGTTTTTTTAATTCGTCTGCTTCTGCGTCTGCTTTGCTTCTGCATCTGCGTCTGCGTTTGCTTTGCTATTGCGTCTGCGTCTGCTTTTCTAACTACTTTTATTTTGTCTCTTTTTGTTATACATCAAAATCATACTTAAGTAAAGTCACTTTGACTTAACACCTTTATCATCAATGATCATTGGATACGTCCAACCATGTGCTACTGAATGCCAGGCTCTCGTGCTCTGAGCTTGAATAAAGAATTTCATCCGGGATTTCCATGATGGATAATTTGATCCATCCAATAGTGGTGGTCTGGTGATTGATGCTCCCTCTCTCGTAGCCATGTCTGCGAATCTAGGATCTGCACTAACTTGCTACCAAGTTCTGTATCGGTGACCTTACTCTGATACCAATTGAAAAACCGAAGGGGGTTAATTATTTCACAAACTTTCCGAAACTTGTTTGGCACCAACAAAATATAAAAACAAGCAAAACCGAAATAATAAAAACACCAAAAATTTGGTAACGCAGTTCGGCACACCTTGCCTACATCTGCGGGGCCCTCACCCAGCTTAGTCACTTTCACCGAAGTACAATAGTTTTACTCAAAGCTTTACTAAGCCGACACCACTCAACTCTTGACACTATCACTCAACCTCACTTCCCGTGAAAGATTTTCACACCCAATAGTACGACCGCCTCGTATTAACCTCAACAGAGGATTTTCTCAATCAACCCAGTAGTACGACCACCTCGTACTAACCTCAACAGAGGATTTGTCTAAGTACTTTCACTCAAATACAATAATAAATAAAATAGCTCAAGTATTTAATCAACAGAAAATTAAATAACAAAAATACTTGAGATAAAGAAGACTTACCTATGAATTTATCTTCTCAAATAACCCAGTTGAAGGCTCTCGCCATTGTTAATTCTTCTGTAGCACAAATCACGTTGCTGCCCATAACAAGAACAAAGTGCAGGATCTCTCAAAGATGGTTTTTCCCAAAACACATAAATCAGCTCACGCAAGATGTATCAAGTGCAGTATCACCAGAAGATTCAAGGACAAAAATTCAGCACAAAAGAAAGTTGCACAGCCCCACACCATCACACGTGATACACACTCCTTGAACAACCAATCAATAATTCCACTGCATATTTTAATTCCAAGCCACCAACGGTGATACACCAAAAGCTATATAGACATCTCAATTAATGCAGTGTATTTCACAAGAAGAAACTAACGCACGCCCTCCACCTTGTAAGATAAATTTAGTTACTTAGCTTTTCTTCACCCACGGCAATAACACACACACTGCGCACTACACCTTGGCTGCTTTTCTGTAACTTTCAATCTGCACAAGCCAATCCACCAAATACACTCACTATTTGATTAAACAATTAACTCTAGAGTCCATCTCACAAACGCAGATTTTTACCGCTTGAACCAAAAGATGCCCACCGCAGATTTTGCCACTTGAACCAAAAAATACCCACTGCAGATTTTTTTGTCAACTTGCGTGAACCTCTAGACTCCTTCCTCACCAAGGAGATATTCACATATCTTAATAGATTTCAAAGAATCCACTTAAAATAGGAGGCATAATCAAAATAGATTTCACCTTTTGAATTACTGCCATATATGCAATCGTCAATCCATATAGTAATTCCAATTATCTTATATGTCCAATTTAAAATGCCAAAACTAAATAAGGAATATATAAAATATATCCTAACAACTTTAATTTGTATTAAGGGATTGAGATAATCTATGGTGGCTACGAAGAGTATTAGAACTTGCAAGCTATAATTTTATTGTATTTAAATGGCTACACTTTATACAAGAGAGGCTATGGAAACTTTGGATATAAATAAAAACATAGGATATAAATAAGTGTGATTACAAGAAGATAAAATTTGAGCTGTTACAATAATATAAATTTTGAGATAGAGTTTTTTAATCTCTCACTACAACATAGTATATATTTAGCTACTTTTTTTTGCAACGTTGTAAAAATCGTCGTTAAAAGTGACCATATTGAGACGATTTTAAAATTTGTCATTAAAACTAAACTTTTAGCAAGTAATTATAAAAGTGTCACAAAAGGATCAACATTTGGTGACGAATGACAAAAATCATTCTCAAATGGTGAACATTGAGTGGCGATTCCCAAAAGTCGTCACAAAATAGTCGACACTGGGTGACGATTTTATACATTCGTCGTTAAATGAACTTTTGGTGACGCTTTTCAGAAATTGTCACCATAATTGGGTAAACATTTAGTGAAAAATTTCCAAAATTGTCACCAAAGGGTTCATAATTGGTGACGATTATGTAAAATCGTCACTAAAACAATGTTTGGTGACGATTTTCATAAATAGCCACCAAAGGTTCATAGACATTTAACTTTGTATTTTTTTGTTACATGTTTTACATTGTCGCTAAAAGTAACCATTTAGTGATGATATTTGAAAGCGTCACCAAAGGACTAACATTTGGTGATGAATTTTTAAAATCATCACCAAATGGTCCACATTCAGTGACTAAAATCGTTACCACAGGCTCCACAGCAATTTGTAACTCATTTGGTGATCATTTTTCAAAATTATTACCAAAGGATTCACATTTTCCAAAATTGTTAAACTAATATTTTTACAATCCATCATAACTAAGATATGTTTTATTAGAGATTTGTTTTTGAAAATTTACAACATATTATTGAAAGCATATACAACATAATTTTAATGTTAAACAGTAGTATTAATTAATCATTAACAATTACTAACAGTGCGAAAATTAGTTATAAAAATTTTAATAATTGTATCAATATAATAATTGGATATATCTTTGAATTAGAAGATTAACAATTCTTACAGTCATAGAACAAGAATAATAACAGTTCACACTCAATAGTACACAGCTTGACTCTTAACTAGTAGAGAGTTTGTTTGATAAATTCTTACGGATACAACAATAAATTAACTTTAAAGCTGAGTCCAGTTGATTGCATCTATAAATGACAATGATTTAATTATTTTTTTGGATTTCAAGTGATATGAGAGTCGGTAAAGGTAAATGAGTCCCCGATGTCTGGATTCCTGAGAAGAGTCCTTGCACGTTTGAAGGTTCCAATTGAAATAGTGATAGTTCTTCCCTCAGGTGGTGGTTTTTCAGACCTTCTAATTTATTAAATTCATATAATAGAGTCAAACTCAACTCCAAGGAAAAGAATGTGATAGGATCACATTGTACAAGCTAACACACTACAAGGAAGGTGAAGGTTGGATGTCTAAAAAGGCACCAAGCAATTATGTATGTAGAAAAAAATTAATATTACAGTTTATTTTTTTATGTAAAACTAAGTAATAATTTTTTACTTAACTCGATTTTGTACTTTAAATTGTAGGAAAAGATACAAGAGTTGTTGCAGACATCGTTGTCTTAGGGGAATCAGCTCAATGTCAATAACATTTGCAACAATGTCCTTGGTATAAGATCGGGGTATATCAAAGGTCTTGGGTATGGTCCTAAGCCTATTGGTGCATCTTCGTCACGACCAGCATATGTCATAGCTCTTCAAGAGAAGAACCAATCACTGAAGACTAAGTTACAATGTACAAAAGAGAAGTTAGATCGTAATGTAAAAAAACTGAACAAGCTTAAAAGATGGTCAAACAATTACTTGGCTCAAACTATGTTAGTAATAGTGACGATGAGGAGTCTTAGTTTGTTTATAAATTTTGTTCAAATTCTGCAATTAAACTGTAATTATTTTTTAATAAAATGCATTACATTTTTAATGTTTATTTTATTTCAATTTATTATTATTTAAAAATTATGTCACCATTAGTAATTATAAAATGTAACTATTTTATATTTCAAACTGTCTTAAAATTTGTAATAACTTAAATTAAAATTTTTTAACAATTATAATAAAATTTATATTTAAAATAAATGTTTGTCACTAAAAAGTATTAGCTACCAAAACAAAATCTTTACAAAATGTTATTATTTACGTTTACAATAACATCTTTAAAAACATTTACATACAACAAACAATTAGTAGCTAAAACTGTTATGTTACAAAAGCAAAATCGTCAATAAAAATAATTACCTACAAGTATGGTTTCGCAGGTAAAAACCTTTATCTACAAAACATATACGTCGCAATTTCATATGTATGACGTTTTTGGTTCTCAATGGTTATATGTTTTATCAACGAATGTATTGTGTATACAAAACCTTTCTGCGACAATTTCAAAAAATGTCGCAAATATTGTTTTGCTACCAAATTTAGTGACCATTAGGGTGACGATTGTTTTTCATCACAAATTATTATTTCACACGATTTTTTAATATTTAACATTATTTAAATTAGTCTCCAATAAGATTATCTGTTGTAGTGTCTAGACTTACCTTTTAAGACCCCCATAAGATGAAAGATCTATTGGAATCTTTATCTTAAAACTAAAATGAAGAAATTGATAAGATTTATAAGCATATCTACTAGTTAATAATTAGAGCTAATATGCAGGACACATAAAGAGCTATCAAAAACTAGATCACTACAAAATTATAGCTAAGGGTTAAATGCTTCATGTGCGAATAGTAAATCGGATTAGCACATAAACACGTTGCTCCTATATTATCACAAAATAAGGTCGAAGGTTGTTTAAGAGAAACACCCAATTCATGTAATAAATTTTAATCCCATATGTCCATCGTTACTGCATTTACTAGTTCCTTGTACTCAGTTTTAGTAGATAACCAAAGTTGATCTTCTAGACATAATATTCAAATCTATGTATAACTCATAAACCGTAGTAGAACAAACATTATTCTTAATACCAGTCCCATCACAATTAGAGAAAGTAGGAGAATCTCACTTTAAGAACAACTTATGGTGAATTTTTTTGGGAGAAACCAATATCAATCCACAAATCCAAATCACAAATAACTTGTGCAACGAAAACTCACCAAATCCACCAACAACAAAACAAACACTTTGGCCAAACTAATCAATCACACAATATCCACAAGCAAATATCTTAAGCTGACAGCGATAATAAAATCATCAACAAAAAAGAACGCTAAGAATATTTATATGGAAAAGCTCCCCAATCTAAGGAGTAAAAACTACGAGATCGTAGTTGTAACACCCACATTACCCCCTAGGAGGATATACAGATACCACACAAAACATAACTAAAATAATCCAAAACATGCTCAAACATTTCCAGAAACTCAAGTAACATACATTTTATTTCATAGGTTGGGTCATATTCAAAACATAACATACACATGGTACTTATCACATACAATCCTTAAATCCAAATCCAACTTGTATTAAGGTTATTACAAACCCTCAAACAAAATACAAATTCCAATATGTCTCATTATATTAAATACAACTCAAAAAACAAACTGAACATTTCCAAAACAAATCACAATCTCCTTGGCCACTGCGGTTGTCTTTGTCCTAGTGTTTAAACCTTCTTATCATAACCTACATGGAAGCAAAACCACAAACTAAGCATAAAGCTTAGTGGGGAAATAACTAAACAAGATATAATTTGATGACTATTTCTAATAGTCGTCTAACATTTACATATACAAAATTAGATCAGATCTCAAGCAATCTTTAATTGTTCATATTAAAGCGCAATCCAAACAATATGTATCTTAGAACAGAATATAATATATCAAAAAAGGATATTTTGGCTTCAAACCAAAACTTACAAGTATCAGAACATAATACCATAATATCATAACGGAACTTTAAAGTACCAAAGCAGAACTTGACTGTATCAAAACAATATCTGATTATACCAAAATAAAACTTAGTTATTTCAGAATAGAGCTTGATTATATCCAAACTAAGCATGTAATATAATACAAAACAAGTTAGCCTACTAATCCTTTTTACAGAAGTGGGTAATGAGACCAGAACAGAAGATACTCATGTTTGGCATTTGAAACAAAAGAGACTTAATTCTGTAAAACAGAAGACATATAAGTGTCTAAAATTAGAAGACACCAAAGTGTCTAGCATAGAAGACACCTTAGTGTATGGTTATAAAAGCAGTTGTAGACCCTTCTAGGCATGCCTATTTACCCATGACTAGGACTTGATAGTTTTAAAACAAAAAATTTAAATTTCAAAATTACGTGCAAAAGATATAGTGCATAACATATGTCTTTATTACATTTTTCTCAAATTGAGTATAATCTTTCATATCCAATAACTTAACATACCTCATGTGTAACATCTCATTCCAATACTAAAGGTTAGAACCCTAAAATTTGGTACTTGTAAGATCAAAAAGAGATTAAGAAAAATACATTTCATGCTCATGTATAATATAGCATACACACACACGTGAATAGTGATTTTTACATATGAAAATAATTTTTCATGCACTCATTTGACATTTCTCGGGTATAATTGATCTATAAATGTGATTATTTTTGGAATTATAGATTATATGTATGAAATTTTGATTTGGAGAGTATATTTATTAACTCAGAATTTTTGGTGAAAAATTTAAAAGTATTTTTGGACTAGGAAAAATGCCAAGTGGTAGAACAATAGATGAATAGTAATTGAAATAAATTTCAAATGGCAATAGAAAATTTAAAATGTGACATTAAGATTTAATGACAAATGTCATAGAAAATTGGGAGACAATTGGAGTAGAAATTAGAGTTAAATGGACTAGATATTAAAGGGGACCAATTGGAACCATAAAAAGATGACAAGTGGCAAGTGGCAAATGACACCACACTTGCCACTCACCACTCATCCCTCAGTCACGTTATTCACTCTTTATTGAAAGACCATCTTACTTTTATTTGTCTTTCACTTTATTCATTGCCCTTATCTCTTGTTAATCTCTTTCTCATCTTCTTCATCTCCACGACACTCACTCTCACCCACCTTCATCAACGTTAAATATTGCTCTTACCTTTCACTTGCTACTTTCATTTTCTTTGTCTTTTTCACCTTGCTACTAAAAGTCCCAACCCATTCCTCCATGAAAGTTGATGATCGTGGAGAGGAAAGAGTTAGGGTTTATTGGTGATTTTGAAGATCTTGAAGCTAACTCAAGTAAGTATCATATTGTTCCTTATGATTTGTTAAATGAAACATGTATGATGATGGTTGGTGATAGATTGATGAGTTAAAGGAAGTTGATTATATGCTATAATGTGAATGAAGAAATGGATGAATAAATTTCCTATTTTTGTACATATGTTGTTCAATAATTCATAGGTTGATATAGGGATGTTTTTTAGGTTAATGATCATAAAAAAAATGGTGGTTGAAGAGTGATGATATGTTGATGAAGACATGAATAATTAGTGATGTTCTGTTTTTATAAATAATAGATTATTTGTTGTTTTATGGATGATTAATAATGAAATAGTGTATGAATGAGAATAGAAAGTTGATGATTGAAGAGAAGTTTATGTCTTGTTTTGGGGTAATGAAAAGTGCAAAAAATTGATGAATGAATGTACATTTGTGTTTTGTTTTGAGATTATGAAAACCATGAGTGATGAGTTGTTGTGTAGATGTTATGAGTGGTGAATCAAGCATATAATGAAAGTGAAGTTATGCCAACTAAGAAGTTGAGTTATGTTATTGAGATGAGATGAATTAAGGTGATACTAAGAAGTGAAATGAAAATGGAAATGAAGTTGAATATGTGCTGGAATATATTAGTATATGCATTGGTATTTTAGGCCTGAATTGTTCTGTAGCTATCCAAATGGAATGATTTTTTATTTGGATTAAATTAGAGACATAATGCTACATGTTTCATGAAGACATATAATTCAAATTCTGTCTTTAAGATTTTCAAATTTTGACTAGAAGCAAGTACTGGGTTCTGAAAGTTAATGATGAATGTGTATATATTTATACATTCTGTTTTACTGTTCATGATCAATCATGGATTATAATTTGCTTATAAATGATATTATTTGAAATGGAGTTAAGAATGATGTGAAAATGATGAGTATTGAACTAGAAATGATAGACTAAGCATGAGGACTTGAATGTTGTAAGTAAAGAGTTAGAAATCTGGAAAACATAGAATGCAATTGGACATACTTTGGTGCAAGAAGTATAACTTTTTTTGTAGAACTCAGATTGAGGTAATTTAAGTAGGTTTAAAAAGAGGACTTCAATATCTATAACTTGTATGAAGAATTAAGAAGAGATTTTGATGTCTAGAGGGTCAAAATTTAATATTTCTATAAGTGACCTGTAAAAGTATGTTTAATGGACATTCACAGGTCAAATGATCCTAATTGAGGCTTAAATGGGTCTTAAATTGAACCTAGAATGATCCTTGGTTTATGTGACTAATGTATGATATGTTTAAAGTGAAAATGAAGGTTATAACTTAGTGAATGAAGGGATAATATCAAAGGACCCAAGGCATGAGTATAATGGGAATGAAGATATTCATATGATTGTAGTTATGATTTAAAGAAGTTGAGTAATAGGTATTAGGTGATTAATTGTGAATAAGAATTGGATATTACGAGATCATATGAGGTTAGAAAAGAGATGATGAGAAATTAAGTTATGATATAGAGTAACCAAGTGTTCTTGAGGTGTAAGCTTATGAATAAGCCAGACAAATACAAAGGGTAAAGATTGAATGGAGAATTTAGAATGATCATGTGCAAATGAAGTGTAAATCTAAGTCCAATTAGACAAATATGGATCATGAAATGAGAATGAGCATAAGATGTGAATTTAGAAAATATACCCGGGATTATCATTGAGCATGCATTATACATTACACATATACATGTGTGTAAACCTGAATGTTTATGTGATTGTCCAATTAATAATGTGTGTGCAATACATGTTTTGCATAATGATGATATAGGATAGAATGTCCCCATCTAGATGTTTCCGGATCATAGATGGAGCGTACTATGAGTAGACCTAGATGGTCTTACTTTATTATTTGTTTTGTTTAAGCTATGAATTGAGTAATTATGAATGAGATGCGAATGTGATTTGATTGTGTGATTTCGGACAATGAAGGTACGAGGTTTCCGATGCTTGAATGAAATATTGAAGTGCTACTTGTATGTGAACATGATAAAATAAGTGCTTCTAAATGTGATCTTTGAATGTCGGACCTAGTTCCGAAGAAACATGCGAATATGCATATGATTGAAAAAGTGTTACTCAATAATGATGTTGAATGTCGGACTTTGGGTTCGATGGAAAATGTGAATTGAATGTGAATATGTAAACATGTGACCGATTGAGCATATGATATGTGATGCATTCTATTACATGAATGCATGAAACATAAAGGAAGTTGTGACTGGACTAGCCACCGAAAAAGAGCTTAAAGCTTATATTATGAAAAAAGAGCTTAAAGCTTAGAAAGTATATAAGAGTCAAAGGTTCACTATGTAAAATGAGCCTAGTATCCCCAATGGATACCGGACAGTTATCAATGAGCTCGGTATCTACAATGAATACGGGATAGTTTAGGTACTCGATCACAACAAAGTAACAAACGAAAAATGAGTCTCATATGCACTGCATACGTATGATATGCATGATTATAATGCGTTGAGTGTAAAATATGAAATGATTGATCAAGTGTATGTGATTCAATGTGATTATTAGATAAATGATGTGAATTATACGTTATGTGACTGAGTGAGCCATCGAGGATGGTCACTCACTGAGTTCGTAAAACTCACCCAAAATTTACAATATTTTTCAGGCTCAGAAAAGTTACCCCATTGGGCAAACGGGAGTATAACCACTACATTCAAGTAAGAGGTAGAGTTTGGGATCAGTTTGCATCTACATAGAATTTTCCAGTAATTTTGTATTAAGGAATGTATTCCAAAATTATTTTACAATGTATATGCAAATGTATTTATATTGTAATGACATTATGATTGTGAGTGTTTTGTATTTGAAATGGGCCCTAGCGATTAATGAAATTCTGACGATCTGAAAAAAATGTTAGTAACACTTATAAATGAAAAATGTTTATGAAATAAAGTGGGCCCAATTTGATAATTGATTTTCGCATACATGTGTATTATTTTGAAAAAAAATTGTAACAAGATTTTACTGACCGACAGACTTGGATATCACTTAGGATGTTGAGTACGTGTCTTACGCTAGAGGGGTGCTACATCATGAACATAAACATTTGCAATAATGTACCAATAAATGCATTAAGTATTTGTACATTACATATAATTACACAAATTCTCAATTCACAAACAATCATATTCAATTCACATCATATAAATGCTCTTAAACACATTTGTGTTCATAAGTACACATTCATCCTTAAACACACCATACATTTCAACATTAGACACATTATTTACTAACCACACATTCCTTAAATAATTACCTCAATTAACAATCCATATCTAAATTAACTTTTACTCAATTAATCTAACCTCAATTTAAGTTCATTTAACAGTCCAATTAAGTCCTAATGTACCAAATAAAATGTCCTAACCTTATATAGTTCAACAATTGCACAAAACCAAGTTTTTCACCTTCCTAACCATTTTCCCACGACCGTGGGAATGTGCCTTATAAATCCCATGATCATGGGATGAGTGAACTGAAGGTTCACTCACCCATAACCTTCAATTTGTTTCCAAAACTTAACCTCTTCACTTCCATTCGATACACCTTCACCAAAGTCCATCAATTTCACTTTAATTCTACCTTATTCATGCTTCAATACTTGATCAAATTCATGTCCAAACCAATTCAAAAATCATTCATTAAGCATCTCACAATCCATGATCTTTTAGGTATCAACATCCAAAACAAAAGCTATCAAACAAGTGTTATGTTCCAGACCCCAATTCATCATCAATTCAATACATATTCAACCCAATTCAAGCATCAAATAATTCATATTATACCATGGAATCAAGTTTACCATTCCCTTACCTTCTTAACTTCAAAGTCCTACTTCAAAGAACAAGCAAAACTAGCCCTTCATGCAACCAGCACACATCCAAAATCAAGGTGCAAATCTTTGCACCAAGAAGACAGTATAGAAGATAACATAATCTACTTCCTTGATGTAGTATCTAGCAAGGATTTTAAGTGTTAATAATCTAAATTGAAGTAAAAATCTAGAAGTTAAGTGAGAGAGTTTCGGTGGAGAATAAGGCAGGAATATAGTGTTGGACCCCGAACTTTTTTTGGAAATTAGAAATTATTAAATGAAATTAAATGAGAAAATATGGTATGAATCCTTGAAATGAATGAAAAGTATAAATGAATCTATGAGCCTTTGATGAAATGAAAGACATTTGAGTTTCCTTGTGTTTTGCATATGTTTGATAAAAAGATGAGGTAGTTGTTAAGTCAGAGTGACTTTACTTAAGAATGATTTTGATGTATAACAAAAAGAGACAATTAAAGTAGTTATAAAAGCAGATGCAGCAAAACAGACGAAGAAAAACGACGCAGACGCAGACGCAGACGCACATACGCAAACGCAAAGCAAAGCAGACGCAGACGCAGAAGCTAAACTGACGCACATACATAGACGCAAACTAGTCACATACACAGATGAATTGAAAAGCAGACGCAAAAGAAAAATAGTGAAACAGACTCAAAAGAAGAATAGCGAAACAGATGCAAAAGAAGAAAAGAAAGTAGAAGCAAGAGTCAGTTCGGGTTAGTTATAGAACTCAACTGATTAACCGTTTCTTTCAAGATCAAAGAAGCAAGATTCAAGATGCAAGATTCAAGAAGCAGTTGAAGACAAAGTCTATAAATACAAGACGAAGTCGTAGATTGCAAGGTTACAGAAAATAGAAAAGCAAAAAGCTGAAACGCTAGTGAATTACATTTACGCGATCACAAAAGCATTTTTGAGAGATTACTCTGAAAAT
>JANIJH010000225.1:22115261-22128277 GCA_024520975.1 Erythroxylum areolatum | reverse complement strand
TGGATTGTAAGATCCCACATCAGTTGGGAAGGAGAACGAAGCACCCCTTATAAGGGTGTGGATACCTTCCCCTTGCAAACGCGTTTTCCACGCCCTAACGCACCGGATCCCATCAGAACTTCGAAGTTAAACGTGCTAGGACCAAAGCAGTACTAGGATGGGTGACCTCCTGGGAAGTCCTGTAGAAAAGTAAAATCGTGAGGGTGCAAGGCCCTAAAGGCCGAAGCCCGAAGCGGACAATATCTGCAAGCGAGTGGACGCGAGGCCCGAGAGGCCGAGGTCCTACATATTATCACATTAGGACTTAAGCTTCTTATGTCCAAAATTTTCTATCACATGGCTCTCACTATATTTCTTCATGTCTCCACGACTCTCTTTTCTTGTCTCATATTAGTTTTTAACTCTAGAATGGGTAGCTTCTCAATTGAGGGTATTATGAGTGCTACGATCATTACTAATGATTCCTGTTGTAATTTGTGACCCAACTCCTCCTTCCCTAGTTCTCCTTCATCTTCTACGTGCCCAACACTAACTTCATTTCTATTACACCCCTCTTGCTTTTGATGCATTCATCTATTATATTAATCTTTATGCAAGAGTTGCCTCTCTTCAAATTTTTCAATACTTTATTTATGTTAAATTCAACTTGCTTGTCACCAATCTAAAGAATAAATTTCTCTTTGTGAACATCCACTAAGGCTCTTCCTGTATTTATAAATGATCTACTAAGAACTAGTGAGCAATTCCTATCCTCTTCAAAGTCTAACATTATGGAACTCGTAGGAATAATAAACTTATCCATTTTTATTAGCACATCCTCTAGTATGCTAAACAGTTTCTTTATAGATTGATTTGTCAACTAAATAGGCATAGATTTTGGCTTCACATCTCCTAGCCCAATTTCCTAAAAATGGACAAAAGCATAAGATTAATACTTGCACCTAAGTCACATAAACACATAGAAAATTATAAATTGCCAACTACATAGGGTGTGATAAAACTCCCTGAATCTTTCAATTTTGAGGGCATGCGGTTGGTAATTATAGAGCTACAACTTTTCATTAAGGAGACCAGTTGTTTATCCTCCTAAGTCTACTTGTTCAATAAGATGTCTTTGAAAAACTTTGCGTACTTGGGTATATTCTCCAAAGCTTCCATAAATGACAAGTTAAATTGCAATTTCTTCAACTTCTCTAAAAACTTTGTAAATTGCACGTCCATTTAATTCTTCTTCATCCTTTGTGGGAATGAGTTCTTAGGAACTTATGGAGGGGAGGGACATATGGATTTTCCTTTTTCTTCCCTTCTTTTTTTTTTCCCCTTTTTCTCATAATCTTCTCTTTGGTTGGATTCAACTTTTAACTTAGTTGGTTCTTTTAACTTGCTCTCACTTATAAGTGTGATAGCCTTTAATTTGTCCCTTAGATTAAACTCTGTGTTACGCGGGAGACTCCCCACACTTTGTGCAGATAATGCATTAATTGGTTGGCCCATTTGAAACTCTAAATTATGGATGGAAGAAGCATTATTCTTTACAATTTAGTGAAATTTAGTTTCCATCCTCTTGGTTCGTGAACTTGGAATTTAGCACATTTATTAGCTTATCCATCTTCGATTCTAATGAACCGAGCCTATCATACTAAAACCTTGGTAGGCCTTGATCTCTCATTGGATTCCTTGCAACATTGTTAAATCAAGAAAAATTTAGGTAGTTTTTCCACCATATATTATAAGTATTAGAATAAGGATCAGCACCACTCTGACCATATTGTGCCAGTAGGTAGTTAAGCTGATCCTTGCTGTTATTTTTCACTAGGAACCAATCAGTTGAAACATGATTTTTTGGTCTACATAATTCACATCTATGCTGAATTGGCTTAAGTGAGCTAGAAGAAGTGACTTTTGGGCTAAGTTTCCTGCTTCACTCTGTAATGGTGTCACTAAATTCACAGTAAGCACTCCTTTCTGATCTCTAAATGTTGGTTGCCATTTACTCTTCTCTTATGTCCAAAGCCAACTATTATTTAACATCTTTTCTAACAAATCATGTGTAGCTTCAACAGTTTCCCTCATTAATGAACCATTAACTATTACATTTATGGTGCATGATGTGGGTGGATTTAAACCATTGTAGAATGTTTATAGAAGAAAATCTTTAGGCAAGTTATGATGTAAGCAGCTCCTCTACAACTCTTTAAATCTCTCTCATGCTTCATGCAATAATTTGCCTTCACTTTGTTAGAAATGGATAATCTCCTTCATGAGCCTAATGTTCTTCATTAAGGGGATTATTTAGCTAAAAAAGCTTACATCAATTGCTCCTATATTGTGACATTCTTTGGGCTAAAAGAGTTCAACCATGCTTTGGCTCGATTTTTAAGTGTAAACAGAAAGAGACTCATCTTAGTTGCATTTTTTGATAGCCCATTGTATTGAATTGTGTCAAAAATCTCTAGAAAGTTAGCCAAATAAGCATTGGGATCCTCATTAGTTGGTTCATAAAATTGCACATTGATTTGTAGCATATTCACTAGTTCTGGTTTAATATTAAAAGTGTTATTCTGCATTAATAGTCTCATTATTCCTTGTTGGTTAGCATTGAACCCTTGCCTCATGAAGTCCATAAGAGTTTCTATTCTCCATGATTCCTTTCCTTCACCATTTTCCTCTCTATTGCTTCTTGACATCTCGCTTTTTAAATCTCCCTTTCTTGCTTGGTGATGTTAGAAACTTGTATGTCTTTTACTTTGTTCAAACTCTTTATAGATATTATGTTCATGCACTTGCAATCACACAAGAAAAGTGACAAGGTCCTTTAAAAAACGTAACTTTAATTGTAGTAGATGCTATAACTAATCCCTAACAATAATGTCAAAAACTTACTGAAATTTTAATTGCAAATTTTTCTTAACTGCAAGTATACAAATCATAACTTATAGCAAAAAAGTACCCTCCCACAAGAATTATAGTAGTCACCTAACAATTCTTGTAAACTTTGTATGAAGGTAGACAATAAGATGAATAATTAAGAATTAAAGTAAAAGTAAAGACTTAATAACAAAACAATGAACTTGGCAGTAATGAATTAATTTATTGATCAATGAAGAAAACTAGGAATTATTTATATCCTTATTTATTTTCACTTTACTTTTTTGATTTAATCATTTTTGATCCTAGATATCTTATGATTATGACCTTCTCTTGAAATCTAATCAAATAATCTTAATTAAAATAAATAGAAATTGAATTGCAATCTCTCAATCTACCAAAACTCTTTCTAGCTATGTAATTGAATTTGAAGATACCCTATGGATAACTAAAAAACAATTAAGATCTCTCTTCAATTCCCTATCAATTTGATGTACCATCTCTTATTGTGCAACACAACATAAGTGATCCAATCTAGTCTCTTGATTCAAATTGAATATAAAACAATAAACATCACATACATACTTCATTAAATTAAGAATATGAAGTTTAACAAATAAATCAAGAGTAATTCCTCAAAAAAAGATTTTGCAATCTATAAATGTAACTATATATAACAATTTAATCATCACTAATATCCAACAACGAAAGGAATAAGAAAAGAGTAGAAAATTGAATATGGATATCTTATCCTCTTTGCCTTAGCAAGAATTGCGCAACCTTTGTTCTTTTGATTTTTATTCTTTTAATCTCCTTTTATTACATTTTCTAGCCTTTTAGTGATGTTTTTCTCTTCCTTATACTCTTGATTCTTTTAGGGTTTTATTTATGTTTTCCATGCATTTTTCTTCTAAAAATAGCCTTGAAACTTCAAATGTACAAAAGCTTACGACATAGAAAAGCTTCTTAAACAATCGTGCATAGTACTGCTCTAACTCTCTGGCATAATCATGCATAAGATGCACGATCATGCTAAAGACTTTCCAATCTGATACTTCTTTATGCACAAATGTGCTAGACATTATTCTCCAACTTTTTCTTCATCTTTTCTTCGATTTTTCTTGTCTCCACTGATCACCAAACACATGAAACAATCCGTAGAACATAGAATCAATATTAAATTATGGCCTTAAACAACTACTAACTAAACAAAACACATCAAAACACTAATAATAACAAAAATCTAAGTCCTAAACACATGATTATCCTTTAAGAAAATATAAAAACACACTCTAATACCTAAAAAATACTATAATTTACATATATCAATATCTTTTATATAAATAAGAAAAAAAGCATCAATGTTTTGAGCATAAATAAATAAAGAAGCATTAGTACGTTAATTGCAAAAATTAGAAGCAAGCAATAAATATTTTACAATTCAATGTACAAGGCCTGAGGAGCTTATTTGAGACATGTAATGCCTTTTAAAGTTTGTAAGTGTAATTTTGATACCAAGGATGAAGATAGCTAGGGTTGCATTATGTAGCCTTCTTTATACAACATTCCATGCAAAAATACATTACTTATATCCAATTGTTAAGGGCTAATTTTTTGATAATGCAAGACAAAAAATAATTTGTATTGTTATAGGTTTAGTGACATGATTTAAGTTCTTAAAATAACCTCACTCTAGTTCTTGTAAAAAATCATTTGTCACATGCTGAGTTTCGCACTTGTCTATAGAACCATCAAATTTTTATTTGATGTGAAAAATCTTCTTACAACTTTTCAATACATAAGAGAATTATGGAACTAACTCTAAAATACCATTCTGTAACAGAGCATTGAATTCAACATTCATAGTCTTTTTCTGAAAGGGGTCTTTGATAACTTGGGCCACAGTGTCAGGTTTAAAGGTGCTGAGTAGTAGGTGTTTAATAGCAAGGTTAATGTATTTATCACTATAGTATTTAGGCTTTGTTTTCTTATACAAGCTAGATGTAGTGGAGTGGACTGTAGGATGGATGGTGATGAAGAATGACTAATATGAGGAGAAAAAAGTGAGGTGATTGGTGAAGTTAGTGTGTATGGATGAGAGTTAATAGGAGAATACGATCCCATGGTTTGAGCTAATACGTATTAGCTTAAATAGTTGACGAAAAAGAAAAGGCATTATATTTAGTGGACCATCAATAGGAGAATGAGTGTTGGTGTCCGAGGGAAGGTTGGATTGCTTATATGCCTATGTAGAACCTGTATGGAAAGCATCTTGAACAAGATTAATAAGCTTATGGGATTTATTGCGAAGTTGATTAGGAAAGGCGTTCTCAACAAACTTGACATATTAGAATAAATACAAACGAAAATGGTAGTATCATGATATTTATATATAGATTTAGAAATAGAGTAACCAAGAAAAATATAAGGAATATACCTTAGTTGAAGTTTAAATGTAATCAAGAAAAATATAAGGAATATACCTTAGTTGAAGTTTAGAAATAATCATATAGGCATAACCAAGGATAACACAAACACTCAAATGTTTAAAAACAATTATATATGGAGACCTAAAAAAAAGCATGTCAAATAGAGATTTTAAATATAAGACTGATGAAGGAATATGGTTTATTAAATAAATAGTAACTTGGAAAGTGTAAGACCAATAATATAATAGGAGTGTTATAAAATAAAGTAAGAAAATCTAGTTTTCACAACAAGTCTATTACAATGTTCTACAATGCCATTGTTCTTAGGTGTATGTGGAGGTGTAGTGCAATGAAAAATCTAGCACGAATTAAAAATCATAATGAACTTTTGATACTCCCTTGATTGTTTGAGAAAATTGAAATGATATTAGTTTTAAAATAATTTTCCGCTAACCTTTTAAATTGAGGGAATAGAGTAAATGAAGCAAGTTTCTTCTTCAAAAGGTATAACCAAATATATTTATTCAATTAAACAATAAAAGCTATATAATAGTCATAACTATCAATAGATCTTTTAGTTGGTCCCCAAACATCAATATAGATAAGTTTTAAGGGCTTAATACTAATAGGAGAATTGTCAAAGAAAGGTAATTTATGACTTTTGTTAAAGAAATAAGAGTCACAATAAAAAAATTAAAAAAATATAAAAACTAAACCATTATCCTTACAAACAATACAAAGAACTTTATTAGAATGATGACCAAGTTTGTGATGTCAATTAGATAAGGAAGCTTTGGTAACATTTATCTTAGGAAGACATGAAAAAGTTGTGTAATAAATATCATTAATGTTCTTCCCTTGCATTATGGCACTCTCGTGGAAGATCCTTTACAAGAAAATAAGAATAGAAAAATTCAACAAAAAATTAATTAGATTTATGCAATTCTGCTATAGAAATCAAATTGTTGAGTAAGTATGGAACATACAAAACACAAGGTAAAAAAAAAGTGCTTGATGGGTGTATTAATTTATGTGACTAGCATACGAGATAGAGAGATTTTTACCTTTATCCAAAAATATCTCATCTAGACCCTCACAGTTAAAATAAGATTACAAAGCATATAAATTGGATGTTGTATAGTATGACACTACATTATCAAATAACCAAGGTTATTGCATAGCTATATAACTTATAGAGGTGTAGCATTTGCTACTAGACTTGGAAATGCATTTGTAGGCTGAGAGTCATTAGTAGATATATTATTATCTTTCAAGAATTTAGTAATCTTCCTACAATCATAAAAACAACAAAATAAATCTACTTGATATAACCAGTTGCCACTCTAATTTTGGCAAAGGTGAGTAATATTTCTATTTCACAATAATTGGAATTATATAATTGAACATTATTCAGAGTCAATTTATAAAGATTGTTGTGTCCAGAAGTTTTATTTTTTTAATAACATTTATCTGTCTTTCAACATTCTATCAAAGTCAGTTAACTTATCAAATAATTTTGAATATGCAATTAGTGATTCACAAAGATATGACAATAGAATTGTATTCATCTCTTAATTGGGTGATGATATGAATAATGAGATCTTTTTCATGAATTAGATTTTGAGAGAGCTAATTCATCAATAATAGATCACATTTTATTAAGGAATTCACTAATTGATTTGGTGTTTTTGGATGTCTTAGCAAACTTATCTTTGGGAAAGATAATTTTGAATCATCAAGAATTTGTATAATTACGAGTAAGCCACTCCCATGCTTCTATAAAAGATTCAGATAAAGAGATGATTGGTTGAATGATCTCTAAATATCTACTCAATATTGCACTATAATTAAACTTGCAAGGTATAATTTTATCGATAATAGGTGGCTATATATTAATTTAATGAATAAGTAAGATTTAATCTATAATTTTAGAGCTACTAGGGTTCCTATTTTTAGCCCCATAAGTGATTGAGTTGTATTGAGCACTAGATCCCTTAAAGACATAGACTTGTTTTTAGATAGCATTGTCATTGGGGATATTGAACTTTCTTTTCGTATATGTCCTTTTAGTTTCTCTTTCTGTATTTCTTTGCCTTCTATTCCCATGATAATGATATTTTATCAGACATTCTAGTTATGTTCAGAATCTAATGTTGATCATCATTGATGTTCAACCAGTAGAATAGGGAATACTGACAAATCTTACTACACTGTTAATGTAACATCCAATTACATGGGGAGAGGTTAAGTCAGTAAATATAAGAAATTATTGAGAGAGTAGAAATGCATTCATATTCATGCATAATATGCCATACCCATACACGTGAATATAGATAATTTGGCATATGAAAATATTTGTACATGCATTCATGGAAAATTACGGGTATAATTGAATTGTGATGTGATATTATAGAGAATTGTGAATTTATGGTATTGGAAATTCAATTCGTTAATGAAATTGTTATTTTTTAATTTTGGTAAATTTTACGAATAATTCCTAAAATTTTGTTGATTATAATTGTACTAGGAAAAATGCCACTTGGCAAGCTAATTGATGTATGGAAAATAGAAATAGAAATAGAAATAGCAATCAATTGATATTGGAAAATTAATAAATGACTTTGAAAATTTTGGAGATGATTTAGAATTTGTAAGAAGATAATATTGAAAGTTTTGGAAATAATTGTAATGAAAGGATGAGAGTTATGGGAACTAGTTTAAAAAAAGGGGGAACTTAGTTAGAGCCTTAGATATTAGATAAGTGACAAGTGTCACTTGTCTAGTTTAAGTTTTATTATACAATTTCATTGGAAAGGCCAAGTGTTGTATTCTTGTTTTCATCTTCCTCGCAGCCTCTTTCTCAAGTTTTTATTAACACAGAGTTTTTCATCAAAACTCCACCACAGTTGAGCCTTGTTTTCATCTATCTCTTTGTTGCTCCCAATTTCAGTTTCCTTCTTTTTGACTTAAGAAAAACCAAAGCTTGTCAACCTATACCATGGTGTATGTGATTTGCATAAAGTTTAGGGCTTCGTGATAGTTGAAGATTTTGGAGTTTTAACAAGTAAGTATTGTGTAAATCCTTTAGAGTTGTTAGTTTATGAGATAAATTCGATGAATTAATTATCATTGCATGATCAAGGAAATAATGGCCATCTTCATGAACACTGTGCGAATAAGATGAAAATTTTGAATATAATGGTATTTTGTATTTGATGATTATTTTGTGATTAGATAATGTAGAAATGATTTTGGAACTGAATGATCTTAGAAAACATGTATAATTAGATGCAGAAACAATTTGAAGAAAGCAGAAGTGAAGGCTCTGTTTTCACTGTATACATACGTATGTACGTGAGTTTAGAGTGTTTTTAGAGATGAATGAATTTAGAGTTTGAGGATAGTTGTATGATGATGTTTGGAGATGAGAAAAAAAATGTTTAAAAGGAAAGTTGAGAAGAAAAATATAGAATATAAATAGGTTGAAATGTAGAGATTTGTGAAATGCAGAACATGAAGAAGATGAATAACTGATATTTGGTTTTTGATAATTTTGAGAATTTTGAGTGAATTGCATATTTAGTGGTACTGTGAATGTGTTATGAATGAACTGAATGAGAATTAAAATGGTAGAGAATGTAGGTGGAAGGAAGTGTCAGGTTTAAGGAAAGAAGAAACACTGATAATGAAGAAGATAAGTTAGAGAGGTTAGTATTGGTCCAAAACTTCTACGATTAAACTGTACTGATCTAGAAAGATTTTTATAAAATTTCATCATGAAAATTGTAGATCTTTCTTTTAGATTTTATTGATATAAAGTTTGAAATTTTTAGAGTTCTGGATTGAAAGTTATGTGCGATAGAAGTGAGGGAGGTTTGAAGAGAAGATGTGCAACTGGGAAAGTCATGATCGTGCTTCTATTCACTGAAAGTCACGATTGTGTTTCATCATGATCGTGACCTCAACGCTTTTCACTAATGTCGTGATCGCAACTTCACAAGTTGGTCAGCCATATGCATGATCGCGACTTTAAAGGATGAGGGCTGATGCAACATCCATTGATCTTTTGGCTATATCTCCTTCGTCCGACCTCCAAATGTCATGCAAATTAATCCATTGGACTCGTAACACATTGCTCTACCTCTCAACCAAAATCATAGCAATCTAAAATCAATTGAGAGAGATAGAGTGAAAATGTGAGACTAGTTCGACAGAGTGTGTTCACAACATTTTCTTGTCCTTATCTGTCACACCCGTGACTCTTCCTCACACCTGTGAGTCACGCATGCCCATGAGTTTTCTCCCTCAACCTCATGAGTTTAATGTCTAGAATGATTTTTATTTATCACCTCAAGTCACTATGCTCTCCAATAGTAATCGTGACTTGATTTTGATCTAAACACCCGGGAGAATTTGCAAACTGAACATTCTTGTTTATTTTGACCAGAACTTCTTCTTTGGATGTCCAAATGAAAGGTTCTTTGATTAGAAGTAAACAAGAGACATAGGGCTACAAATCATATGAAGAAGTTGAATTATAATTCAGACTCTAAGACTTTCAATTTATGGATAGAAGTTGAATCTGGTGTAGTGTTTTAGAATGAGAACAATCCGAAAATATTAGGAGAATAACTTTCAGATTTCTGAACCAATTGAATGATTTTAGTGTCATTAGAAACTTAAGAAATGGGAGAACAATTTTCTAGAAGAGAGTATTACCAAATTACTTCATTTTCATTGTCGAAATGATTAAGAAAAGTAGACCAGAAAGTTAGTTTTTGGGAAAAATCTGAAAGCGATAAAATGAGAAATGAATTGTGATTTTAATGTTTTTATTGAGATATAAGTCTAAGTACAAATGATACTTAAGTGAGTTTTGAGATAGGATTGATTATGTGATTAGGATAATGGAAAAATACCCGAGATTGTCATGAACATACATTGTACATTTTTCATTACATACATGTGCAATATTAAATACTTATAATTGTGCAAATTGTGATATATGTGTATGTTATTTGATATAGAAGAGCAACTAGAATGTCAACCTCCAGACATTGCGGGGACTTCCAGACTTTAGCTTCGAGAGTGACCTATGAGTAACCTAGATGGTTCTACTCAATTATTTGTTGTGTTAGATTATGTTTTGGATTGCTTCATGAATGTGAATTAAATTGTGTTGATTATCGGACACAAGGTCCAATGATTGAGATATGTGAATAAGATATTGAAGTGCTACTTGCATGTGCATGTGACAAACTAAATGTTTCATGATATGATTGATTGAGAATGTGAGATGCATTCCATACATGAATGCATGATCAGATAATCAGAGTTGTGATTGGAGTCGCCACAAAAAAAAGAGCTTAATGCTCAAAATGTGGAAAAGAGCCTAGAGCTCAAAAAGTGATTAAGAGCCAAAGGCTCACTATGTAAAATGAGCCCGATATCTTTAACAGATACAGAATAGTTATTAATGAGCCCAGTATCTACAATAGATATAGGACAGTTATAGGCACTCGGTCACAACAACATAATAATCGGAAAAAGAGTCACATAAGGATTTATATGCATTTTATTAAGCATGTTGGATTGATTGAAATGCTAAATTGTCTACCCTTGTGTGAGAATGTGATATGTGATGAATCATGCAAGGATGTGTGTAGCACCCCACCCTCTTGAGACATGTACCCAACATCCTGAGTGTTGGACCCCGTTTTCAGAGCCTAACATTCGGAGTCATAAAACGTGAGCAAACCCATTTCTTCAACTTTAGGACAGATTTTGGGAAAACTCAAACTGAAATTTCAATTTGGATTCTTCAAAACATTTATTCCCCATTGTCTTAAGTTTCTAAAGGCACCAAAATCATTCAATTTGGCTCAAAAATTTGAAAGTTTTGGCTCAAACAATTTCAGGCTATTCATAGACTAGAACAATACAACATGCTCAACTTCCATCCTGAAATTGATAGTCTTAAGGACCGAATTAAAATTTGATTCCTTCAGATAATTTGTATATCTATGTCTCTAGTTTATTTAGAGATAAAAAGCATCATAATTGGAGCTCTAAGGATTAAGATATCACCAAAATACTGAAGCATGTTTAGTAAAAATATTCAACTCACACTCTTCCAACTGATCCCCTCACTTTGATTCAATCAATCTTTTTTAAACTAATACCAAAAGCTATAAATTTTTGTGGAGGAATATAAGAATGTGTTATGAAGCCATTTCTTTAAAAATCAGGTCATTTGGAGGTCGGACGACAAAGTTATGGCCAAAATAGTAAAACATGTTCAGGTTAGGGAGAAGCGTGCACGCCCGCGATCGCGACTTTCGAGCGTTCCGCAGAGTCACGATCGCGACAATCTTCCTGCTTTTTTTCTACTTCCGATCTGTCTTGATAAAAAGGACATAACTTTCATTGAAAATATCAAATTAAGGTCATTCAAAGGCTGTTTCGAAGAGAACTTCTAGATCTATAACTTCCATGAAGACCCCAAAAACAAATTTTGCCTCTCTAAGGGTTAAAATTCCCAACCAATGCAGCTGTCGCCAAAGTCTATCCTATTCAGCATCACAAACTTCTAATAATCATATCTCTCATCTCCGATGTCCAAATATTTCATACTATATAGCATTGGAAAGTTAGAAAGATAATATACAACTTCTAAAAGACAACTTTGTCTAATCCTACCTATATTGATTCAGTTTTTCCCCTTAAGGCAAAACTTAATTTCTACACCTATAAAAAACTTGAAAGATGAAATATCTCTTCATATCAGTCCACTACTAAGTACCTTTCGGTAACTCTTGAACCTCACCTTAAGTAATTCATCCCATTCAGCCTTTCTAATCTCTAACATGTTGTTCTAAAACAAACAACCATTTGCAATTTTGACAAGAAGAATATGCACATACACACTCCTCTTCCATAACCATCATACTCAACCTATAAAATAGCATAATCATACACGAAAGGAAATCCTTAAATTCTCATTCTCATTTCTAAACAAAATGAAGTTCATACATAGCTTTAATTACAATTCAACATTACATCAAATCTTAACAAAAGATACAAAAATTACATTGGATGCTCAATGTTCATTGTGCTTATAAAGCTATCCAAAAGTCTAGCCACTAACTTAGTAACAAAAGCTAACTATCTTGGAATTTGTCCAAATGCCTTGTAAAGATCACTGATCTTCTCGATCTGCACCTGAGGAGTGGGAAAAATATTGGGTTGAGCTACACAACTCAGTGGCTAATATATTTATAGCCATTAGCGATGAGCCACACAATCAAACATATAATCATATAAGCATACTCATCTTATCTTGATCCAACAATGTAAGTTCAACATTCATAATTCATAATTCAATACATCATCACATAAAACATATTGGATATGATTTAACATCAAAGCATAATACTCCACTTCATCATAACTTAACACATCAAAATGCAAATGCACAAACAATTGGCTTGAGGGTTTCTTGGAACAAAATAGAGAAACTGAAGTTTACTCCGTGAACGAAACGAGTTCACTTTTCGGATCTCGTATGCCACAAGTGGGCAGTCGGGAGAAGACTTTATGTCGACGTGCACGTGACTACAAAACGGTTCCTCTCTCGCCCAAACACAATCAAATCTCATGCTCAATTCAATCAATCACAAGTTCATATTCTCATGCTTTTTCTTCTTTCCATTTAATCAA
>JANIJH010000225.1:22063123-22075778 GCA_024520975.1 Erythroxylum areolatum | reverse complement strand
AGTTTGTGAGCCACTTTTGGAGAGTTTTATGGGCTAGATTAGGTACAAAACTTAAATTTAGCACCGCTTTTCACCCATAAACTGATGGCTAGACCGAAGTAGTAAATAGATCACTTGGGGGGATTTTGAGAAGTTTTGTGGAGAGGGAAAACTAAGAATTAGGATGCCATGTTGCCACAAGTAGAATTTGCTTACAATTGTTCCAAATCAAGGTCCACAGAATTCTCGCCGTTTCAGATTGTTTATGGAGCTAATCCATTAACTCTTATTTCACTAATTCCATTTGTGTAAGATAGGCCTTTTCAAAGCATTATTGCGGAGAAAAGAGCCCAAGAAATTGTCAAGTTACATGAGCAGGTCCAAGAGAACATAAGGAAGCATAATGAAGCTTACATGAAGCACGCAAAGAAGAAGAAGCCGATGGAGTTCAAAGAAGGTGATCTAATGTAGGTTTACTTAAGAAAAGAGAGGTTTGCAAAGTCAAGAAAGTCCAAGTTAAGTGACCGGGTTGATGGTCCATTCAAAGTGCTCAAAAAGATCAACAACAATGCCTACAAGATTGAGTTACCGGATCATTACCTAATGTCCAACTATTTCAATGTAAGTGATCTAAAACTTTATGTGGAGGACACTATAATTGACTCTAATTCAGGTAGTGAGGCCAGTTCTCAAGAGGGAGAGGATGATAGAGGGCCATCCAAGCTTGCAATTGAAGATATGGAAGCCATGAGGCTTGGAGAAAAATCATCAGGTGGAGTTGAGGTCCAAAAAGAGTCGGTTGAAGTCTTGGAGGAAGAAGATGTTGGGTTACACTTGTTTTTAAAGTTCCAGGTGATGTTGAGCCCATTTGGTGACTTCAAAGCTTGTGTTTTTGCACCTAATCATACTAAGTTCAAAGCCTAGGAGTAGCAGATTTTCTCACATTTAAATTATGCTTATTTTGGTCTAATTTAAATAGTATTTGGTTTGATATAAAGACTAGTTTTATTTCCTGTTTTATCTTGGCCCAGATTTGTTATTTTGGCCCAATTTAATGACTTGTTTGGTTTGTTTTGTTTTAGCTATTTTGTAAGACTGTTATTACAGGTTTTATTTCTGTTTTAATGAGCTAAAAAAACTACAGAATAGGAAAGGTGAGAAGCTGACTTTGTGGCTGCCCATTTGCTTCCTATTTTAGCTCATTTGTTTCCTATTCATTATTATTCAGAAAAATATAAGAAAAATTAGAGATTTTCTCTCAATGTTTTGGCAAGGAATTGTCTAGGTTTTGATTTTTTTTCCAACGAACAACCATTGGGTTTGATTTTTTCCAAAAATAATCAAAAGGGCTTGTTTGTTTGCCAAAAACATTCAATCATTTGTGTGTTGTGCGATTTTTATAATTCTGTCTGAGTTCCAATTTCGTTTTCCAGTTTCTGTTTCCTGTGTTCATCAAATCAAAAAATTCCCTTCTTCAAGTTTGTTCCTCACATCTTAAATTAAAAATCTTCGGAGACATCTTCACCCAATTCGAACCCCAACTTCCTCAAAATTCTCGTTTTCATCATCTGCCTTCATTCTATCACCCATATTAACATGTCCCCACAAAATCCACCATAACTTAATCATTCCTTATCCGATTAATCTGATTCTTATGTCTAAATTGTAGTTCACAAAAAGTTCTACAACCTTGCTTCTTTCCTAGAAACCAAATTCTCAGCCAATTAACCCAGAAATGCTTTCAAATTTCCTGTTCCAGTTTTACCTGATAAAAATCAAATTGCCCAAAACTTTTCCAATAACCACTAGACCCTATTCCGATTACTTTCAGGCCATTCCTCCATCACCTACTTATTTTCAAACTGGCACAGTAGTCGACATAAAACATTTTGAGGCTCAGCCCTATAGCTTTGTTGAATTTGATGTAGCCTGAACTAGTTCTGACCTTGTAATAGTATGGATACATGGCCCTTTACAAATTTAAAACTGTTATAAAGAATCTCTACCAGTAATTATTAAAAGATACTTAAGCTAATATGAAAAGAACCACAAGAAACAATGATTATATAATTAGATCCTTAAAACTAGATTAATTTGTATATGTGAATAGTACATATACGCTAAACATGCATGATAGAGTTATCAGTAGTATGGGTAATATGTGGAACAAACAATGTGGTTAAAGGATTAAGAATAAAAGAATCAAAAGTCATATGATTAAAGCAAGCAAAATTAAGATATCAAAATTTAAAATATCTGATGTGACAGATAAGCAAAAGAAGTATATAGTATTAGAGTCATACCAGAGTTGTTAGAGGAAAGAGTAAAGATATTTTAAAGAGAATTTGGATGACGTGCTTTCTATTGGGCCTTCAGTGGCAACAGCAACAGTAGAAACAAGCTAAAAGGACTTGGAATAATTACCTTGTCCAGAGTTTTGTTTGAGCCATTTCCTATATTTGGAGATGTGATGCGCAAGTTTTTTGTAGTAACTGGAAGTCCCTTATAAAACTTCTTACCCAAATTATGAGAAGTTTGAGGAGAGGAGATATAAGTGGCAAGAATAACATCAGTAGATGAGACAGAATTTTCCATATAAAGTATACTTATTTGACTTTCCTCTATGATAAGCTCCTTAATTACAGTGTTAAGATTGGGTAGAGATCCTTAACGAAGAAGAGAGTTGCAAATTGGTTCGTACCCATCCTTAAGAGTCATCAACAAATGCCAGATATGTTGATGATCATGAATATTTGCATAGATAGTAGCAGCAACAAAACTAGGCTAGCCAAGATCGCTAAGTCCTATTTGATCTCAGAGTTCTTATAATCCGAACATGTAAATATGAATTGTCTGCCTACGTTTTCATTACATTCGATGAAGTTTCCTATATACGATTGGCATCATTAGACACAAAGTAACAATTTTTCAAAAAATTTCATACCTTCTGAGTACTGTCAAAGCCTTGAAAATAAAGTTTGATTGCTTTAGTATATGTATTCTAAAACTATGTCAAGATTTAATGATTCATTCTATCCTAGGATCGTAGTAGTTTTGTGAATATATCAATGTCTTCATCTTTCTTTTAGGCTAGTTTAGGTATTTCTTTAGCAAAAATATGCCAAAGAAGCCTCTCTTAAAAAAAACTACACATTTGTCAACCCTCAAATCATAGTTGGAACCATCAAAGATGATGTTGATAAGGTTAGGAATGTATTGGCAAAGTTCAAAGGCATCTATAGTGAATGAAGACAATAAAAAGGGAGAAATTTTGTTTATAAAGTTGGAATTTGATTATTTGGACCTCCAAATCGGATTGAAAACATCAAAGAACTTTAAGAACTGATTTAGTTTGTAAAGGAATTGGAAGAAAATGAGTCAGACTGGGCGATTGGTCAACTCTTTTCGGATCTAACCAAATTGATGGATCTTAATCAAACCAAAGAGAAGTTGACACTAACGCGTGAATAAATAAGATAGTGACATGTAAAAATTGACTACCTCTCAAAGGCATTTTATCTTTATCAAATAATTATATATGATGCTTACATTATTCTTATCTTTAATTTCTATAACCTTCAATTATTCTCCTAATTCGATTTTATCATTTGATCATTTTGTACTTAGTTTGTTAGTTTTCCTATGTACAAGTTAATTTTCTTTTATCAAAAATCTTATTTGAATTTATTTTAAAATGTTAAATATGAAAAGGAACCATATACAGTATGTTTTTTTATCTTTCATGATGGTCAATGCATTTGGTCAAACCTTATGCTGTTGTGGTTACATTGGCTAAATGCACAACGCCGCCATTTTTTAAGTCTGTCACGACAAAGTACTTGCGTTTTCCATATTTTCTTTTTTATTTTCAAATTTTTATTTAATTCTTTTACATTTGTAAATTTTTCTTTAACCCTCTGTTAAGTTTTATTATTTTTGCTTTAAAATACTATTTGAATGGTATTTCTGTCTCATACTCTTTATCTATAATATTAAAACTATAAAAAAAATATAAAGTCGATAAAACATGTAATTATAAATAAGTAGTAAAGTCATTAAGACGTGATTTGAATTTTCATAAGCTATTGTCATTTTGCCGACGAAGTTTCAAGGAGTTTCTGTTAAACCTATTTGAAGTTTCTTATTGACACGCTTTGTGAGATTCACACTTGCAATTGCTTGACCATAAATGATTCTCATCTTTGCATGATTCAACAAATTGATTTATCCATGAGGACCATCTCTGATTTGTTTGATTCTTTTGGATAATCTTTGTTGAAGTTTGTCACAATATCTAATTTCTATTTTTATTTTCTTTTTAAATAAAACAAAAACTTTAATTGTTAATATCATCATAATTACACTTTTATTAATAGGTTAATTACAATATTAGCGCAAATTTTAAAGGAGACACTAAAATGTTCTATCTTTCAAATTTTTTTACAAAAATAGTTTGATATTAATATCTTTGTTAATGTAAATAACGTGAAGAGCTACATTATATTAGTTTTTTTACCATATGGCTGCTACATATTATATTTGTGTGACGTATGAGTTTTATTATGTAATAAACTAAAAATATTAAACACCATAAAAATAATTATAAAGTAAAACATTTAACGGAGTGTGTAATTATTTAGAATTTTTGACATTTTTAATTCATTAAATAATAAAATTTATATATAACACAAATACAATATTTAAGCGTGACAAAATATATTAATCTGATGTGACTCACCACTTTATCCACATTAACAGAGAACTTAATATTAGGCCATTTTTGCTAAAAATTAAATTTTAAAATACTTTAACTTCATTTTTAAAGTTCAGACTAGTATTGTAAAATTAAGTAAAGTTTATAATTTTATTTTTTAAGAATAATCCTTGTTGATAATATTTAAATTTTAATTATAATTTTAAAATAAATTAATTTTATTAAGTGGGAAATTAATATTTTAATCTCTTTCACAATATTATGAATAAAAATTTTATTCATGTTATTAAAATAAATAATTAAATGAGTAAAAATTATAAGATTTTAGTTATAAACTAATATTTATTTTGTTAATATAAATTTAATTTATTAAGATTAATGTGATTATTTAGAATTAAATATTTGATATTTAAAAAATTATTTCACAAATAATTATTTTAAAATTTTGAGATTTATGTATTTTTAGATAAAAACATATTCATTAAATAATTATCAAAAGTAAAAAAAAATAGTTTTTCAAAAATTAATTAAATTAGTCATTTTTTTATTAACAAATAATACTGGAGATTAAAAGATACATATTTAGTTAAGAGTAAATCACATTATGAAGAAATAAATACAACAAACAAAACATAGTTTTATGTTAATTATGAAAATTAGAAGAAACAAAATTAAATTAAATTAAATATATTTTTTACTGAATTAAAAAACGAAAATAAAGTTAAAATTTTGAAATAAAACTAAACAGGCCTGAATTAAATAAATATCGAAATGCAGATTTTTATTCCTTTTTCTTTGTGCGTAAGTCTGAAATACCCGTAGTTCACGACTTTATACAAATGTTCATATTGGAACTTAATAAAATAATAAAAATAAATCTGAATCTGATTCTAAATTGACATTTAAACCATATACACTTTTTTAGGTCCATCAGGATTGAACCGTATTCTCATTTAATTTTTGCAACAATGTCAAAACAAATGCTAATTCATACACATTGTCATTGTTATAATATGAACAAAAAATAAACTATACATGTTGATGTTAGCATAATAATATAATTTGTCTATTCATTTTCAATCTAGAGTTAAGGGACTTTTGGTCTACAGCTTCCAGACAAACGATTTGCCGTTTCCACAGATGCCTCTTAACAACGATTCAGTTACACCTTCATGTCAATCGGTATACAGCTTCCAGACAAAGGATTTGCCGTTCCCATAGATGCCTCTCAACGATACTCTAACTGTCAATTACACCTTCATGTCAATAACTTCCAATTACTTAGCCACGAAGTAGTTATAATAACATTTTTGGATTAAAGAAGGCTCGTTAAACAAATAGAAACAATTACCTGTAAACCGGATAGGAAAGAGATTGGTTAGACGGATGGAAAACAAAACTTCGATGTGTGTCGTGGTCAGATATCATAAATTTCCTCTCTCTTCCTGAACAAACTTTTGATATCTTGGAAATCCATTCTTATAAGCTGAAATCTGCAACAAGGGAAAAACAAAAAAGTCACCAACACGTTAGGTTTGATTTTCATTCATTTTTAGTTCATCAGATGGATCCAGTTTTCCAGAGTGTGTGCAATTGTGCAGGTTTTCGTAGGTTGCTATCATTAACACCACCCACTTCCTGTCGCCTACGAAAACCCGCCTATTGTTGACTATGAACTGCTACTCTTGGACAACAACCAGCCTCTAGATGGATTGAATTTGAATTGAACAATCAACATTACATTCTCAACTTCTAAGCTAATGTCAAAAACGTCAGACAACTTGGGACAAAATGCTTAAGTGATAAATAGCGATTAAAACATTTATTACGTAAAAATTCTCAGAATACAGATGGGAAAGGAATATAAACCATTAGGGTTGGTAGTGCGAGAATTGTATTAGTTGTTAGTAGTTAATTCTATAACTTATAACTTATGAATGTATGATTTAAAAAAAGATTTATAAGTATATTAGTATTATATCTTATTTTTTTTAATATTCTAATAAGAATTTAAATTTTAAATATTTAATTTCACAAAAATTAAACTTTAATACTAATAAAAATATAAAACATATAATAATAATAAATAAATAATATTATTGTTATTACTACTACTACTTTCTTTGCCCATATTAGGCAAGTTGGAGTTCATTGTTCTAATATATTAACTTATTGGTCAAGTTGAAGTTTAGGGTATTAATATTTGGTGAAGGGGAAAAAAATAACAAAAGATGACAATTTGTAATAACTTTTAGGTACAATTATTTTTTGTCCCTTAATTTCTCAGTCGTTGAAGCAAAACATTCCTTATAAGAGCATTTCAAAAACACTAGATTGAGTTTAATCTGTCAATCTAATCAGCCGATTACTAAGCAAGATTATTTGCGGTTTAACATAGTCAACAACTAAATACTACTCAATCTGTCAAAAACATAGTTGATCAATCATTTACAAAACAAAGCCTATATAACAAAACAAAGCATATATAACAAAGATGGGAAATGTCACCAATTGTAAGAATAAGGTTAAATAACTTGGTTTCGCCCATTATGCCTATATGAGTGTGACTGATCATCCATTCCTGGTTTATTTTGTTGTTTACGCAGAACGGAACATGGGGTTCCACTTGCAGAAAAAGATGAACAAAGTTGATCTCCAAATGGAGCCTTGCGTTGCGTTTTGTAAGCTTCATATTTATTATTCCTCGATCTAGCTGGCCATTATATTTATACGCCCTCTTTTGTTCTCCCTAAATATCTCTATCAAATTTAACAACTAGCATAGGAAACTATTATCACTGAAATCCAAGCCCTACGACCTTTCAACTGCTCATTAATTTTATACTAAACAATGGAAAGACAAGATCTCCATGACGACATGAAAAGGCAGCCCAAAACGAGGAAGGCTAATCCCCGAATGGGCAAAATATTACTTGTATCACTAGACTACCTACAATTCGAAATTATCGTCGAAAACACTCTTCCTCTTAACTTATCCAAACAGTTTCTTAAGGTCTGTCTATCATTGAATTGCAAGTCACTAGGCCGAGACAACTCAGGTTGGGATCCCCCTATCAACAGTTGTAAGAAATAATCAATATAGAATCTGATTCCGCACACTTCGCCGTCAAGACAGAAACGCAGAATAGGATTAAAAAAACAGAAAAACTTACAGCCTCGATGTCAATTTTGTAGACCAAAAGCTTTCTTCTCTCTCTGCAACTTGTTCTATATGCAACCACAACATGACCAATCGCCAGAACCAGGGAGCAAACGAACAGGGCTATTTCCGGTGCCCGGAGATATCCTCCTCCGTCGACACTGGGAGCAGTAAACACAAACGACGCCTTAAACGAAACATAGATTAATGACAAAACAGAACAGAGAGTTGTGATCCCCAAGTATGGTCCGTTTGACAACCTTGGCCCATCGCAGAAGCTATATATACCTACACAAAAAAGTAACAAAACCAATAGCACTTAGTACAGCTGATTCAACTGAAATAAGACTGAAGCTTGATCGAATTTCATTATTCAAATGCACTTACAAATGATAATAGCCGATCTCACAACAGATATGAGAGGGATGTCAATAAGAGAATATCTGAAATCGTAGTTGGAGAAGTGAGAGGAGAGGCTTCGTAGAGAGAGAGACGCGGAGACGAGGGAAACTGGAAGGACAGTATCGGCTATGGCGAGAAAAACAGGGGCAGAGAAAACAAGGAAAGAAATGAACATGGTGACCAAGAAAAACAGAGTCTTGACACCTCTCAAAAATCTCTTCAACGGCTCTTCTTTGGTGAAACCCATTTCTGCTTTGATTCGTCTCTGTAGACTTTCTTGGCTGGTTTTTTGGCTTCTGAGTCTAAGATATGTACAGAGGCAGACCCAATAGAAGACGCGGGCGCTTGCGCGAGGAAAGAGCTTAAAACGGATTGAAACTTAAGCCATCTTTGAACAACTTCTTGAAGAAGATATTGAAATAAATATAAAAAAGGAAAAAGCCATGGGAGGTGCGACGCAAGCCAACCAAGTTCAATGTTTTGACTGGGCTTGTCGAACGGTAAGAGAGAGATGACAAGGACCGAAAGCTTCACACGCGGCGGTTACACGTCAATTTAGTCCTTAGGAACAGAAATCAAGACCAATAACTAACCTATCTCCGTCGTCTCGTAATGCACAATTAATTAGCAAATTACTTTTTGATTTTGTATTATGCTGCACTAATAATAATACTACCCGTAGCATAAAAGAAACAAAAAAATAACAGCTTATTATTAAGAGGATTTGCTTGTTTTCGTAGTACTCTAATGATGATGTAAAATCGTAGAGTATCTTTTGCCTTGGTTTTCTAAGAGTTAGTACGTTGTTTTAACATACCTGTACAATTTTTATTATATGCTAAAATCCAAAAATCCGACGAGCACGGTCGAACTGACCCGATTTGCGTGTCATGTGTGGCATGTGGCATGTGGCATGTGGCCTGGCCCTGGTAACATGCAAGAGTTCATCTTTAATAAGGTGCTTATTCAGACAAATGTTGTGAATTTTGTTTTTTGTTTTTTTTTTCTGGAATTCATCTTGAATGCTGCAATTAGATTAAATACTTGATAGTTGCTCTTATATATTAAAATAAAGTACGAGGAAAGATTCTTAGGTTGATACACCCACATGCTACAGTTACAGTTGGGGAGGAATGCCTTTTAGCGGAGAAAATCCCAAAGACACCTCTAATTAATTTGCTCGCTTCCCACGACAACAAATATATACGTAAGACAAATAGTGGTCTGACTGACTGAAGAATCCCTTTAAAACATTCCAACTACTACTTCGTCCTATTCTATCCTTTCACATTCCAAGTAGAGTTTCTCCCATAATATATTAAATAAAGATAAGATACGATTAATAAAATTAACATTTTCAAGAACATCTCCGTTCCATCCATGTATTGTTTTACTCTAATGTGATGTGAGGATAAATATTACCTTAACTTTGATTTCTTTATCGATGTTATCATCTCTCTCTCGCTTTTTACCTATGGAGATACATGGTTTGCAATTTGTCTTTATAAATCCATAAAAGAAAATAAAGATGACACGATCATTCATCTCCCGCGCAAATCATTCACGTACAATATAAAGATATGTATCGTCAAGTACAAACAATATAGATTATGGACTCTATCTTGTCATTGCTTTTTGGCACCAAACCACGTAAGAACCAGATAAGTTCATTGTTCAATTTCCAGTTGTAAACGTAAGGTCTCTCTCTCTTACCTAATAGAACTGCGTAACAGTACTAAGGCTTTATTTTCATTTTTTTGTCTTTGTGGAGCAGTGCGTCAGCCATGTTAAATCAAATAAAAATATAATTAAGAAAAAATCAGGGTTTTTTTTTTTTTTTGGGTCTTTGTGGAGCTGTGCTTCAGCCATGTTAAATCAAATAAAAATATAATTAAGAAAAAATCAGGGATTTTGTTCACATAATAGTTACTTTTCTCGTGAGATATTATTCGACGCCCAATAGTCCAAGGGAAATGTACACTTGGAGCCGCCTTCAGCCGTCAACTTGGAGTTGATCTACATAGCAGACATCTTGGTTACATGATTTGCACTGGGTCAAACGATTCCCAACTGAAAGTAGCTTCTCATGTCACGTGCAGCTGCAGTTTCAGAAATAAGCGTAAATTAAGTATTGATTCTGTTCTATGCACCGCATACTTTCCCCGGATTTCAAAGAAAGTCAGAGATATTCTACCGAACCCGAGTAACCGAGTTGTTTCTCCTTGACCATGGCCTTCTTTTCTTTTTTACTCCAGGAGAGACACTCTTGGCCAGTTTATCAGGTAATTGACTGTTAACTGTTAGCTTATACCCTGTAACTAACTGGTTTGATTGTAGTAAATTGACAATTACTTAACGATATTTTTTATCTTGTATATGTTTAAATGTATATGATAAAATTTATGAGATAATTATAATAATATTATAATTATAAGATTTAAATATTGCATTTATTTATTATTCTTAAATTAATCCTAATTATTGTTCTATTAAGACTAAACGTTAATAGATCATAAAAACACTAGTACACATTATATTTTTTTTTATGAAGGAAATAGTCAATCTCATAATTAGCTAATGCATGAAAATACTTAAATAAATGTATGAGCATTTGTTAGAGACCAAGTTTACTAGACAAACCTGGTATGAGAAATCCATTTGGAACATTACTTTTATATCTATGCAAATTCTCATTGTGATGATTATATAAATAATCATTTGACTTGAGGTCTCTAAAGCTATCTTGTATAGAGATTGCTATGTTTTGATACTACTTATGATCAAATTAATCATGAGTTATTCAGTAGGTAGTTATTGGATGTAGCATCAACTATATAAAGGTAATTGAATGATCAAATTATGATTCATCACCCTAAATTTATTAGGAAGAATATTCTGTTGTTCTCGATTAATATTGATTCAGGAAATCTTTAGTCAAAGTGGAATGACATTTTGTAAATACTTTACAAATTTTATTAATTAAATCAATAGCTAATGGTCACAACAAGAAAATTACAAATTACTAACAAAAATTGATTTTCCGTTGATAAAATTGTTGAAAAAATAGTTTTTTGTGACAGATAAAATATCCGTCGACAAAGGTGGAGGAAAATTATCCTTGAGATTTTGCCAATGAAATATAACGACGAAATAGTAAAGTCCATCGTAAAACTAGGTGGCAATGGTTGACAGAAAAAATAAGCGTTAGTAAATTATCGACAAAAGCAATTTTCATCGGTAAATTACCATCATAAAAAGTATTTTCATTTTTTTCCAAATAAAAACGACGTCGTTTGGTGTTAAACTAAACGAAATCGTTTTGGTTTCAACTTAAACCTACCCGAAAATCCCCTCCCTCCCCTGCGTCATTTTTTCTTCTTGTATTGTTATTTATCGCCATCGATCTTCTCTCTAGAAATCATCGTCCATCGTCCATCGTCCATCGTCCATCATCCATTGTCCATCGTCTTTGGTTAAGTGGAGGTTAGTCATCCATGGTGCTTTGCTCTTAGGTTTATTTTGTCTGCGAAAAATTTCGTTGTTAAATGCTTATATATATCAATGTCGGTTTTGTTTTGATGGAATGTGAGTATTATGCGTTTTTTGAACTGTGGTTGGTTCATTTGTTGTTTGAACGTGTTTATGTTGGTGAATAATGGAAAAATGCAGTAGTTATGTTATTAGTTAGAGATGAATTCGGTTTGCCTATAAATTGTTCAATGAAATATCTCTTAGGAATATTGGTGATACTTGGTTAATGTCTAGAATGAATAGTAGCTATTGGAATCTAAAGAAAATGCCTAAAGTAGTTACATAAGACTTAAAATGGAAAATGAAATGCCTATAGGTAGTTCTTAGGGCTTAAAACTAAACTAAAATGAAATGGAATCCATAGAATGAATATTAGGGCCTTAAAATGGGATCACAATTACTCTTAATTTTTTGGTTCATGAAAGTAGATCATAATCACTACTTAAGTTCTATCTAAAATTAAAGAAGTTCTTACATTATTTTAAGACCACATCTTTTCCTATTTTATCCTTGTGAATCTTCTTCCAATATTGCTCATTTTCATATTAATTCAACAACACCCTCTTATACCATCACTTCAAGTAGCATTCTAGAAGTTAAATGTTCCTAAAATCCTTAGGCTAAATGTATCGTGTCAATGTATGACGCGCCCTTTGTCAAAGATCTATAATGTACTACCCTTTAATATTCCTTTAAGGTTGAAATTTCTAATAGTGAGACTAGTCTAATCTAAAGTCCTTTAAATATTTTGAACAAAACATAAATTGTCCTTTACCTTTCTCTCAAAAGTGTAAGTGATCTAGAAGGGGGGGTTGAATAGATCTTAATCTTTTTGAAATTTTCTACAATAAAATCAGAAGTCAACACACA
>JANIJH010000225.1:22041933-22055876 GCA_024520975.1 Erythroxylum areolatum | reverse complement strand
CATATTTCTAATTTCCATAGCCATAGGACTATTATTTCAGCACTAAGCAGTCAATCTGTTCGACACTTGGAAAATTTTCGGTCCGGACTTTTTCTTCCAAATTTTCCAGAAAGTTCCTAGGAGTCACTATCACATCTCCAATCAAATTTTTCAAGCCCAATAATTCCAAATTCTCGATAAATCAATATCAAATCTAATTGCCTCACAAATTCACAGTTCCTATCAATATCACAATCAAATGCCGGGAAAGCGTCATGAATGCATGTACCTATCATTGCATGTGCTAAAAGACTCAGTCCTCTCCAATTAGAGGCCAAATGAATACTCAGTCGATAATGCGCAGTAAAAATCCTAACCCGTTCCAATTTACCAATTTACCCTTCCCATCGGTGACGGGATGTTACACTGGGAGTCACAGCGAGAACTTGCTTTCTCGATTCATATGGTGTATAATGTCACGTATAATAGTGCTTGTTTAAAATCAAACTTTGGAAATCAACTTGTAGGTGATTAATTCAAACATAGTTATCTTGGTTTTGTATGTTGTTATTTGGAATATTGTTAAAATGATTGATGGCCAGATGAGTATTTACTGCATATCGAATTAGTTAGTATAATTATGGATGATTTGAGACATAATAAACCCCTAGGATGATATATAGGCTGGAAATTCGTGATGCAGCTCTCATGAAGCTTATCAGTAAAAATTTCACGCGCTTAGGAGTCACAGCGAGAAATCCCTTTCTCGATTCACAGGTGTAAACAATGTCACATACCATAGTGCTTAGTTGGCATATTGTTTTATTTGATTAATACTCACATGTGTTGGGTTTTCTAATTGTGAACTCATATGGTGGGATGGGTTGGTTTCAATTTGGAGGAGAAATGGTCAGAGACCTGTGAAAACTTAGGTTAGGAAAGGACCTTTGTGAACTGTTAAATCGTATCTAGTGTATTTTATTACTAGATAGATACAAATTTCAAACAAAATATCATAGTCATAGCATGACAACAGTAAATAGTGGGGTTTGTATATTGGCAGAATTGATGGATTACTATGATAAAATTATTGAAATACTTGAAATTGAGTACCTTATATTGCCAATAAAACTGAGTTTGATATTTAAGTGTAAATGGTTTAATCCAACTCCTAAAGTTAGAAAAAAAGTACACAACTGATACAATCTAATTGAAATCAACCAGCGAAGAAGATTTAGACAATTTGAACTTTTCGTATTGGCAATGCAAGCGATCCAGCTTGAGAGGATAGTAGAGAGGTTGATGGAGTGCATAACCCAGGTCAATAATGAGGTGGATGAGCTAAAGGGTAAGGATAAGTCCTTATCGTAACAGTCAGAGCATCCGCCTTCACTACCTGTATAGCTTCTGGATAAGTGAATGTATTTGATAGTCTGCTACTTTTAAGTTTTTGTATAAATTCTTAATTTACAGTTATTTTCAAGATACTTATTCATGTACATTATAATTTTTTATTATACAATTCAGGATAATGTTTACTTTACATTTATCAATCAATGTTATGTTATTTACATAAATTAAATGTACAAAAAAAATCGTAAGATTATCAACAGAAAACTAAGTAGGAAGTGAGAAATAACAGTTGAAATTTATCATAATTAAATTTTTTGACAGAAATACAATATTCCGTCAATAAAAGTTTAGCGATGGATAATATTTTTCGTCAGTAATGTTGTATATTCATCGATAAATTTAGTGATGGACCTACAACTTACCATCGGTAAATTTACCGATAGAATACTTTGATTCCGTTGGCAAATTAGCGACAAAATATTCTAAATTCATCGGTAAATTTAGTGATGAAATTTTTATCGCGAAATTTACTAACGCATGTACAAATTTTTGTCCATAAATTTGCAACAAATTCATTATATCCATCGCTAAATTTTACCTACAATCGTTTCTTCGACGACTCTTTCTGTAGGTGATTTTCGTCGATAAAACCTAATTTTCTTTTAATGGGCGAAAAATTAATATGATTGAACTCAAAATAGAATAGACATTAATTTTATATTCTATGTCTAATCAAAAAATTATATGATAAAAAGATTGAATTATACGAAAAAAATATTTATACATGAAAAAATTAGTCAAAACTACTTTGACATTCTTAAATATTTGGAGACCATGATGTGTTGTTATACGCCAATTTTGATCTATGATTATAAATTGTTTAATTGGAGAATTAAAGATAAATTAAAATAAATTTTAATTTATCAAATTTTAATTATGAATTAGAATTATAATTTATAATCATTGCTAATATATTTGAGAACCTAATGGATCTCACATAAAGAATGAGTTGAAGATATTTTAATCAAGTTAGACTTGATTATTTATTAAATGTCATATTTAATCATAAATAAGGATAAAAAATGAGATATTGGATTTTATTTAGGCATAATTGGTATTTAATTAGAATTATTTATAATTCTAATTAAAGTTAAATCAAAATTAGAATTTAATTTTAATTAAAATATTAAAATATTCAAAACTTATTATAAATAGGCTTAAGCTCTAATAGAGTTAACACCTCTTGCTTAACTTTTTCTATAAGAGTTACAGAGTTCTTTCAACATATTTTGTAGATATCGTTAGAGGGTAGATAATTGTGCAGCTACAATGGTTGAGATGAATCAATTTTGAAAGCGATTCAAAAGATACAACAAGAATATGATCAAACTTCATAATAAGATACAAATTAAGATACATATTTTATTATGATTTTTGCATTAATCATATTATAGAATTAAAGTGATATTAATTTTTAAAAATTAAAATACGAAAAAAAAATTGTAATCGTCGTCACGTGTAAAAGGGTGATTAACGCCAATGGACCAGCATGATGGCATGACGACTAGAAGGAGGTAGCGAAGAAGCAGGGCTCGACATAGAGAGAAGCAAAGGGCGACGGTGTAGCAATAGAGAAACCTTACGTTGCGTTTAGTTACTGTCTCCTATATGCAGAGACATAACGAAACAAAAATTTGGAGACATAACAGAACAAAAATTGGAGACAGTGAGGTGTTTGGTTGTGATGGACAAAATAGATAAAACTGTATTGGTCTCGAGGACAAAAAATGTTTGGTTGCAATTGACAGAATATAAAAAACAATGTCAATGACTAAAGTACCCCTGCAGTATAATATGATTGAAAATATGTAATTCATTGATTATTTTAAAACAAATGATTGGTATTAGTAAAAAAGTTAACAAATAATAATAACAATAACAATAAGAAATTAATATCGTATAATAATAATAATAATAATAATAATAGAAGAGGAAGAAAATTAATAATAATAAGGAATTTAATAATTACAAGAATAATAAGAAAATTAATTATGTATAATAATTATAATAAAAATAATAATAAGAAAATTAATGTTGTATAATAATAATAATAACAATAACAACAACAACAGCATCGACAAAAATTATTATTATTATTATTATTACAAAATTTATAATAATAATTAATAATAACAACAATAGCAATAATTAATAATAATGATAATAAGTAGAAAATTTATAACAATAATAACAATAATTAATAATACTAATAGTAAGTACAAAATTTATAATAATAATAATGATAATGATAATAATAAGATAATTAATTTTGTATAATAAAATTAATAATAATAAGTAGAAAATTTATAACAATAAATAATAATAATAATAATAATAATATTTAATTTTGTATAATAAAATTAATAGTAAACAACAACAACAAAAATTATTATTATTATTATTATTATTATTATTATTATTCTTAATAATATAATTAAGAATAAAAAATTTCTTATATGGAGAGAGGAGTATTTCCAGAAGTTATTTATATGTTTTATTTCAGAGACGGAGACAAGAAATCTTGTACCACAATTTTGAAAGAAACAAAAAATTTCTATCCCTATCTTCTATAATTGAAATAAAAATAAGTTAAAATAGCAACCAAATACTACAAAATACAAAATTTTGTTGTCTTATTACTTGTCTCTAGTAATAGAGACATCAACCAACGTTAGGTTTTTGAAAACGACAGGGCTTGTATATCCATGTTGGGGAACAGGATCTAGTTCAGACGTGATCGGCAAGTACATTGCACATGCGATCAACGGATAGTTACCCAATATTCAATCCTTTGGAAATTCTCTTTAAAGTAAATAAAAAAACGCAATTTTAACTTCAAAGTGCTTTCCAAATTATAAGTTGAATTCTAATATTTTAGAATATGTAAAATAAATTTGTAATTGTAAACATTTAAAATAAATTTTAGACGAATGTTTTTAATAGAATTAAATTTTATTCAATATGTACTATGTCAGCACCAATGTAACACAAGTTTAATATTTTAATTAAATATTTAAGTTTTAATGTGTCAAGTGAAAACTTATTTTTTAAAATAATATTAAATTAATTTAAAATTAAAAATCTATTATTGTATTGCCTAATCTCTAATTAATTTAAACAGTCTTATTTAGTCATAATAATATTAAATTAAATTAAAATTCTTAATTTTCAAAATCAGGAACTCTAATCCCTATTCTGGAAACTAAACTGACGCCTTGATGGCTTCTCTTTTACAGTCTATGCAAGTCATTGTTAACTTTTCTAATTCTTATATTCGTCTTTGGTGATTTTTTTTAATTTATTTTTTGTCTGTTTAACTTCATAGATATTTTTCTGTGAAGTTACTCTGAAGGCCGTTACTCTGAAGAAATCAGTAACACAGGATATGTACAAGGAACGAAGAAGCGTGGTCTGGTCCCTCTACCTAATCTTAGTACGAGTAACGATGGTTACCCTTTCTCCTCAAACTCATTAATGCTTTTTGTGAATTTTGCTTATTAAATTAAATAGAAATAATTATATCCAATGTTATGCTTATGGTTAACGCAGGCAGTGCAGTGCATACCTGAGAACTCCATTTCAAGTCATCAGTTCGGGAGATATGATATGAGGCGTGATCGTGGTTCCTGACTCTTGAGTGTCAAACAGAACATGAGAATTCAATTTCACCAGATCCGATGTAAATTCCACGAAACTCACCGGTTTTTACAATTAATCAGTCTGCACCGCCCAGACATACAAAGACAGAAAATTAAAAGCCTCTTTTGCAATTTTGGGTTAACTTACTGTAGTCCAATCCAATAACTTCAGCTCAACCCCGACCGAAAAGATTGTGATAATTCCGACAACCAGTCTTTTGTCAAACTGAAGACAAACATATTGTCGTCTTCAAAGAAGGTTTCTGGAAACCTACGCAATAATTGGGAAATTTTCGGAATACAAGATAAACAGCACAGAATATGCTGTTCTGTGATTTGGAAAACAAGGCAGAGTGAGAGAGCTATCAGATGACTTGGCTGAGAACAAAGCTCCAGCAAGTAGTTTCTCTTCTGAGATTCCTGGAATCAAATATGGTCCTAATGACACCTATATTTCGTCTCGGGAACCTGACTTTTACAATAAGCTTCTGCATTTTCTCATTTATGTACATCTAATTACTATTGATATAACTGATGAAAGCAATAATTAATTTATTGAACTATTTATTTTCTCTGTCTTCCATTTTTCTGAATTTTGCTTATTGAATCGTTGCAACAGATGTAGGTGGGGATTATAGCTGGCGGGTTCCCTTTGGGAAGCCAAGTCACGGTAATGAAAGATGCCAAGGCTCCTCAGGACATGCTTTTGTTAAACAATTTTATGTCTCAAACACTTTGTTCTCCATGCTAGCCTTTCCAAAGACCCAAGAGGCTTTTTGGGCACCTTGTCAAGTCCTTCAACGTCTACAAAGGATAAACCTACCAATCAAGATCAACCGCATGTGGTTCTCATGTCAATTGACTCTTTCATTGTTCTTTTGTCAATTCTTAGTTTCCTTTGTACTTCAAAATAAAGTGATAGTCTGTAAAAGGTGCAGCCGAACCGAACAGGCTGAGAATCGCTTGTCAATATAAAAAAGTATTTTGGTGAAGCTCATCGGAAAATTGATTGTAATAGAGATGAGGTTTTGTATCTTCTGTGTGACTAAATGTGCTGGTTTGACTTGCGTCAGTTTTCTACTGCAATAAATAAATAAGAGTTCCAAATACGTAGGCCATTGGAGACGCACTTGTTTAGTGGACAATGTATAGACTGCTTTAGCATTACGGACACCCCAAGTCTTTTGCTCTCGAGGACCGTTGTGACACTTTTTTAGCCCATCTTACATGCATTAATGCATTATGTTTTATGGAAAAATGTAACATCGAAAGTTAGTTGATATACACAGAATTGACTTCTTTCTTCCTAAGCTTGGCTCAGAATGCTATACATACCTGTTTGCTCATTTGTTAAAATGACCTTTTCATCCTCCTACAAGCAAGCTAAGTTCAACAAATGCAGTTGCTGTCATCACCTTTCCACCACCTCTTCTTTCACCATTCATTAGCAGAAGATGACAACATATGACGGCCATTTTGCTTTCTGTCAAAACAATTCTAGATTTATTATTGTTATCATCTAGTTTGCATTGCTGAAGTCTGTTGTTTTCTTACTCGGCAAGTTTTCTTCAGACGAGGACAAGGAACTTGTAAAACTCCTCGCTGGTTACCAAGACATAGTTGGGTTCTTCAATGTACACAAAATAACTCGGATGAATATTCAGGTAAGATACTGTTTTGATTTATACAATCATCTGATATTGTTTTCAGTGATGAAGCTTTGTTCCTGAACTTTATGTTCCTCTGCAAGCAAGTTCTAACTGCTGAAAAAGATTGCACGAAGCGGTCCAAAGTTTCTCTGCAAGTTTTGTGTCCTGAGAAAGTGCTGAACTGTTCAAAGTTCTGCCCTTTCCACCAAAAAAATACTCCCCTGATATTTCCTGAGGAGGACACCAAACAACCAGAACAATGGTTCTACTTGAGCTACTCATCCTTGTTGTATGTATGAAACGCAAGATAATTGTTATTAAACCATTAACTAACACAGCAATCATAGAAAGAGGAAAACACACAGCAACCATAGAAAGAGGAAAACTAACTTGTGGGGCAAGTGCAGCATCAAGAATGGAGCTAACCCCGTGCTCAGGAGACTGACAAACACCCAGAAGCTTCAACACTAAACATGCAAATTTAGAAAGAAAAGATGGTACTTCTCGCATTATATTAGTTTCCACTACTCCAGGATCTGCAGCACTTTCAATCCCAAACAAAAACAAAAGCAGAAAGATGAATAGATTTGCAAACATTTTTATATCATTGGACAAGAACATGAGACCAGGCAATTCATCCAGAAAGACACTAAATCTGCCAGTTAAGGGATCGAGTATTTCTATTTGGAGCACAAATATACAGCCAAATCTAAATCTAAATAAATTGCAGAAAACATGAAGGATAATATGAACGAACACGTTCAAATGCAAATAAAACAATTAACATATTCAAAATATCATTTTCAGCATTATGGTTTGTATATGGTCAATAATTAACAGCACAAATGCCCCTAAAAACATACTTGACAGAAACCTGACAAGATTTATCCGTCATGTGAAGTTGCCGGTGAAGTTCATATGAGAACAGAAGCAGGCATACTGCACCACAACATTGACATGGGGTATTAAAGAATGGATCAGAACCAATATTGCAAAGCACCCTGCAACAGATACTTCTTACATTTGGAGTACTCATATATCTGAGCATATGGGTATTGTTTTGTATTCAGGAAGCAGTTCCCAGTAATACTTCTTTCATGGACCTGTACATCAAATACTGAAGGAATAAATAATGTTAGTGTACGTAGTATCACCTATTCAGAGCAGAGACAAACAACGTATTTGCACTATTATTTAAAACATGTTTGAACAAGAAGAACCATTTAGATGTCAATTGAGAAGCATAGAACACTGGGTTATACTTGCTACTTTTATGAGCTCTCAATAAATTTTTGTGTATGATAAAGCTGAAAGAAAAGCATTCCATCCAATAGATATTGGTTCAAGGTATTTTACCACTGCGATGTGTAAAGGATGTAACATTCACAATACGTGAACCAACAGGGCTGTTTCTAAGAAGTGGCAATAGAAGATTGGACAAATGGAATGCACCAATGTAGTTTGTACCCATCATCCTGGAAATAAAAGGTAAGCAGTAAGCATATGAGCAAGCACCCTGAATTCAATCAGTAAGGAAATAAGAACCAAAGTAACTGAAGCATCTTGTTTCGTTTTTGTCACTATTGTAGAAAGGAAGTTGATGTACATAATGCAGCTATGATTGTCATAAAGCACAAAATGAATGTTTGAAGAAAGCCAAACAAATGAGGACCAAAGTTCAAGCTAGGGTTCAGTGAGATAATTACTTATCATAACCCTCAGATGTGAAACGGAGAGAAGTTGCCAGTATTCCTGCATTGTTTATCAAGAGCTGTATGGAACAATGCATTTCTGAATCCAATAACCACTTCTCTAGTGAGATCCTGAACTTCAAGATTGACTGGAAAGATGACAAGTCCACCTCAAAAGCCCTGAGATGGGCACCCTCATTCCTTTCTCTAATCTCTTCCATGGCCTGTTCAGACGAAGATAGAACAGAAACATTTAAAGTGGAGAGAAAAACTCTGAGATGAGGGATGAAAAAAAGCAAGGAAGTAATGAAGTGAGGTATACCTTAACCAATAAACTGGATGACCGTCCAACTGCAAACATACAATCAGTATAGACCACTAAAAGTTTGAGCTTAATGATATATTCTTACTGCTAATGAAGATTCTCATATCATTTGAGTTAATAGGACGTATGAATTATCAAAGGCAAAGATACTGAATTTTTTGGCATCTCTGGAAAGTGCTGAAGAAACAAGGAAGGTTCATGTATCAGAATGCACCTATACACCGAAAGTGACACATCTTAAAAGAAAGAGATAGGAATGCAAAAGCCAATGTTAATCAAGTAGGCAACTCAATGCATGAGCTGCTCCAGTTTTCTAATCTCCACCAAAATGGACAAAACTAACATGTGTACCTAGAACAACAAAGAAACCTTCCCTTGAAAGAGCCTCGGCCGCAGCATAACCAAGTCCAGAAGTAGCCTATGTAGCAAAATCATATACACACGCCAATAAGTGAAGGCTTTCGAATCAAAAGATGTGCGCTATTAAGGTTTTCAAAAGCATGGCAAAAACTAATAAGGAAAGAAAGCTTACACCAGTGATGATGCAGAGGGGTTTGCTGGAGCCAACTCCTGTAGGCTCACAACGGGGATAGTTAAAAGACTGCCAAGAAAACATTCTCTGAGTAAACAACTGCCAATATGAGACAAGTATTGAGATTGTCCAAAACACAGCCATCCTCCAATATTGCAATGATCCAATGAAGTACATGGCCTCTCTTAATTCTCTCACCATTGTCTTCATGTTCACCATGTCCTTATCTCTATGGGTTAAGCATATTTGAGGAGTTATTATACTAATAAACAAAAACAAGGCTAAACTAGATTGAAATGACAATGACATAGAGAAATGGATCAGAAATCAACCATCTTTACTAAAATCAGAGAGCATGCAAGCAAGATCAAGATATTTCTTTCCACGGAAAGAGCTTTAACAGTTAACCCAAGTTGCAAATACCGTATAGGAGCTTGTATTGGTATTGATACTGGTACATTACAGTAATGACATCGGTCAATATGTTACCATTTCAGTTATTATTATTTTTAATTACAAAATAATCTCTTAATTTTATATAGTTAAAATTTGTCTCTTATTATAAAATTTAATTTTATGTATTTGCAGACGTTCCATCTAAGTCTAGGTCTTAGCAAATAAAATTACTAGAAAGGTACTAGCAATATGTTAGTTATTATAATATTTGACAATGAATCAACATCTATAATATGAGCAGCATTTGATCTTGAGAAAGCGATGACGAAAGCCGGCAACATCAACTACAAGCAATAGTTCACCAGCTTTTTCTCACTACCTTGTGCCACTATCTCTGACTTGCACATCAACCGGATTTTTCAATGTAGTCTCAGCTTTTATGATGGAACAGATCACTACTTGATATGTTTCTGGCTAAACTGCTTTAGTTGAGAGGCAGGAAACACAAACAATAGGCTTGAAATGGACCAGAAGAGCATTGCTAGTTCATTGATAACTACTGTGGGAAGTTTCACTGAAGATAGGTTGCTTAATCAAGAGCGAAGCATCCAGCAGAAAGAACTGTGTCCAGAGAGATTGGCAGCAGAAATTGGGAGTTCTGACAAAGAAGCTGAGGTTGGGTACCCTGATCAGGCAGTTTTGGCAAATTTGGATTGGGGTATTGAAGCACTTGAGAACGCTATTAACTTTTCTAAAATGGCACGGCTAGCTTAAGCAGAGAAGATGCCAGTGTTGAACTCTGGACATAGAACAGCTGGGGTTCCACACCAGTGCAAACAAACTCGCTAGTTTGCACTTAGGGAGGCATTTATCAGAGGTGAGAAATTTTGTAAATGGACCGTCTTTGCCGTGTTGAAGTAAAGCAGAAAAATTGCAGTTCTTATATAACAATTTTAATATAACAACAACGAAGCATGGAAGCACGAAAAAGATCCGAGAAACAGAACCCAGATGCATTTAATAAATCCAAGTTCAGATATCAAAATAGAAGCATGAAAGCACATACAATACCACCACCCACTCACCCACCCACACACAGAGAAAGCACGTACCCAGAAAAACAAAGGGAGTTAGGACCGACGGGGACGGAGAAGAGAAGTCAGCTGCCGCTAACGGCGAGGATAAGGGATTGAAAATTTTGTGAATGGGGGAAATTAAACTGATTTTTTAAATTTAATCCTTAAAATTTTCAAAGTGCAACGCTTGCTATTAGGGATAGTGAAAATGTCACAAAATCTTATTAGAATTCAAATTCAATTTTTTTAGGATTAATTATTTTTTAAAGTTTTCATAATTTTTAAAAACTTTAAAAAGTAATAATATTAAAAATATTTCAAGCCAACAAAGTTTTATTAAAAATTGAATTCAATTTTTTAGCATTAATTTATAATTTTAAGACATTTTATAATTTTTCAATTACAAACCAATCTTTAAAAAATAATAATTAAATTTTTAATTTTTCAGAAATATATCTCAACAATAATATTTTTATTAATGGAACTGACTTGATAAATTTTGACACACTCAAATTATTTGATGTTTAATAAATTATTTAATGTTAAATAAAATAACTAATTTTTTCCCACACTTCCAACTTGTCTCTTACAATTCTTTATCTTTCTTAGCTTCCAACGTCTCTACTCCGCTGTTTCTTCATCGCTATCGCTTTTACTTTCTCTTCATTATTTTCCAATTCTCTCTTCTCCAGATTTTATGAAAAATGTGCCTATGGCCAGAGGGGTGTAAGAGTTGAGAGAAAAACACAACTCTCACTTGAAAAAGGCAAAGCAACATAGAATTAAGTCTATAGAAAAATAGAAAAGACTTAAAATTTCAAAATGAAGGATTGATTTGGGAAATTTCTCTCCCTCTCTCCGTGCCTTCTATGCTTTTCCTTTCTCTCTCTCTCTCTCTACCTTCTTTGTTGTTCCTCTATCTCTCTCCTTTAATTTCTGGACAAAGAAAAGAATAAGAGAGAGATTTTTGAGGAAGAAAGAGAGAGCAATAAGTTGCTAACAATGAGACCAAAGAAATTACAATGCAGAAAAACTGACAAACGAAATGTAAGGGAACTAGTGCAGATAAGCCTTGAATTTGGTATTCATCAACATTTTTATTAATTTTAAATATTATAAATTATGATAAATTAGTTAAATTATAAATTATGCATTTATTTATAATATCCTGATGTGAAAATTAAAATATACATGTCGTGCCATGCACGTGATAAGTATGTTTGTTGATGTGACAAATTATATCAATAACATTAATAGAAAGGCAGGCTATTTTTATAAATATTTAGAAATTTGAACATTTTATATTTGCTTTTTAAAATTTAGGCTAAAATTTTAAAATTTAATGAAGTTTGATATTTTTTTGTAATTAACCCTTTTTAAGTCAATTTTTTAATTTTAAACTTCATTTAAAATTGTATTTTTTAATTTTCAATTTTTAAAAATCACATTAATTTTAAATCAAATTAAATTAAAAAATTAAATTGAGATCACAAATCTCTACTTATTACGGTAAAAAATGTGTAGATATAATCCAAAATATTATTATGATACAATATATGCAAAAGGGTTTTAAAAAACCCAAACATTTATATCAAAATTTAAATTAAACTTTAACGTTTCAACTCGTTGACAAGGAACTATAAGATTTCTCAAACATTTAAAAGTAAACCTATCATTTTGTAAATTTTCATAATGAACCTCGGGTTATCAATTCCATCAACCCACCATTACAAAAAATACACATAACATATTATATTAATTTTTGGTGCATCCTATTCCACGTATATATCATACGTATATCATACGTGGTAGGAGACATGTCAAACGTTGTCGTCTACCATTGTTTATTATCTTCCTTCATCATTAGATGACAATATTTTACAAAACAGACAAAAAACAATGATAGATGACAATTTTTTTGTATAACCAGACAAAAAAACAAAGCCAAGCAACAATTTTTGATATTTAAGCAATTGTTGTCATCTATTCTTTGGCGTCAGAAAAGGAAAAAGAATGCCAATGATAATATTTGGTATAATCTTAAACGCTATCATCTAAAATTGGGCATGGAGATAACTCAGAACATCCCTAATTACTTGTGGTTCTCTGTTTATGGTGGGTATTAAAATCCTTAATCTTGTGTTTATTTGTTTGTGGTCGTGTGGCCTTTCTCTATATTTTGGGGTTCACATTTATTGGTGGTTGGTGTGGTACACTTTTCTTGTAGGCGCTTTTTTAATAACTCAGGGTTCGGATTTAGCCCGACTACCTGGAACCTATGAGTCACCTACTTAGACTTATAGATAGGTAAATCTGAGTCTGATCTTAGATAATAACAAAGGTACCTGCTCTAACGGATGGATCATCACCAAGAGAATTACATCATCTTAAATAAAGGTTGCTCCTCCTAAGGCTCGAACTCACGACTGCACACAATCCTCTCTCCTTTTCTACTGCTAGGCTACGCTGTGAGGGGCTTGTGGGCTTCTTCTTGTTTCATAATGTGGTGTGTTTGTGTAGTGCGGCTCCATCACAAAAATTCTAAATTTTATTTATGGTAAATAATATTATAATATTTAAATTTTAATTACAAAATTTGTTTATACCGGAAAGAGATAAGTCAGTTAATCGGGAATCTATTTCGTCTGTTGGGTGGATTAGAGGTAGTTTCTTTGTCATTATTTTTAATATTATATGTTTGCTATGTTAATGGAGATGGGGATATATTGTACGCTAAAAGAAAATAAAATCTACAAATTCAAATAAACCAAGCAACTATTGCAAATTATCTATGAATAAAATAACAACACATTTGGAAAACCATACTGACTATAATGTTAGGTCCAACATATGATTGTAACTTCAGTTAGATCATACAAACTTAGCACATAATTGATGAAGTCCTATTTTAAAACAATTTCATACATGTTCAGATCAAAATTGATCTAAATTTTAAGAATCTTTTACACCATATCTAAAATTAGTGCCTAATAATGATGAGCCAAATGTATTCATAATTTATAACCATTAGCAGTGTCCTAATTGGAATTCCTAAAGTTTAGAATTACTCTAAGTTAGACTATCAAGAACTTGATAATTTTTGAAAGCGATCTAGAAGGGGGGTTGAATAGATCGTTTAAACTTTTTCGCAGAGTTCTACAAAAAATACGGAATTAATACACAATAAACAATCAAATTAAACAAATGAAAAAGAGTAGGGAAGAAAGCAAACACTGTTTTTATA
>JANIJH010000225.1:22022739-22041833 GCA_024520975.1 Erythroxylum areolatum | reverse complement strand
TTAACCAATTTCATATATATTTTATAATTATCAAAACATAAAGGGATTTTTATTTGTCAACCACCATTGGTCCAACAATTTTATCACTTAAACCATAACTTAGAAATAAAGCTTATGGCTTTACCAGTAGAATTATTTTATTGAGTCAATATGGTACCTTGAAGTTAATCATGCAAGAATGTGGTTACAAAATAAATAATTTATGTCAACACCATTTAGAATAAAACAAACTCAATAACATAACAACATAATATTGTATGGCTTGTATATATGTTTACCTAAAAGAAGCATCTGGTCAGTTATTTTATTCTCAATTAACATTAGTCAAAGTAGTTTGTATATGTGTTTATATTTATTTGTATATGTATGTGCATCTGAAACAACTTTTATATTATTTTATGGTAATTTATTTTATGTTCAACTAATATTAGTTAAAGTTGCTTATATTTGTGTTTGTTTACAAATTAACAATTTACTTGTCATTTGTAGAGTTATTTACGTGCTATTCATGACGTTATAATGACTCAATACAAAACTTTGAAATTACATTATTATGGAAACTTTAACTAAAATCCTAAGTTGATTTATAAAAGTGAGTTGTCAAGTTATTTTAATAAAGTGGATCTTGATTTTATCAGCTATAGAAAAATTTGTGAGATAGAGAAGGAACTTGGATGCTTACAAGTTGACAAGGCATATTACAAAGTTCCTGCTTGTAAAAGGTGCATTGAATTTAGTGAAAGTTGCATTAGGTCATTTAAACTTTAAAAATAAATGGGATGAGGTGTATCTCATGTACAAACTTGATGATCTGATTATAACTTCAAAAGTTTCAGCTATAACAAGTAATGATAAGGATTTGGGATTTGATGAAGATGTTGTGCATAATGAAGTTAATGTATATATTAATGAAAAAGAGAATAGTAATGATGAGGATGTGGGCATTTGTGATAATGAAACTAAAGGTGACAATGAAGTTGAAGGTGCTAATAAAGCTGAAGGTGTATAAAATACATTTGAAGTTTAAATTCTAAATGGCCACCAACTCATGGGGATTGATTCTAGTGATATATAGATGTTTTATTAATAGTAATGAGTACCCTAGTCAAGAGGAGACTGGGGAGCTAATTAGAAGACCTAGCATAAATGTTAGGCATGAAGCTGCTGATAGTCTATTACATTAGACATTGGGTATGGAGTTTGCGAATGCTAAAGAGTTTAAAGATGTTGTCGTTAATTATTCAATAGCATTAGGGCTTAATATCCTACAAAAAGAAAAGTGAGTTTAAGCAAATTAGAGTTAGATGTGTTGAATGATGTAAGTGGAAATTGTGCGCAACCTTTGATAGTAGATGGTTTAAAATAAAAACATATAGGTCTAAGCATACTTTCACAACAAACAAGCCAAAGATGGTATCAATAAATTTTTTGGTTAGACGCTTCCGGGATAAAATTTTAAAGAGGCCTAACATTTCCATTGTAAAGATGATTGAAGAACGTAAAGAAAAGTTAAATATATTTGTGAATTCTACTATATGCAAGGCTACTAAGAGGAAGTTAAGGAAGAAATAGACATTTGACTATGCTCGTATATATAAGCTGCAAGGTTACAGTGTATCTGCAATTATTTAGGAATTAAGAAACCTCATTATTATAATTTAAGAGGTTATACATTTGTTTGGAGTTATGAAAGAATGATGGGGGCACTTGAGGCCTACATTTGAGATGGATGACTATTTCTTGAAGATTGAATTTTAAGGTTAACTAATCAGTGCAACTTGAAGGGATGGAGATGGAGGCATGTATCCTATCGTATAGGCAGTTGCTGAAATGGAAAATACTGATTCATGAAGTAGGTTCTTATCACTCCAATAAGTTGATTTGAAGTTGGAATATGGAGATGAAATCATAATATATGACAGGTAAAATGTACATAGTTTTTTTTTAACTTGTGCTATTTGCATGATTTTTGATTATATTGTTACTTGATAATTATTTTATGAGTTATACATTTAAGGATTAATAAGAGTTGTTCATAACATGCTTCTAAATGCAATGTATTATATATGTTGTAGACATATTTACTATAATTGGTATGGACAATATAGTGGTAAAGACTTAAGGATACAATTATGGGCATGTCCATGGTTAACATACATCAAAGAATTTAATCAGTAACGGAAGAAATTGGACAAAATTAAACTTGTACGCATTCATGCTTTACTTAAATATCCACAAAAGAGTTAAGCTAGGTCATACCAATTATTTGAGTCAAAATGTTTGAATGTTGACAATAACATGAGTGATACTTTCAACGGGTGGATCTTATCAACAAGAGACAGAGTAGTGATCAGTTTATTAAAAGCCATAAGAACAATGGTGATGAGGAGGAAATGCTAAAAGGAGGGTATATGCATATGTATGGAAATCATATATTGCACCTGCAATTTTGAAAAAGCTAGAAAAATAAGAAGTCAATACAATTAAGAATTATGTAGAACAATGATAGAGCATATGAGGTCAGTAAAGGGGACATAAAATATATTGTAAAACTAAGAAAGGACCACTAAAACACGAAGAGCTTTAGGCAACAACATATATGTAACGGTTTTATAATATGTTGCTTAAAAATAATATAATGCAACAATTTTAAAAGTGTTGTCTTTAATAATATTAAGATGTAACGATAATAATAAAATGTTGTCTTATATTAAAATAGACGACAGAATCAACTGAATGTTGCTTTAAAATTTTATATATGCCACAAATTGAAGCATTGTTATATTTATATTTAGTGGTGGGTCTTTGTTATATCTCAAATCATATGGCTTCATCATATGGTCTATAAAAGTTCCATGTAATTGTTGTTGTGTGTGTATCTTAGGTGAGTAATGTGGCGTTTTCAGATTTAATATCGTTGTTACGATTTGGGCAACTATAACAATATTGTAAAGCCTTGATCTACTCTTGCATATTAAAGTTATTCTGTGTTTGGGCTAAGAAAACCAAAGACAAAACCAAAACTTGAGTCTCTGATATGGGGTGTCCCAATTATGGAATCTAAATCTCAAGTCTTGAAGCCAAAAGCTGTTGTGGAGGAGGAAGCAAAGAAGGTGTAAGATGTCGCATTTGACAACGATGGTGAGCGAAATTCAAAATCTTTCAAGGAAAGCCCTGATTTCTTGACGAAGAAAGGGTTTGATGTCCTAAATAGAAACCTAAGGTATGCGTTCATTCTCTTATTATGAGAAAATTATCTTCCATGTTACTTTTTTAGAATTTTTAGGGTTAAATAAAGGAAATAGTTGAGGTAAGGAGTTGTTATCTGCTGGGTGAGAGTGTTATTTATTGAAAATGGAAAATGAAGAGAAGAGGATTTGTAAAAGGGTCAAAGGTAGGAATTTTACCACCAACAAATTAGCCTTTTGGTATCGTGATTGTTAAGTGTTGGAACTATTTCAGATTCATAGTGTTGCAAGAATGGGAAAAAAAGGTTTTGGTCCATTGCATGGAGGAAAATAGGTAACAATTCTAATTCTAAACAAAATGGTGGTAAGGAAAGAAAAATAAAACTATGTGAGGCTCCAAAGTGAAGTAATCAGTAGGGAACCAAACGATGTCTGTGTCATGTAAACATGTTTGGGTTGGGGCTGCTCATTTGCATGTTTTTATGGAAACTAGTGTAGGAAGAAATGGAACCAATTTCACCACGTGGGGTTTAGACTTTGTTTGAAATACTAAAACAAATTTGCTATGAATTGTTATGGAACCTGATTTTAAGATCCATGTTAGTTTCACAAAGGATGTATAACTGCTTAGTAGGATTTGTTTTGCATGTTTGTTGTCCTTGAAATATTGAAAAAGTTCAGACTGCTAGTAAATTGATGAATTTAAGGGCATGAAAAACTATAAAATGATAAAGAAAAAGGAGTTTCAAGTTTTCTTTTGATAAAGATGAGTTTTAACATTTTGGTTGCAAGTAAAGTAAGCAAATGGTTGAATATGAACATAATGGATCTATCCATTTTACACTTGGGTTGTAAATCTATATTTGTTTCATTAATTTGGAATGTGGTTTGTAAGAAAGAAGGAATACCCCAAAAAGGGAAGTAGTGGAAGTGAATTTCAATATTTAAGACTGCATACTCGAGTTTCCTCTCAATTATAGAAAGCCTATTATACATTTATAGAGACTAAAGAATTAAAAGTCACGACTTAGCAGTTGTCCCTTGTATCTTGACTTGGGAAACTCAGATCATAGAATACCTAATTAGGTAACATACTTAATAAAGAGCAACAAAGAGAGAGATTTAAAACGATGGAATCATTGGCACAAAGATTTCTTTTTGAAAATACTTCTTCCATTCATTGTAATCCATCAGTTTTGAGCATGTAGAGTGAAATGCAACAAATGCACGATGCTTTATATAGATAATTCTTGGTTTGATAATTTTTTTTATTGTCTATTGTTTATAATAAAACATGGAAAACATGTGAGAAAATGCATATTTTAGAATAACTAGGCCTTTTGATGATTCTTACAAGAAAATAACACACCTTGAGAGTTGGGGTATTTATCTTCTTGATTGTCTTTATGAAGAAAAAAAATTAAAAATTCAGTCTCATAGATTTACCACACGGGAGAGAAATTTGTGGGTGTTTAGGAAATGTTGTACATCTTTGTGTTTGTTTATGTTATAACATACTAAATGTTATTAGAGAAAAACTTTAACATCTATGGTTTCTCAGGAAGTTATATAAGCCAAGGTTTTCTCATAATTTCCTATAATGGAGGCTTGAATCAAATGTGTGCAGTAGTTTATACTTCTACTTTTGATTGGTGTCATAAAATTATCTCAGTTTTTTATTTGGTTAGTTTGGCATAGACTTTTGACACGGTTATCACTGATCAAAGTGCTTGTCTTATCCCACTTCTAGCAAGATATTGATATGAACTATTGTTTCCCTAAATATAAAAGCATGTTACCATATTATTCGTTTAGAAGTGCAGGCAACTGCCTCTTTCTTGAAGTCATCTTTGGCCTTTATTATGGGCTCCACTATTTTATGCAATCATCAAGTTCTTCAAGGCTTCCATTGACTCTTGGGAGGGTTTCTAGTGACTTGGTATTGAAGGATTCAGAGGTTTCAGGGAAGCATGTGATGATTAATTGGAATGTGGATGTAACTACTAAATAACTTTATAACCTTGATTTTAGTGAATGATTTCTTCTTTTTCATGATGCACAAATTATTAAAGAATAATTTTTTACTCTCAAAAAAAGAAGTGGGAGTTGGTAGACATGGGTAACCTTAACGTACCACTCTTGATTGAGAGGCCTGTCAACCATCCTAATTATGGAAGTAGACATTGGGGTGACCCGATTGAGATTTCTAATGGATGCATAATAACATTCGACACAACCTCAATTATATATGTAAGTCAATATATTTTGACTTATGCATTCATTGTGTATTATTCTAGAAAGATCTATCCTTTCTATTTTAGTGATTGATTGTGACTATAATGTTTGTGCATTTGCTGGATGGTCATCCCTTTTGTTTAATTCGTGTGGATGTACATTGTCCTAGCATTTCATTATTTTTGTAAATCTGTATATATGTTTTAGTTTATATCATTTGTAGGTTTGCAGACTTTTGTTCCTTATTCATGTGGATGTAGAGTGAATTCAACATAGCAAAAAATTCCTAACTTACCATCTCTTATTCCTATTAGTTTATAGGAAATTTATCTTTTGAACCCCATTGCTCTTTTAGTTTTTCTTTTGTGTATATAATATTAACTATTTATGTTTTATTTGTGAGCTATGAGTTACGTTTATGCTTAGTTTCCCTTTTTGTCTCCATAGTGGCCAGGATCTAATTTGTTCTTACTTTAGCCTGCTTTTAAAGATATTAAGGTTATTGGAATTATGGCACAAAAAAGAAAGGCGATAAAAGGTTATTCCTTTTTACTATGTTATTTGTTTGCAGGGGAAAGCAAAGGTATGATCAAATCTAATTGAGGATTGATAAGATTGTAGATGACAATAAAAAAAAAAGGGTAACTTGCTTTTAAGTTGTTTAATTTCTAGTTCAGGATAACCCACTTCACATGTTAAACCAGATGACAGTAATAAAGTAGGGGCTATTTTCTTTCTTGTTTGACAATGGTTCTATTAAGATTGCTGAAATGTTGTTTAATTTCAAAATTTAGAACAAATTTTATATCTTTGTTTGTCTATCTTTCTTTTTCTTTATTCTTATTTCAATATTTTGTTGGTGTGTAGAATTTGATACCAGTGTTGATTGTATCAATGTTGAGTTTATTTGGTGTTATCTCAGCAGAACCTCAGGCATGAAGATTGATTAAGGCTTGGCTGCCAGTGAGTTCTATATTTGTTCGGATGCTCATTACAAGCATGTTTAGGTAAGACAATCTTTTTGAATTTGTTAGCACTTTTAGCACAGATCTCATGAAACAAACATTGTTAAGTTAATACTGCAATTTTAGCTACTAATTAATAATTCTTCTATTTGTCCTACATCACTCCTTGTACTATCAAAGTCTTTATTGTTCAATGTGTTGTGCTTCTAGAAGTAGTTAGGACCAAGAACTGCTAGTGGGACTATCACACTTCATTTTGTTTAATTTCTATTGTAGAAGTTTCTTTTGTGACAATAGCAGATGTTCTTGTTGGACTGCAGAATACAACTTATAAATTGGATGTTCTTTTCTCTTTACATATGTTCCACTACTCAATTGATTGATTCGACTGCATCCAACTTCATTGTAAGAGAATGATTTCATTTCCTTAATCATTTCAAGAGAATGATTTCCTTCCAACTTTTAGCCTTCTTATGAGATCCCGAATGATTTCATTTCCTTAATTCACTGTTGTTGTACATTATCTTGTCATCTTTTTTTAAAGATTAATTGCTTATGTTCATACTTTCTAAATTTGTTTATAAAAATAATTGAATTATTACGTTGTTAGTTTTTAGACTATATTATTTTTCTTGATTATATTAAGGCCATAATAAAGTAGTTAGTATTTCATTTTTTAGATATATCAACCTGTTTGTGAGCATAGTATTTTTACAATTCTAATATACTTCTTATTTCTATTTTTTTTAGGATGGTGATGATTAGAAGTGGATAAGGAGGTTCTTCGAGAAGAATTTTGGAGTGTCCATACATATAGGTTTTGTTTAGTATTTAGATTAAATCATTTATATACCATATGGAATGGCAGATGATATTGTAGATGGATATTTTAGTTAGTAATTTTTGTTTTTGTATTTTGAATATGTTAAATGTTGAATTTTTCAAGTCCTTATGAACTATATATTATAGATAAATGCAGATTTTTGATCTTTACCTTTGATAATAAGTACATTAATATCTATATATTGCTTTTAATGTATATATAGATGTTGACTACATAATGATAAGAGATTCCTTTTACGTTAAATATTATTGTTAATGAAATAATAAAATTTTGTTTTCATTGTTACAAATTGTTTCTTAAAAAAATTCACTTTGTTGCCTAAAACGACTTAAAGTGTTACAATATCTATTTAAAATTGTTGCTATAGTTTAAAACTAATGTGTTGTCTTTGTTAAAACTTAAAGTAATATTTTTTATTTTGTTTCCTAATCAACAAATTCGGTTGCGTTATACTTATTGAAGCGTAACTTCTTGTAACAATACAAATTATGTTGCCTTAATATAAAGGCAACAATAATTGTACTTATAGCTACATTTTTGTCTATTGCCTAACGTACTTTGTGTCTTAGTGGATAATTGTCATAGATGTAAAGTGTGGAACCTATATGTTTACCAATGGAAACATGTTATCAATGCTATCAATCACTTCAAACAAAAATTAAAGGCATTGTGGCCAATTGTTATAAAAAAGTGTACCTTTTTAAAAGTTTATGATAAAGTGTTGCAGGCTATTAAAAGAGTGACCTTTTGTCTATTGAAAGATTTTGTGGAAATACATTCACTAGCTAAAAGGCTAATGTCCAAAAGGTTATAAAAGGCAAGGAGAAGAGACAAATGAACCAAAAAAGGTACCAAGTGCAAGTAAGGTGTAACAAAAGGGTTTAGTTCAAAAATCTAAGAAACACACACACACACACTATATATAGATAGATAGATAGATAATATAATATGGGTTTACTGAACATAAATTGGATAAAATGAGTAGCATTGTAATTTGTAAGATATAAGAATCATTAGGTTAGCATTATAAAGTTACCTATGACAATCCTACAACGTATGTGACAATCATTAGGTTATAATACTAACCTAATGATTCCTATATCTTACAAATTACAATGATACTCGTTTTATCCAATTTATGTTTAGTAAACCCATATTCAAAATTGCATGTCAGCTATTAATGAATGTCTTCTTAGTCAACAAAGTGTCAACGTGAATTGTACTAATTTTAAAATCATATGTTTGTTCATTAGCATGTTGATCAATTTTAAACTCATATGTGTGTTCATCAACATGTTGGTTCACAAGTTGATAGTTCTACAAACACCACCTAAAGGAAATATGGACATGTTGATCCAAAATCTTTTAAATTATCTTTTGAATGAAAAGTTTTTAGATTTAAGGCAAGTAAATCATCACCTAAATACAATTATAAGCTACCACAAGTAAGAGAAGAGTGACAATTGGGACTAGTAGTCAACAAATTGACGAACCAAACAATTGATTTGGTGTGTCGATCTATTGCAATCTATGATAATTGATCTGGTGTATTTTGTAACTAAATGTTATACTTGCTACTCAAATTGAATGAACACTTTTAATTTTCTTAGAGTTGGCTTATATATATGATAAATACACAATAAGTATTTATATATGATAGATTTTATATACAGGGGATTTAGTATTATTTAAATCAAGTAGTGTACCAATTATCTAACTAATGTGTTTTTCCAGTTATATATGATAGACCTTATATTTGATACTATATGACAAGTATTTATATATGTTTACACCAAGTTCATCTTATGCTCCACTTTTCTATTTGTATATATGCTTATATATTTAAAACCTTGTGGGTAAAAACTCAACTCCTTTGTTCATGAGTGATTAGAAATTATCTTGTGGAGTTTGGCTCTATTAAATGATAATTACATAAAAGCAGTTAAGTGAAGTTGACCACAAAAGTGAAGTTATTGGTTAGAAGTAGATAGTAAGCTAGTGATAGAAGTTGATGTATTTAATCATTTATAAAAATCAGCTTGGTAAATCCATAATAATTATTAAATTAAATTGGATAATTTATCTTCCAATTCTTTTAATATACGATAGATCTTATATATAGGGAATTTGATATCATGTACATCAAATAGGGATATTTGATATTACACAATAAGTATTTATATTTGATAGATCTTATTGAGACTATACTTGAATACAGTCTAACATATAATTTTATATCTTCGTTCAATAATAAAAAGGTAAAGTACATTCATTAGTGCGTTCATACAAGTCATACTAAAATTTTAATTTTACAACCATATAAAAGATAAATATGAAACAACAATTGAAATAAACCCTATAATTATATTGAATAACATCAATTTTAACTATTTTTTCTCTCTAGTCAACATCTCAATGTCTTTCTTTATAATTTTTAATTGATCAGCTTCTTCCTTTAGTGCATATATACTTCTCCTTCTTTTAGCCTCTTTCTTTGTGCAGATATATCTTCCTTAATTTTGTAATTCCATGGATAGCTTATATCAAGAAATTGCTTATTATACTGTTGGAAAAATTCATAATTACCAAAAGAGTAGTTGGGACATGCCAAAAATCTTCTACCTAGATTACTATTTCTCGATAATGTCCTCAAAGAAACATCTAGTCTGCAAAAGCAAACCACTTTGTCAACATTATTATAATTAGAGTTACTAGATGCTAAGACTCCTCTCTGTAACATTATAACAAGAGTTTCATAGTTATTAAGTTCAAGAAATAACATAATTAATTAAAAAATAACAAAGAAAATGACATTTTCAAGAAAATTCATAAAGGTCCATCATTTTGTTAAATATAGGACTATGCACAAAGATCCATCATTTTGTTTAACATAGGACACCTTTAGATGATAATAAAACAAGAGAAGAAAATAGTTTATGTAAAAAGAAAAGGGAAAAAAATACTGATTTCTTTTAACATTACTCAACATAACCTTGTTCTGATGTTACTTTCTCAACTAGAAGATAATATCATTGTATAAGCATATGGTAATTCACTGCTAAATTCTGAAAGTAAACACTAATAATCAGTACTTTGACTATTTTTCTTTCTTCTAATTCCAATAATAGAATGTCCATAGCATGAGAACATCATTAAATGAACTAACCTATTATAATCAGAGCTAAAATCAATAGGCATTGAAATATCCACTGATAGGTTTTCATGCAATTAAAAAAAGTCATCGACAGAGTTAGCAAACTAGGATGCATAAGAAATGACAAGTGACTTAGTTAATTATGGCAATCATATTCTTAGTGGGTTATCAAATGCAAATAGTCCACTACTTCAAGTTTCTTTAAAGTAAAAGAAAATGTAAATTTGATAAATTCCATATGTAGCTCTATGTTAAATGCAATTAAACCCCACACATAAAACCTCAAAGACACAAAATGCTTCAAGAAAAGTTTAACCTTATGGAACTAGTACTAGTAAGCATAATCATTCCTAAATGACCCTCTTGAACCTATAAGAAGGAAAAGTCACAATTTTAACAAATTACCTTTGTTATGCATAACGATTCCACCCATTTTTACTACTAAATGTATGAACGTTTGTTTAATACATGAAGAAGTTACGAATTTGCTACTTCATTCATTTAATGATCAAAAAAATAGAAAGAGTAAACATATAAACAAAGCCAAATTAAATAGTTCAATGTTGAACCAAAGAAGAGATGATACCTTTATTAGAGAAGAGATGTTGGTGAAATAAAGAAAAGAAAACCCAAAAGAAGCATACAAGAATGTTGGGATTACGGATTAGATTTGAACCAGAAATTAAGAAAAAGCTATTATGAAATGAGAGAGGATGAGGCAAGTGTCTAGTTTCTACCAAACAAAGACATAAATGACAATGTTTTGGGACTCAAAACGTTGTTGTTTTGTATCATTATGAAGTCTAAGTAAGACGACTATCAAGTCAAAGATAAAGGGGGGTAGTTTCACAATTGACCAAGTTAGATATTTCTGGATTAAGTGGATTTAATTTGAATATAGGGAATGGTGATTTAATGGAATCCAGTTGTCTTCCTCTTCATAATAACTCTCGTGATGAGTCCACTTGCTTCTACAGATGCTACACACTATTGACTAGTGGAGGGTAGAACAATCTGCCTTGTTATCTCTAAAAATATTGAAGGAAGAAGATAAAAGAAATAGAAGAAGAAATGAAGAAGAAGTAACGAAGAAGAAGAAGAATAGAAGAGATACAAAGAGAAAACAGAAGAGAAAAAGGAAGAAACTTGTCTTGTTTTACATTTTGTGGTATTAATACTTCTCTCCCCTTTTTGTTACGTACTGAACAACCTAAAATTCTTGGAATCTAAACCAACCAACTCTAGAATAGGCTAGAAGTAAAAGAAAAATAGAAATCGAAGAAACAATTTTTACATCCTCTGTAACAAACTTCTTATATTTTCTTGTGCTTGTGTGTTGGACTGGATTTTTCTTTTTTTTTTGTTGGATGCGGTGTTGATGGAGGTTGTATTGGTTGTGTTGTCCTTCAGTTTGACTATGTTGACCCTGGACTTTGATTGAGTCATGATAACTCTCCCCCATTGAGTCTAGCCTTGTCCCCAAGGTAGGATAGTGCTTAATCAACTTTGAATAATCTTCCCAAGTAGCTTTAGATGTATCCAACCCCGACCACTGAATTAAGACTTCAGTCACTGCTCAATTTCTTTCTTTGACCACCTTTCTTTCTAGTATAGCCATCGGTTCTAATTGAATCTCACCTTTTGTTCCGGTTAGGGGTAGTTCAATTGTAGGAGTAATTTTGGGTCCAATCCATTTCTTTAATTGTCAAACATGGAAGACAGGGTGGATTGACAAACTATATGGAAGCTGTAACTTGTAAGCCATATTTCCCATCTGCTCCACAATACTGTAGGGCCTAAAATATTTAGAAGCTAACTTCTAATTATATCGAGTTACTACTGAGGTCTGTTTATAGGGTTGTAGTTTGAGATACACTTGTTTACCCACCTCAAAATTTCTCTCAGTCATCTTTCAATTTGTAAATATTTTCATCATCTCCTGAGCTCTTTATAATGTTTTCTGTAGGAATTTGATGGTCTTACCTCTGTCCTTGATAAATTGGTTAGTAGATTTATTAGGAGTTGCAACAATTTGCTTAAAAGTATAATGTGGAGGGTTTATTCCATATAGAGCCTAATAAGGAATGGTGTCTAAAGCAGATTGATAGACAATATTATACCACTATTATGCTAAGGGTAACCATCATGCCAATTGCTTAGGATGACTTCCAGCTATGCATCTTAAATAAGTCTCTAAGCACTGATTAACCCTTTCAGTCTATCCATCACTATAAGGGTGATAAGCAGTACTTAAATTGAGTGAAACCCCTAATGTCTTGAACAATGATTGCCAAAAATTGCTACTAAAGATCTTGTCTCTATCAGAAATTATACTCCTAGGTAACCCATGCAACCTTTATATCTGCTCAATGAATATTTTGGTGACAAATGGGGCAGTAATTAGATTAGTCGAGCCAAAAAATGAGCTCCTTTTATGAGTCTGTCTACTACCACCATTATTACATTTTTTCCTTCTGATATAGGTAAAACCTCTATGAAATTAATACTTATATCTCTCCAAATAGCCCCTAGAATTGGCACAGGTTGTAATAACCCTAAAGAATGCACAAGTTCTTGTTTACTTTTTTGTTAGATGTCACACTTACTAAACTTCTTTTTTTACATCATTTCTCATTCCCTTCCAGTAAAATAATGATTTGATTTTTTTGTAAGTTTCCAATTCTCCAAAATGTCCTCCCACTGAATCACTATGCATTTTAATAATCAACTGCTCTCTCAATGCTTTATTTCTGCCCACTACCACCTTTCCTTTGTACTTGAGGATTATATTATCAAAAGTATATTTTGAGTTGATGTTATGTCCAGCCCTAATATCATTGATGACTTTTTGGATTTTTGAATCACCATGATAACTCTCTAAGACTTCGTTCTGCAAGTTGGGGTAATGATAGTGAGGACTATCAAATTCCCTTCTATTGATTCCCGTCTTCTGGATGAAGCATCAGCAACCTTATTCGGTCTCCCTTTCTTGTATTGAATCTGATAGTTCAGACCCATTAACTTGGCAAACCCTTTTTTTTCTATATTGATGTAGTAATCTTTTGATCCAACAAGTACTTTAAGCTTTCATGGTCAGTCTTAATTATAAACTGAATTGGCTCCAAATAATGTCTCCACTTTGCTACTACCATAATAGAGCTATGAATTCCTTTTCATAGATGGACTAACTTTGATTTCTTGGTCATATTGGCTTGCTCATATAAGTTATAGGTCTGCAATTTTGCGTTAACACTACCTTAATTCTTTAATGACAAACATCAACTCTAAAATGAAAGTATATGTGAAATTTGGCATGCTAACCCTAGGGCTTCAGTCATAACTCTTTTCAGTTTGTTAAAGGCTCCTGTAGCTTCTTCTTCATAGAGGAAGGAATCATTCTTCAATAAGTTTGTTAGTGGCTCGTTGATCATACCATAATTCCTCACAAATTTACAGTAGTAGCCAATGAGACCTAAAAACCCTCTTAGTGACTTAAGGGTAGTTAATGTAGGCCAGGTTTGCATCATTTCAATCTTTTTAGGTTATGTTGCTAGTCCTTCCTTTTAGATGATATGCCCTAGGTACTCCACTTATGGTTGCCCAAAATAGCACTTAGATCCCTTTATGTATAAATGATTCTGTCTTAATTTCTCTAATACAGTCTACAATTGAAATAAGTGATCCTCCAAACTTCTACTGTAGATCAGTATGTCATCAAAAAATACAAGTACAAAATCCCTTAGATAAGGTGAAAAGATATCATTCATCAGTGCCTAAAAGGTGGTTGGGGTATTAGTCAGGCCAAATGACATAACTAAGAACTTGTAATGGCCTCAGTGAGCCCTAAAGGTTGTCATAGGGATGTCTTCAAGACACATTCTGATTTGATGGTAATCGAATCTAAGGTCTAGCTTAGAAAACATTGACGCCCTAAATAATTCATCTAATAAATCATCAATCATAGGAATGGGAAATTTATTTTTCACTATCATTTCATTCAACCTTCTGTAGTCTATGCACATTCTCATAGTTCCATCCTTCTTTTTGACTAAGAGAGTTGGTGAAGCAAAGGGGTAATGGCTAGGCTGGATTATTGAATTTTCTAACATCTCCTTCACTTGTCTTTCAATCTTAGTTTTTTTGTAGTATGGGCATATGTAAAGTCTTAGATTAACAAGTTGAATTTCAAGTTTTAGTGAAATTCTGTGGTCATATTTTTTGATGGGGGTAGTGTTTTTGGTTCAGTAAAGAGGTCATTGTAGTTATTCAACAATCCTTATATCTCCATTGGAATACTTGTAAGTAAAGGTTTAGATTGTAGTGAGTGAATGTAGGCTACCCATTCTACCTCTTCTCTCTCTAACATCTTCCCCATAGTCTCTGCTTCCATCAATTTTAGAGTTGCCACTCCATTAATCCCCTTTAACTTGGTTAGTTCACCCTTCACTTCCAATATAAGCATATCAGTTTGATAATCGAAGGCCACTGTATTTACTGTTTTGAGCCAATCTACACCTAATACTATATCATAGCCTCCCAATTTAAACACTCTAAGATTGAATTTGAATTTATGCCTTTGCTTTTGCCAAATGAAACCCTCATAATGCTCCCTGATTACAACTCTAGCCTGATTTGCCATCATTACAGCTAAAGGAATGGTTAGCATGGTTTTTAGTGATGTTCCTTCAACTACCTTAGGGTCCACAAAGCTATGGGTACTTCCAGTATCAATTAAAATAATTAGAGCCTTACCTTGGTGGGATTCTTTGATTCTCAAGGTTATAGGGGTGACAGGTCCCAAAATTGCATGTAAAGTCACCTCTGCCTGTAATTCAGCTTCAGCTTCAACTTCAACTTCAACTTTTGATTCTATTTCTTTTTCCACTTCTCCTGCTACCTCTGTGTCTTTTGTTTCATCACCTTCAAGAGCATGTAGGGTTTTTGGCCTACATTAATGGTTGGGGTAAAACTTGTCACTACATCTATAGCATTGCCCCTTCTTGAATTCTCTTGGCCCACTATTTGTTAACTTCTCGAACTTTCTAACCATAGGAATCCTTTGTACTACTTGTTAGGGTCTACCATAATTGATCTTGATCTTCTTAAGGGTGGCTTCTAACTTTAATTCCTCCTGTTCTGTAATGTGATAGGCATCATCCAAGCAATTTGGATTTACAATAATTAAATAGTTTCTTATTTCATCTTTTAGGCCGCTAATAAAGTTGTGGATAAAATGTTCTTCTTTCATTTGCAGCTTAAGCTCCACTAAACAAGCTCTTAGTTCATCAAAGGCCTCTATGTAATCTGGCACATTTCCATATTGTTTCAAACTGTTGAAGGAAGCAATGAGACTTCTTATGTTTTGTTTTTCAAACTTCTTCAGGATGGCAGTAGATAGTTCCCCCATTTGATAAATTCTCTCCCAACAAGGTAGTTCTCAAACCATCGTGCAACTCTGCCTTCAAAATAAAGAGCAACAACTTCTACTTTCTCTTTTTATGGAATTCAGTAAAATTGGAAATACCTTCCATGTTTCCTAATCCACATCTTTGCATTTGTTCCATCAAAATGGTTTAACTCAATTTTGGGTTGTTGATAATTTAAATATGTTGGCTCTATGATGCAGTTGACAGCTTGTCTTTGTTGGTTCATTGCAGTGGTGGGGTTAGGATTGGCCCGTGATGACTCAACTTTAAGGGTTGGCAATAAACCTTTGGAATTGGCAGTTGAGGCCTTTTACTTCATTGGGTCCCTTACTATTAGTTAGCTACTGAACTGTCGATAACAATTAATCCTTTTTTTTTCAGTTAAGTGGTGTGAATCTTCTAATCACTATTGAACTCCTCTCAGTCGAATAGAGAAATCATCACTCGTTGTTTTAAACTTTTGTTCCAATTCTTGCAGCCTCTGCTCTATGTTTCTCTCTACCGTAGATTGAAATCTAGTGTTCACCAGTTTGACTCACACTCCTATAAAAGTGTTCTGATATCGATTGTCAGGTCAAAGATAAAAAGGGGGATAGTTTAGTAATTGACTAGGTTGGATGTTTCTGGATTAAGTGGATTTAATTTAAGTCCAGGGAAGGATGATTTAATGGAACCCAGTTGTCTTCCTCTCCATAATAACTCTCGGGCATATAAACCAATTAGTGGTTACTTAAGTAACCATTGTGCTGCCCATCTTTCATCTTTCTACGTTGAGTCACCATCTTCCCTCTTTAGATCTAGAGTTCAACCTCACCTTTCTGTTCAAATCTGATGATGTAACTATGATGAGTCCACTTGCTTCCACAGGTACTACACATTACTGAGAGGGGGAGGGTAGAACAATCCACCTTGTTATCTCTGGAAATATTGAAGGAAGAAGATAGAAGAAACAGAAGAAGAAATGTAGAAGAAGAAACAAAGAAGAATAAGAATAAAAGAGATACAAAGAGAAAAAGGAAATATTTTTTATTTTCCAAACCTTGTCTTGTTTTACATTTTTTTTGTGTATTAATACTTATCTCTCCTATCTGTTATAAACTTAACAACCTAAAATTTTTGGAATCTATGGAACAACTTGAAAGTAAAAGTAAAATAAAAATCATAGAAACAACTTCTACATCTTTTGTAACAAACTTCTTCTATTTTTTGGGCTTGAATGTTGGATTGAATTTTCTATTTTTTTGCTAGGTGCGGTACTGATGGAGGTTGTGTTGCATTGTGCTGTCCTTTGGTTTAAATGTGCTAACCTTAGACTTTGATTGAGTCGTAACAACAACATTTGTCGTCGAACGTTGTTTTCAAGTCAAAAACTTAAATGTTGTTCTTTAGGAGAAATATGACCTATATTTTTTTAATTCTTTGGGTCATTTGCATAAAATTAACAAAATATGTCAGCTGTATTTTTTGTAACAAAAAATTGAAAGAAATGTTTAGTTAGTTTTTTTTAATGTTTAAAAAATCTTAAGATTCTTTAAATTTTAGTAAAATGTTTATTTCTTTTCTAACCTTTTACTGTAAAATATCTTGCTTATTATTTTTTCGTTTTAACTTTTGTCTTAAAAACAAGTTTTTCGCTCCGATATTTATGTAACATCCCAATACCTATGTTAAGGCTAGTGTAACATCCCGTCACCGATGGGATGGGTACAGTGGTTGTGCATTCGTATCTCGGCATGTTCATGCATTATTTAGCCTCTATATATTTTGATAATTGATAATTATTGCACTAGCATATGAATGTACATGCATGTATGACATATTCCTGGTATGATTGTGTTCATTAGAAATTTTGTGATAATTGCATAGATTGAGCTTTGGAAAGTGAACTGGAGTGAAAAATGAGATCTAGGAGTTTGAAATATGGAATTGGAGTGTATGATCATGTGTTTTCTAATTTTGGGGATTTTTTGAAATTTTTTTGAAATTTTCGGAGTTATATGTCCAGACTGAAAAAATGACTAAATGACCGATTAATTGGATTCCGGTTCTGAAATTGATTGTCGAATGGCACGGAAAGATTAGCGTTATGATTTTAGGATTTATTGCTTAGAGCCATTGGAATCTGGGAGAGATTAGAATCAGAATTGGAGTTTTTGACCCTAAGAAGTGGACTTGTGGCAAGTGATTTGCTAAACAAGCCTTAGTCATTTAAATTGTTTTGGGTATAAAACCCTTATCCTTTGAATTGCTTCCCACGATGCTCTCTTGCTTTTGAAAGAAAAATTTGCTCTTCTTCTTCTTCTTCGTGGATCTTTTTGCTTGCTTGCTTTGTTCCCATTTTTCTTGTTAAATTGCTCCCTTCTTTATCTTAAACCTATCCCTTAAGCTTGGTGTAGTGAAGATGATGTTTGAGTGTGGGTTTGAGTGATACCGTGGGAGTTGCTAAGGTTAGGGATTGGAGTATCTTGAGATCTTTGAAGCATTTCAAGGTTTAAACCAAGTAAGTTCTTGCTCTTTCATGGTATAGATAGTTTGATTTGATGATTGATTAGAGTATTTGATGAATAGGAAATGTATAGGTTTCGGATGATATGAGTTGATGAATTTTCTTGTTTTGTTTTTGGTAATTGAGGCATAATGGTTATTTGACGGAATTGAGGTTAGGGATTAGTTATTTTGAGTGTATTAAGTTGTTTTGGGAGTGTTTGAAAGAGGTTGGTTGGATTTAAATTTGACAGAAGTGAGAAATCTGGGTTTCGGATGAATTTCTGGGTTCGCACGTCGCGGCGAGAACAATTTTTCTGTCGCACACCGCGACTAGCGAGGACACACGCCGCGGCGAGCGTGAGCGGTCACACCGCGGTGCGCTCCAGCGCATACGCCGCGGCTTACGCAAGGGATCTCGCCGCGGCGAGCACGCCATTTTTCCGAGAGTGTTCTGATTCTTTGATGTTTTGGTTCTGTTGAATTGGTTCTTGATTTGTTGCAATTTGGAGACTAAGAACTACAGATTTTTAAGAATGAAAGTTCTAAATCAATTTCGAAAGTTTTCGAATCTGGATGGCAATTGATTAGGAAATTTGATTTCGATATACAGATAGTTCTTATATATTGGAATGTGACTTTTGGAGTTTTGAATTTAGTAAATTGAGTTATGAGGGTTATGAATTTCTATCCTTTAGAGAAATAGATTGAGTTGGAAAGATTTGGGTTTAGTGTCGGGAATTGTCATAAACATGTATTGTACGCGATTAAATCGTTGCATGTGCATTATTGATTATT
>JANIJH010000225.1:22007496-22022639 GCA_024520975.1 Erythroxylum areolatum | reverse complement strand
CTGAAACGAATGATAAATTGATATGATCTATTTGTTATACTTGGCTATGTGGATTGTGAGATTATATGATATACCATGTTGTGTGAATATCTGGGGTGTATATATGATCTGAATGAATATATGTGAAATATGTGTTATGTGTGTGTAATGCGGTGAAATCATCAATGATGGTTCACTCATTGAGTTTATAAAACTCATAAAAATTGCAATGTGATTTTTCAGGTACAAAATAGGAGATTTAGTGTTTATTCTGGATTAGAAGAATGTTTTGGACTAAGTTATGGCTCAGAGGTCTGTCAGTTGACGTCAGAGAATTGTAACTTCTATTTTGTAGATTTAGTTAGAACCTGTAAAAGGTTTTGTATATATCTGTCTAATGAAGACAATGTAAATAGTTATAAATGAATGCAATGAATGGTTTTAAAATTTGATAACTTTTGATTATGTTAGATGATGCCAAGTGTAAGTTGGATCTGTTGTGTTTTATCATGTCATTATCACAGGATATGTATTTGAATGTTCCTGAATGTTTAGGTATGTACCCTATGGTAGTGGGATGTTTCAATTTAGCTCATCATCAGAAGCATAAAATGACTAGATGTTGGTCAAAAAGGACATACGCCTTACAATATGTTTGTTTTAAAGGAATAGCAATTCTATTCCTTTGCTATTCCTAGGTTATTATTAAACATGTGTTTGGTTAGAAACTAAACACAGAATTTTGAGGAATAGATAAAACTTACCCTAACCTCTCTTTATCTATTCGACAAATATCTATTCTTTTGAAGACAAATTTATCCTTCTCAGCTTTGGGTCTGTATCAGAATAGGTAACGCAGCTTCGTCTCTTGCTCCAAAAATCGAACCTTTGGGTTTGTATCTGAAAAAGATCGGTGAAGGCATCGCCAAAGATACTGCAAAGGATTAGAAGGGCTTACGCGATACTGTTAAGCTGACGGTGCAGAATCTTCAGGTGAAGGTCATTGTCGTGCCGTCCGTCGCGGCGCTAGTGATCAAGGCGTTGAAGGAGCCGGAGCATAACTGAAAGAAGACCAAAAACATCAAGCACAACAGGAACATCTCTCTAGATGATGTGATTAAGATTGCGAAGGTCACGCAGCCCAGGTCAATGGCTAAGGACTTGAGTGAACCATCAAGGAGATTCTTGGCACTTGCGTGTCCGTTGGGTGTACAGTCGATGGTAAGGATCCTAAAGACTTGCAATAGGAGATCATTGATGGGGAAGTAGAAATTCCTCTCGATTAATCTCTGAGAGAGAAATGGTAAAAAATTGTAATGGTGTTGTTTTGATTTTTTACTTTCTTTTTCATATTATTATCAGTTTTGGTTGTTAAGAGATTTTATTAGATGAATCCCATAAGCCTTATCATTGGAACATTTGATATGAACGAGGAGCTGTAAGTTTAATTATGTCAGTGCTTTGGATAATGCTTGTAACATCAATTTTTTATAATGCATTTTATTGTGAACAGAATAGTGGTTTGATTTTTTATTGTGAGACTTGTGATAGGCTTTAACATAATTTTTTTATGGAGTTAGCAAAACCAGTTAAATTGTGGTTTTAGAATCATGAAATGGAGGTTTATACTCTGGATGGTTGATTTCATATTTAAGCATATAACCATGACTTTAGTACGCTTTGCAACTTATGTATGCAGGTTAGTGTCTTGTCCATTCTATTTTGGTGCGAATTATAGCAATGTGAGGTATGATTTAGTAATGAAGTCTGCTTCACTGTCATATTTGGGTCATTTGTTTGGGTTTTTTTTTACTCAGTGCTTCTTAAGTATTTGACGAGGAACTCCATAGATTATCTCTGGGTTGCTCTTTTGCTTGGTTTTGTTCTGACCATATGCTTTACAAATGTTCGATGAGGCTTATGAGGAAACCCAAAGATATCTTACTTGAGGGTACCTTTCCTCCCTCAACATTTAGCCTTGGGTTTTAGCATGACATCATAAAGTGTTTGGGTATGATTTACTCGATATTCTAGATATGCATGTAATTGTTTAATATGCTATGTTAGCTAGTTAATTTAATGGGTGAGCAGTTGAAATGTCATCTGTTCAGTGCTTGGCATATAGTATAAATTCATATTGAGTTGGCCCCTTCTAATCTTTCATGCGAGTTTGCATGAATCTACTCCTAAGTTAGGGCATGATATGCAAAAGTTGGATTGTAGGTGCTAAAGTTGTGATTCAGAGTCTGCTTACTATTGTAATGAGAACATTTTTGCTTTGGTTCCCTTTCTTTTCTTTAGATAATTTTGTTTTTACTTCCTTCTATGTGAAGGTCTTTATTAAATAATAATAATAATAATAATAATAATAATAATAACAATAACAACAGTAACAACAACAACAACAACAAGAATAATAATAATAATAATAATAATAATAATATTATTATTATTATTATTATTATTATTATTATTATTTATTTTTGTATAATAATAATAATGATAATGTGATGATGAAGATCATAATAATAATAATAATAATAATAAAATTAATAATAATAAGGATTTTAATAATAAAAATAAAAATAAATTTAATTGATAAAATTAATAATAATAAGAATTGGAATAAGTAGAAAATTTGGCAAAGATAATTAATAATAATAATAATAATAATAATAATTAGTAATTAATAGTGATGAGAATAATAAAGTTAATAATGATAACAACAACAACAACAACAACAACAATAATAATAATATTTTGATCTTTTTGTTAATTATTCCTTTATCATTACAAGTTTATATTTTCAAACTACTCACAAGAATATAAATTCTTTATCTATTTCATTCATTGAATTAAACAAAATAATACTTATTTTATTGTATCCTTCATTTTTTTATTTTTAAGAATAACTATTCAATTTTTTATTCATTTCATTCCTGGAACTAGGTCATTAAAGTTTTTTTTGTGTGTAAACCATCCGATATCCGACGTCACACGGGCAATCAATTAATTCGGATTCAAGTCGAGTTGGACCCTTACGGGCGACAAAGCTCTCCCTCACAAGTGTGGCTCCATTCTCAAGACTCGAAACCAAGATCTTGGTTAAGAACGGAGAAGCCCCAACCACTCCACACAGCACTTGCGAGTCCATCAAAGTTTGACCCAATATTAATATTGAAACTACCGTCAAATGCGACGTGTTAGAGTCTGATTAAATTGCCAGACTATCCCTCGGAATTATAATCCACACGTGCAAATGCCACTTTGCCCCATTAATGCGCCAAAATTACCAGTTGACCTCCCAAACGGGGTTGCGTACAATCCGCTCGAATTATGGAAAATAGGGGGCCCCATTCCGACCATAACAAACCCTTCCTAAATACAACTTAACAAACTGGTTACGATTTTTTACTTAGGTCAAAATTGGGTCCAATTTCTCAAGCCCACTTCGTGGGTTGGATAGGTCTCGTAGCCTTTCTGACCAGCGCGAGTAATTTTTTCATTTCCTAGTCCATTGAATTCTCCTCGTAGTAGGAGGAGGACAAGTGGACAACACTAGGTATGGCCACGCGATCTCTGTGGGGCATGCGAGCAAAGCTCGCGGTGGCGACCTCTGCGATCCTTGCTGGAAGCGCCGCGGCAACCGTCGCCACCTCTAAAGATCCAGACACCACTCTCAAGCTCTGCACCACCGTACCACTTCGTCTCATGCGCGACGCGGTAACTGCGGCATCCATAGCTTTCGGTATCAATAAATCTTTTTTTTTCTCCCTAAATTTTATCTTTAGAATTTTTTTAGGGCTTTCTGATTTGCATCGTTTATTTCACTTAATGTGATTTTCATTGTTTCTTTTAACTGAAGCGTTAATTTCTTGTCATTAATTTGTGGAAGAATCTGGAATTGAAAACTTGAACCAGTTTTGGATTATTCTGGTTTTGGAATCTTCTAATGACGTAGAAGTTCTCGATTCTAAATTTAGACTAATTACACAATTTTTTTATTCATACAAGTTGCTGACTTGTGTGTATGATACAAAACCTAGAAGATACGTGTAGAAGTGTGATTGTGGATTTCGTGTTGGCTACTCTACCTTATTCATTGTTATGTTTTAACGTTTGAAAATTACTGTCATGTTCATTTTAAGGTGGATCCTAGTGCTATGAGTTACTGATGCTAATGGCGTGTAAAATTTGGACTAGATTATGAATACTCATTATGGGGATTGCCGGAAGAAAGTATCGAGAGATCAAAAATAAAACATGAAGTTCACCTCAGGTCCGCACGTAAACTTCAAGAGCTATGTTTCAGAAATGGAGGAATATACATCAAGCTTGGTCAACACATAGGGCAGTTGGTATGCTTTTAGTGTGCGTCTGCAATTATCAATAGTAATACGTTCAATACATGTTTTTGATAGATCGTTAACTCACATAACAGTTAACAGAGTGGGAGTCTTAAATGTTTATTGTGCCACTATGTAGGAATATCTTGTACCTGAGGAGTATGTCCATACAATGAGGGAATCAATGCTGAATAAATGTCCAGTTTCTTCTTATGACCAAATATGTGAAGTTGTTAAGAAAGAGCTTGGACAGTCACCAGATAAAGTATGTATCTGTTGGTTTGATATCTTATTGGAAGATTGTTTGAAGTGGGAGGTGGTAGCTCTCCCATGTGTTTGTGGCAAAAAATTTATATGTGTCGCTTTTTAGTTGTTACATGCATCTCCCTGTTGATGGTTTTGAGTATAGTGTTTGATTTATATTGAAACTATACACTTCCAAACTAAGCTGTCTCTCCCAATTTGCAGATCTTTAAAGAGTTTGATTCTGTTCCGATAGCAAGTGCTTCCCTTGCACAAGTTCATGTTGCTCAGACATTTGATGGTCAAAAGGTTGCTGTGAAGGTTCGCATTGTTGTCACTTTAAGCCAACGTATTTTATTATGAGCTGAATACGATAAGTTTTCATTTGAATTTTATATGCATTTAGTGGAGAGCCCATGAGGAATTTCCCTTTGATGTCCATGGTTTCTATTTTCTGGATCAGGTTCAGCATACTCACATGACAGATACTGCTGCAGCAGATCAAGCTGTTGTAGGATTTATTGTAAATACCCTACACAGGATTTTCCCTGCTTTTGATTACAGGTAGTGTTATCTTCTCCATTTGAGTGTTGTTGTGGTTTTTTTAGCCAGGCATGTTAGTAAACATTAAACAGAAAATCAGTATGGTATATCAGAATGAACATTGTTCTTTAGGATTTCCATGAACGTACCTTCTTACTGCCTATTTATGTGTGACTACTTTGTGGTTTTGAACAGCTGTTGTAATTAAAATTTTTTATGACTTAAACTTGCAGATGGTTGGTCGATGAAATGAGTGAAAGTATACCGAAGGCAAGTTTTAACAGTTTCCCAAGATGTTATGGTTTAACAAGAATGTTGCTTTTGCCCCAAAACTTTAAGAAATATGCAAAAAACAGTGAGACATGAAGCATTGATGTGACAAGTTTAATCATGATTTTGATGAGTTTTAGTAATGATTGTCAGGAATTAGATTTTCTGATGGAGGCCAGGAATAGTGAGAAGTGCTTGGAAAATTTCTGGAAGTTATCTCCTCATATTGCTGAGTATGTATATGCACCAAGGGTCCATTGGAATTTGAGCACACCAAAATTATTAACCATGGAATTCATTGATGGCGCACAAGTAAGTGATGTGAAGGCCATCCAAAGTTTCAGAATTCGTCCTAACGAAGTTGCCAAATTAGTAAGACCTGAGTCCTCTATTTTATTTCCTTGATCTCTAACTAGTTTTAGCTTTTTCATGGGCTATATTTGATGCACTGGTTATAGTCTGTTAGGTAACAATTCAACTTGATGTGCTCATGTGTTAAATAGCACTAGGTAGAGAGCTATAGCTCAGTGAAACAAGAAGGAAGAACCTTCTTCACAAGGGAAAACCCCCTTACAATCTCAGGAAATCTTCCGAGAATTATTTCCAATCTAAAAGCCTAGCCCACTTCCCCCATAGATTATTATTTTATATCTACTTATCCTAACAAACTTGTAAGGAATAGATTTCTCCTGCTAAGAACTTGAATCACTAAAATATGTTAATATCTAGCTATCTGACTACTGCTTACAACCTGTCTTCTTCCTTATATAAACTAACCACTCTCCTCCTTTGTGACCATTATTCCTAGCAATACCGCCCGTTGATGAAATAACCTTGTTCCCAAGGTTAAGCTCCGGAAATTGGCCACTGATAAGCTCTTGGTCCTCCCATGTAGCTTCCTCCAACAGTTTGCCTTGCCAATGAATTAACATTTAGCTGACGGGCAACTCCTCGATTATGAAGTGTCCTGGTACCCTAGACCGTGGCTGGTGTACACAAGTCAGGAGTATAGTCCAACTCTGGAGGTAACTCTTCCTAAACATGGTGGTGCCCGACAGCCTTTTTGAACTGGGACACGTGAAATACTGGTTGTATACGAGCCTAAGGGGAAAGTTGCAGTTGAAATACGACGACACCAACTTGTTTGTCCACCAAATACCGTACATAGTATCATGCTGACAGTTTTGGATGCAACCGCTTGGGCATGGACCCTTGCCGATGTGGACGAATCTTCAAATACACCCAATCTCCTACCTGAATGTCATGAAGATGCCTTCGGCCATCCGTAAAACGTATCATATGATCGTTTCCAGATGATGTTTCAACTATGTTAGAGCTTCGTCATGACTCATTAACTCCTACGCCACAACTTCTACCAATGTTTCTCTAGGAATAAAACGTGTGATTGAGGGAGGAGGTCTGCTATATACTACCTCGAAAGGAGAACCATTAGCTGCTGAATGAAAGCTGGTATTATACCAATACTTTGCCCATAGTAACTAATCTAACCAAACCTTGGGTTGTTCCGATCTAAAACAGCAAAGATATGTCTCGATAGTGTGGTTAACTACCTTAGTTTGGCCATCCGATTCTGGGTGATAGGTGATACTCAATTTTAATTGAGTTCCCTGGAGTGTAAACAATTCTTGCCAAAAATTACTTAAAGAGCGTTGGATCTCGGTAACTTACAATGGAAAGCGGAATTCCATGTAATCGGACAACCTCCATGGTAAAAAATTTCAGCAATAGAACAGGCTGAGTAAGGATGTTTAACAGGAATAAAATGCCCATATTTGCTCAACCTGTCCAGTATGACCAACAAGGTATCATAGCCTTTCGATTTGGGTAGTTCCACAATGAAATCCATGCTCAGCTCTTCCCAAATGGCGTTGGGAACAGGTAACGGTTGGAGTAGACCTGTTGGAGACGTAGCTTGATACTTGTTACGCTGACAAGTGTGACAAGTTGCTACAAAATCAGATACAGCCCTTTTCATACCTTTCCAAAAAATAGATTGAGCTATCCTCTTATAAGTCTTGTAAATTCCCGAATGTCCTCCTGTAGGGGTAGTATGAAACTCTTGTAAAAACTTGGGAATCCATTCCGAAGATGCTGATACAACTAGCCTCCCTTTATGACATAATCTCTCATTCTCCAAGGTATAAGAAGGATGAGAATCTTGTTCCCTCTTAATTTCTTCTATTATTGTGCTCAATTGTGGATATGCCTTTACCTCCTAATTAATTTGCTCTAGATCTTGCCAAAATGGCCTAGAAATAACCTGTAACTCCATGTCCTCGCATACCATAGAGAGTGCATCTGTTGCCCTGTTGGAAATTCCCACCTTGTAGACAATATCAAAATCAAATCTCAACAATTTTGCCAACCAATTCTGCTGATTTTGAGTTGTAATTCTCTATTCTAACAAATGTTTGAGGCTTTTTTGATCCGTATAGACTGTAAATCTTCTCTCCACCAGATACGGTCTCCAATGTTGAATGGCTAACACTAGCGCCATAAGTTCCTTCATATATATGGATTTATTCAGTGATGATTCAGCTAATGCTTTGCTGGAAAAAGCCACTGGTTTCTTTCCCTGTATTAACACTGCTCCCACGCCTTTACCTAATGCATTAAACTCCACCGAAAAGGGGGTATTGAAGTTTGGTAGCATCTAAACCGGAGCATTGGTCAGAGCATTCTGAAGTCTCTTAAACATTGTTTCTGCAGGAATATCCCATTTAAAATTCCCTTTCTTCAATAGATTGGTAAGAGGTTGTGCTATCTTCTCATAATCCTTCACAAACCTTCGGTAATACCTAGTCAGGCCTAAGAACCCTCTCAAAGTTTTGAGAGATGTAGGAATAAGCCATTGTAAAATCGCTTCAATCTTCTTGGGGTTCATAGCAACACCATTTTTGGTAATGATGTGACCCAAGTACTCAATTCTTAGCTTCCCAAAGGTGCATTATTTTTGTATTAGCATAGAAACAATGTTGTTGCAATGTATGTTACTTTCCTTAAGTGAGTGATGTGGCTATCCCAATCGACGCTATAGACCAAAATGTTGTTAAAAAAAAAACTAACACAAGCTTTCTGAGGTAGGGCTGTAAGATCGAATTCATATCACATTGGAACATGGCTGGTGCATTGGTGGGATGAAACAGCATGACGATTGATTTGTAGTGGCCCTGATGTGTCCAAAAAACTGTCTTGGAAATGTCATCTTTATTCATGCGTATTTGATGGTACCTTGTCTATAGATCGATTTTACAGAAATACGTGGCTTCGAACAATTCATCCAAGAGTTCTTTAATCACTGGTATGGGAAATTTATCCGGTATTGTGGCTTTATTCAAAGCTCGATAATTGACACAAAACCGCCAATTGTCGTCTTTCTTCTTCACAAGAGTCACCAGACTTGAATATGGGTTGTTGCTAGGTCTGATAACCCCAGAAGTTAGCATTTCCGAAACTTGTTTCTCAATCTCATTTTTTTGTAGATGAGGATAACGATAAGGTCTCACATTTATTGGATCAACCCCAGCCTTAATTGGGATTTTATGATCAACTGGTCTGTTGGGGGGAAGCCCTATTGGGTGTGAAAAAACTGGCTGAAATTCTGCCAACACTTGCTGTAGCTGCCGCTGCTGGTGATGGACGAGTTTTTCTCTTATTTTGCTGGACCAGCTGTCATCCTTCTCTTGTTTCTCTAAACCAAAAAAATACCTTAATTGCAACCTCAATTTTAGTAGTCTTCCTTAATGCCTTGGTGGAAATTAAAGATCTCAAAAGATTAAAATCCCCTTTAACAGTGACTGTTCAGCCCAAGTGCGAAAAATTCATGGAAAGATCTTTCCAATTGTGTTGCACCTCAGCTAACGAAACCAAGCAAGTCATCCCCAAAATAATATCCAACCATCCTAACTCAAAGAGAAAAAAATCTCCTAAATAAACGTAACCTTACATTTCAAAATTTAAACCTTCGCAGCAACCTTGAGAGTCTTGTTTTTGACCGTTTCTCATCCTCACTCCAAAGCTCGCAGCGTTATGCGCTTTCTAGCCTTGTTTCAAGGCCACCTCTTTGAATACGAAGTTGTGACTCGCCCCACGGTCAATCAACACCAAAACAGGTGTTCCATCAATCTTCCCCCAAAGCTTCATGGATTTGGGTTGTGTCCATCCATTGGCAGAAAATTGTAAATTTCCATCTGGTCGCACTGAGCTTCGTTAGCAACCTCCCTTGACATTTCATGTGTGTCTAGACCTTCTTCTACCACCGAAACCACATCTTCATCTTCTCCTAACATGGTCACTCTTAAACTTTTCTCTGAACATTCATGGTCACTCTTAAACTTTTCTCTGAACATTTATTTCTCATATCAAAAGGCAATCCACAACAAAAACATCTCCCTTCCTCCTTCCTCTTTAAAAATTCTGGGTAGGGGAGCTGCCTGGTCCCATAGTTGTTGCGTGACCCTGTGTTCCCATAAGTCCCATTTTGGGAATTAGACCCCACAGATGACCCACTACGGTTAGGGTTGTAGGTTTTCTGCCCCATTCCTCTAGTGACCTTACCCGGATCATTACTCGCTGTCCCGCTAACAGACCCTCTAATGGTCGTTATTCCTTGAACTTTGGAAACTATACTACCTTGTGTCTGTATGCGATTTGTAAAATTGCCAGAAATGGAAGAATTTCCTCCCTAAATCACCTGCAGTTCATCCTCAATATCGCGAGCAATTTCCATTGCTCTTAAGACTGTAGTGGGTTGCATTGATCAGACCTGACACCTCACTTCTGGTTTGAGGCCACCAAAAAAAACCTAATAGTTGCTCCTCTGAAGCCTCAGGTATTTGTGCCACCAACATTTTGAACATCCGTAGATATTCCTACATTGAACCAACTTGTTGCATGGAAGTTACTCTATCATAAACGTTTCCCTGACTGCCTTCTCCGAAACGCTGCAACAGAGTGGGAATTAGCATATTCCATGTTAACATCGGACTCTTATTGCGCAAGAAGTGAAACCAATGCATTGCAGCCCCCTCCATGCTGATGAAGGTTAGTCGCATCTTTTCTTCTTCCTTGACGTGGTGGACCTTAAAAAATTTCTCCGCTCAAGCCACCCAACCCAACAGATTTGTTCCGTCGAAAATGGGCAGTTCGACTTTCTTGACCCAAGAGTGACTCTCGTGGTCCTTCTCGCCTTCAGCATCCTCCTCTTCGCTGGCCTCCGAGGATGCTTTGTCTCTTGACCCTTGTCGTTGCATCAAGTGAGTCAAGATGGCTTCCAAACGACCCATGCCGTTCTTGACTTCCGTCAAGTCTGCGACTTGCTTTCCCATGGTTCTCTCAATTTTGGCAACAGAGTCTGCCAACTTTCCCTACACGTGCCTCCATTGATCCGGCAGGTCAGATCAAATTGTTAGGCAACAATTCAACTTAATGTGCCCGTGTGTTAAATAGCACTAGGTAGAGAGCAATAGCTTAGTGAAACAAGAAGGAAGAACCTTCTTCACAAGGGGAAACCCCCTTGCAATCTCAGGAAATCTTCCGAGAATTATTTCCAATCTAAAGGCCTACCCCACTTCCCCCATAGACTATTATTTTATATCGACTTATCCTAACAAACTTCCAAGGAATAGATATCTCCTGCTAACAACCTGAATCACTATCAATATCTAGCTATCTCACTACTGCTTACAGCCTGTCTTCTTCTTCCTTGTATAAACTAACCACTCTCCTCCCTTGTGACCATTATTCCAAGCATAGTCTCATTTAGCTGACGGAAATGTGAAAAGTTAGTGTGCTATTTGAACAAAGTATTGTGGTAAGGGATCAGAATCATGAATTGTTGCTTACTTTCACACAACACCTTAGTCGCCAACAATTTGTTTTCAGTGGCTTTGGGCAAACGTTTATTGTATAAGAGCTTATTTCGCAAAACTCTCTTATGCTTCCGTTTTGATTGATAAAATGATGTGGTAAATAGTCTCCAATTTATATTTTCAGGTTAGTCAAGCCTTTGCTGAGATGATGTTCAAACATGGATTTGTGCATTGTGACCCACATGCCGCTAACATGTTAATACGGCCTCTGCCTTCTAGCAAAAGGAGCATTATGGGTGAGAGCTTGGTCTTGTGGAGCTTGTTTTCTCCTGAAAAATCCGGCTTTTTTTTATTTATACTGTTGATGAGATCATAGATGTTTAAACATGAAACTTTCTAATTTGGAGAACTTTGCAGTCGCAGCACCAACAAGCAAGTTCGTAAAATGACAAACAATATTATTTCTTCCTTAAAATCTCTGATTATATATAATGTCTACTTAAAGTTTACTGATGTTGCGTGCTTTCCTTTCTCCATAGGGAAGAGAAAACCACAATTGATACTCTTAGATCACGGTCTGTATAAGGAGCTTGACTTTGCTACTAGATTTAATTATGCTTCCCTTTGGAAGGTAAACTATGGTTTCTTACAATGCTTTTGTTCTCCATGTCAGTGGCATGATTTAGAACTTCTGATATTGGGATGTTTGCCAGGGATTAGTTTTTGCTGATGCCAATGCAATAAAGGAAAACAGTGTTAAATTGGGTGCTGGTGAGGATCTCTATGCGTTGTTTGCAGGGATCCTTACAATGAGGCCCTGGAATAGGGTTATTGACCGTTCTGTTGATCATTTGGTCATAAAAGGCAGTGCTAGTGAGCGTTCTGAATTGCAGGTCTGAATATATTAGTTCTAGTTATCTTAAACAGATAGATCCTCGGGAAGGTCCCTTTTTTGTTAAACCTGGTTTACAATGTTTATGTGTTGCAGATGTATGCATCTGAGTATTTCCCCCAAATTTCAGAGCTTCTGAGGAGGCTGCCACGTGTAATTCTGTTGATGCTTAAGACAAATGACTGCTTAAGAGCTGTTAATAATTCTCTGGTATTTTATATTGTCCCCCTTGTTGCCATCAAGTTCTCTGGTACTTTCTCTTTGGTTGCAAAATTTAATTATCAAAAGGAGTAATTTAGCACCTTTGGAGATTGAGATTGGCAAGGAGCCAATTCTATCATTGAGACGTTTGAACCTTTTAATACATTGGAGGGCTAGTGCAAATTGGGACATATTTTCGACGTCCTGTTTGATTTTGATTAGGAGATGCTAATAATAATGTTTCCGATACATTTAGTAGTTGTCAATCTTTCTTTATTGTAATGTTGGTCAACGTATGTGCATATATTGGTCATTATCTGTTTCCTGTATCTATTGTGTGTTATCTATTAGTCGTCATTATCATGTAAATTATATTTTTACTTGAAAACACATTATTAATAGATGCAGGGATCTTCCCTCGAGACATTTTTTATCATCGGAAAAGTTTCTTCTGAAGCCGTTGTCGAGGCAAAGAGGTCACAGAGGAAATCTGTGTTGGGCCGATTAGATGTGTGGTTGGAAGAAATTGTCTTGGAAGTTCGACTTGTGGGAATGCAGATAGCCTTGTGGCTTTTACAACTCAGGAGAGCTTTGACTGGATGAAACCTAATATGAGGAGATGCGTACTCATTGTTTTCTTTGGTACGGGAAAGGCGTCAGGATTCTTTCTCCCCGTCCCCGCGGTTCAATTATTGCAGTCTGCCTGCAGGTACCCTGAACGTGGATTGATTCATTGATTTTTTTCGTTTCTTGAAAATTGTTTTTAGCGGAAATAATAGACAGAAGAGGATGACAGAGATATGCTTATGTTTCATTTTTGTTTATCCCAAGAATAGTCACAAGTTATTAAGGGTTTACTTATGTTGTAAAAACTTTTCACGGCGATGTAAAAACATGTTTTATAGCGATCGTGTTGGATAATTCATCCCCTGATTTGGGATTTGAGATATTCAATAGGAAAACATGAGATTCATTCTTCACTCCGGATTCTCTAATCATGCAAGAAAGAGAGAGAGAAGCAGAGGTATGCTTTGTCCATTAATTATTTAATTTGAGCTTCCTTCCAGATGTCCCCTATGTCAAGTTGGGGGTTGCATTGTACTATCCCAAAGCAAAGCACCGACCATTTAGCTGTTAATAATTGGATGCGACGTGGATTGTTAAAATCCATTCCTTTTCTCGCATTTCTTCGTCTCATCATGTCCTAGCGCGTCCAGTTAGTGATCACATCCTTTTTCTTGACTACACAATCAACCAAACTTGTCGAGCGTTTAGTTACAAGAGAAAATGAACTACTACATTCACCACTTACAAGATCCTTAAATTTCGGGAGAGAAAATGATTTCATCTGTTTCGAAGGTTGTTAATGATCTGGAACAGCCTAGACTAACATTTGATCGGTTCGTCGTGGCTAGTTTTATAAAGTTCGCATTCACCTTCACATGACAATCCTGTTTCGGGCCACTTAATTAAGATTTAGCCTTTTTACGTGAATGTTGCCAAATAATTTCGATAGTCCTTGAACAATTCACGCGCACATAAGTGTTGAAAGTGTTTCTCTCATACAAAATAATACAAGTGTATAACAGAGTAAAGAAAGCAACAAGAAATATATAACTGAAGCTAGTATTTCATTAATTCTTAACAAAATGTTAAAAAAGATACAAGTACCTCATTTTCGAAACATTTACAAGGAACTCCCTATTTGAAGTCTTTATAATGAGAACCCTCTATGCTAAGAAGATTCTCCCAACTTCTCTTTGCTTTTCTCCTTGCCATTCTGGCATTTACCATTTTTCTTGCCTTCTCCGTCGGGTCGAGTTAGTAGTGGCAATTGGAGATTAACCAAGGCATTTGATGCCGCTATTGCGCTAGGCCTTCACGTTCTACCTTCGAAACTCTATTTGTGCCCAACCTTGCAAGCTGTTAATGAAGTTGAACAACTTGTCTTCCTCCAACATATTCTGCACGTTCAACATCAGTGATGCAAATTTCCTCACATACCCCCTCACTGAGTTGTCTTGCTTCAACCCCTTCAAAGCTTCCCTTGCTAGCCATGAAGTGTTGTTTGGTAGGAACTGGTACGTTAGTTCCTTCAGCTTGTCCGACATACCAATGGGAGGTCTGCCAGCATTGATAACATTAGAGGCCCTTGTCTTCCACCACAGCTTGGCATCACCTACCATGTACATTGCTGTGATTGACATCTTCTCCGAGTCTGACCTTTGCCACTGTAAAGTACTGTTCCATATCTCACAAAAAAATTTCGAGCTCCTTGACACTCTGCTTGTCATCGAAAACTTGTGGCTCTCACACTTTCACCATAGTGCTTTCTACTCAGACACTCGTCTTATGCCTTGCCATCGCACGCTTGAGCACCAACAGATCATAACTCATCTCCTCACGAGCCTGCATCTGTTCCTTGAGCGCTCTCATAGTTGCTTGAAGCTCCCTCTCTAAGATTGCAATACGTTCCAACAAAGGAATTACTCTCTCATTCGTCGGGGCTAGAAACTCAAGAATCACCTCTATTTTGGTAACCCTTTCCATCAGATTGCTTCCACCAACTATCGCTCTAGATTGGCTCTGATACCAACTGTCACAAAGGTCTAATTTGGACTCGAACTTTTACTACAAGTCGTGCTCACCTTTACACGACAATCCCTGTAGGACACTACCCCCCACCCCCCACCCGTAGGTGTTTGCGGGTGTTACCGCGGCGGGTGTTTGCAAGTGTTACTGCGGCGAGGTGTTTGCGGGTGTTACCGCGGCATCCTACACAAATCGGTATTGTCTTCTTTGGTCAAGGGCGAGTCCACGGCTCGAACCCAAGACCTC
>JANIJH010000225.1:21965073-21987938 GCA_024520975.1 Erythroxylum areolatum | reverse complement strand
ATGAGCTTTATCAACAGCTAAGTAGTTGGTGGGTGCAATCATAGTTGTTGTAAGAGATCAAAGCATTGTAAATACATATATATATATATATATGCATGGGCCAATGGCTTCTTTATCTTTAAAATTATGGTTAGGTAAATTATATGGCGGTGACATACTTGACAACCAAATTAGAAGTGTTTTGAGTTTTCCAAGATTTGACAATTTAACTTTTAACAGAATGAGAGGTTGCTATGATTGTCTACGTATTAATTGGTTCATATTCATAAAAGTTGCTTGAAAAGAATATTAGGTTTCTGGCGTGAAAAAGTGTACAGATAAAAGCTTTTAATAAATAAAGGTTTTATGGCTGTAATGATGTTAAAGCTTGGATCAAACAAATAGCTAGGCCAGTTGCCGACTTGACAAAGTTATCACCACGCTTCTGTCACCATGCTTACAGGTACAGACACACAGACAATTTCCGGACAACGATCAATCTTGGCAAGTCCTTAACTCTAGGAAATCCAGCCTAGGGCCCACTCCCGCGAAAATTAGAAGGATGGCATTAATTCTTCGGTAAGTGCAATTAATAATTTATATTGAGAAGCATGGTCGGTCTTCGTATACACTTGGATGGGTGACGGTTGTTAAATACTACTACTACATCAGCATTTTGGTTGAGTGTTTTGACTTGAGAAAACATCACTAGGGTTTCCTGTTTCATTTATAATGCTGCTTTGTCATCCCAAATGACTGAATAGGACAACACCGAAATGGGAAACTCGAATGATACAACCAAAATACGTACGGGGATTTAAATGCAGTTGAGGCATTAAGTTGGAAAAGCCTGCCTGCCTCTAGAATTCATAGGAAGGAGACACAGAGATTAAATGCTTCTTAAATAATTGCATAGTCAATTATCATGAGGGGATGTATAAATTACAAATAATCAGCGCAATAGAATAGCTCATGACTCTGAAAGATACACATTTACAATCAGAGTATGCGCAAATCTACAAGCATGATTAATTGTCGTACCTAGTTGATCAATCAAAGCAAAAGATTATTCCTTCGCTCCAAACGTTGCTTCCCATTAATGCATCAGGCAAACAGGATAATACTATACAAAAGGTCATCATTCCTTCTTCATGCTGAGGCTAGTATTGAGAAAGCTAGGAGACTGCTATTGTTCACAATCTTGTGCTGCTATGTCAAGCCAGAAGCAGGGATTCCCTGCTTTTGAAACCACTCTGGCATGTGAAATCTGTCGTACAGCACGGGTCTCACATCTTTCTGTTCAGAAAGATGCTTGAGGAGTGGAAGAAGTACATCCAGAAGCTAATCGATCATGGACAAGAAGAGGTGGTAAGCTAAACATTTGACTGGAAATCAATACTGTGATTTCAGGGACTCTTAAGACACAAGTACCTGTGTATCATGAGGTTGCCCTGCAGAAAATGGAACACACGGAATGCCATTCACTGGTTGCAACAAGAAACTGAATGGATTGTTGTCAACAATAACAATTCGACATGGATCCTTTGATACGCAAGTAAGATCCTTCACATGCTCCCGGTATTCCCTATTGACAAACAGCATATGAGACTTGCCGACATAAATTACAATCTCAAGCTTCAAGGATGTTTACGAGCCCAACAAACTATATAAGTAAAGTAGCCATCATAACGTTCATGGAAAGTAGTCATTAACTACTATAATCATTCACTTTTTGCAGGACATATAGTTTTATTTCATAGGATAAGCTAACGCTTCTTAAGATTTAATACCTTGTAAGGATCTGTGTATGCTAATAAAACATGAACCTCTGTCTTGAATTTTTAATAAATGCTTGCAACTAACAAAGAAATGTTACAAAATTAGCTCTTATACACACACCCAGGCGCAGCAGATGGATATTGCAGACAACTGAATGTGCAAAAGCAGGGAATCAAGCTTTATCTCACAATATTTTCTTTCAAGTGGCAGTTGAAACCGATTCTGTTAGATATAAAGGTCTTAGTTCACATATATTAACGAGGAAAGTACAACGTCTCACAAGCATGTTAATCATATTTCACTGGATCCCTTTCCTAGTGCTGCATCACCGGATATCTCAGTCCATGGCTAATCTAGCAGCACTTTGGACAAACGAAAAAACTCTAAACAGTCAAAATTTCAGCACACTGAACATAAGTTTAGTTGTTTCCAACCTCCAAGAGATCTCTTGATAATTAAGGAGCACATCTTTTAAGGATTATCCAGTTAGGAGAAAATATGTGGAGAAAAACATAAGATCTTCATGGCATGTTTCCCATATTTTTATACTGTTATATATGGAAAATAATAGAGACAAGGTACTCATGGAAATTGTCAGCATGGAGAACATGCCTTCCATAACGAGCACCCTCATCTAAATTGATACAGTTTCCTATTTCAAGAGATGAGCTCTTTAAGTAATGGCATAAATTTGGAGGGAAGACAAATATAACGAGAGAGGGGAGACAGAGGAGAGAGAGGGAAACCGAAAGGACAGTACTTACGTGCTAGTTGTAGAAGGTCGATATAGGCGAAGACAAAATCTCTTTTCTGTATCTATCCTATCAACAAGTGGTCTAGCGTAACCTGTAAACGTCATAGAGAGTAACTGAATTTCCAAGAAAATGAAAGATAAAATGAAAAGATATAACAGGCTGACAGAAGATTGTATTTGTAGTGGTGATAATCAGACCTTCAAGGCCAGCTGTAAAGAGCACAAGGTCAGCAAAGTCACTAAGTTGTTTCAGGAATTCATCCAGTCCAGGCCGCTCAAACACCGTAACATAATTGATCTTAGGCTTTCCTTCAAATTCCTTCAAACACCAACATATTCAAGTCAAAAGAGTTTCTCTAAAAATTTCCTAGGCAACTGCCTTACTACAAAACTATTAATAAAACCTTGTCAGATGAAACACATTCCAACTCAAACCACTTTAACCCAGCTTCTATTGCTTGATTTCGTAGAACAATGGGTAAGCTCGATGTCTCATATGCACATACTAGAGTTTCATCCAAGTCCAGAACCACCTGCAAATCCACGTGCCAGTCTCACCCAACATGAAGTGAAATTAGAAAAAAATTGGTTCTGCAGTAGTGACCACAGATTCCGTTCTTACAAAGCCAAAACCTTGAGGCAACCAACAGACAACAGTTCACATAGACTTCAAGATTCTGCTCTTAATAGATGTCCTCTAACAAATTAAGGAGTAAATCCTTATATTCATGTCATCACTTACTATAAAAACATAGACAAGACAACAATACTAGGACTTTACAAGACAAGTTGTGCTGGTCCACTGTTAACAAATAATTAGCTGTGGAAACCTCATTTTCATTTACATATATTTCAGTTTCCAATAATTTCAAACAAAACAGTAACCCAAAAATAAGCGACGCCAAGAGCTTTTACTTAAAAGGCAATAGAAACTAATATTTATCCTTTGAAAATACGCCACAACTGATTCAATAGCAAAAACAAGTGCCCAACAGCGACCAATTGAAAAAGTCAAATCAAGACAAAACTTGAAAAGGAAAACAGTACCGTGAGCTTCTGAACAGGCTCATCGGCGACGAGTGAATCAGGATCGGCGGCGATCTCGAGCGCCGAAAGATGATCAGTCTCCGACAATTCAACAACCGGCAAGGGCTTGAAGGAGTGAGAAGAAGAAGAAGAAGAAGAAGAGAGAAGAGGAAGGTGTCCTAGAGCCCTTAGGATTGATAGAAAGATCTGGAAGAAGAAACCCAACCAATTCCAGAGTGTTCGCCACACTCGCGGAGAGCGAGGCGAGTACACCACCTCGGCCTGAGTTAACTCGGCCATTACGAATCAACGAACCGTTTCACGTCTGTGGTCGTGGCGGCGGCGACGGCGATGGCGGTCCTGACGTAGGTAAATGATTAAGAGCCGAACAAAATAAAAGGCCCCTTTATACATCATTGCAACTTGGCTTTTCTTGCTACTACTTCACTTTTTTTTTCCTCCTTGTTTTAAAATTTATCTCTTTTATTGTTATTACCAATAATGGCCTGTGTGGTCTTTCCGTGCCTTGAGTTTTGGTCTCATGGTAATGGTACTGATTATTCCTAGAGTAATGCATATGAAATTGTCCCACGCGTTGCTGTCGTCAGCTCCACGCACGCAATTGTTCTCCAAATTCCAATTATTAAGCAGAAGCAGGATCTTTGACCTTTATATTTATTTCTTTCTTTTTTTTATCAAAATTATATTTATTTCTTTTTCGAACATGAGAGTTTTGAATTCCCCTCATTCATTTGGTATAAATCAGTGTAATAATGAGAAAATAAAGAGCGCGTGGAGAGTAAGAAATATGAGGAGAGAGTTCTTCCATTAAACCGAATCTGTGATTCAAAACAAGACAATCTTGGAGTTATTAAGGCCTTTAACCTTAAAACTCTCAGCACTCCGCAGCCGTGTCTCAAAGGGCAGGGAACGATTGTGTGAGGTCGCGTCTATCTAAAAGCAGGTGAAATCTTTCTTTCTTTTCTCTAATTCATTTATTCTGAGGATGTGTCTAACCGACGGTCGACAAGAGTTCAATACAATAGAAAGAGAAATAAATAATTGATTCAAAACTTAATAAACACAGTTCGTACGATATTTGTTTTCTTTCTGTATGGCTTCTGCTTTTTGCTTTTAGATATTGATAAGATGATGTCTTGTAAAATTAATTGAAATTATCTCTTTTGTTGTTGATATATTTTAGTGCAAAATTAATGTTTGTTTTTTTTTTTATAATATGAAAGTGGTGATTTGATGGGACATTATTGGTGATAATGATGAATTTTAAATAGAGTGGATGGATTATTGTCATAAATAAAGAAAGATAAAGCTTAATGCTAGATTTATATAAATAATTGAAGTTTAAGTAGGAAACTTCTTTATGTGGAATTGAGATTTGTATTAGATAAACATCTTTACAAGATAGGATAAGATTAGGTTTAGAATAGATAAACATTACAAAAGGGACGTTCTCTACCTCTCAAGAGAGGTATCAATTGTTCTTCTTCTTACTTTTATCTCAATTCTTCATCTTTCTTCTATTTTTGATGCTGAAACTAAAGTTATATGTAGCTAAACTCAATTATTATGATTTAAAGGCAATTGAAATTTTAGTTGTAACCTTGTAAGATTTTGTTCTAACCTTTTATTCATGTTTTAACTCAGGTATTTCTTATTTTGAGTTCTTATATTTTATAACTGACTAATATTGATTAATCTGACAAATTAATTTAATATTGATTATTTTATTACTATCAATGAATTCAATGATCTGTAATTGTCATGAAGAATTGATACATGTAGTGAATAAGTTATTTATGAATTTGCACATTTAACTTATGATAAACAAGAAAACTAAGAACAAAGACTAAGCAAAAAAGCAATTATTCACCTTCAGAAGTGAAAGTTTAAATAGATCTAACAATTGATAAAACCTCTAATTTTCAAAAAGTAGAAGAAAAGATAGCAAATTTTAATACTAGAACATTGAGGGAGTTAGCGGCATCGAATTTGAATCAATAACCCTTTTATATACAATTTTCAAATGTTGAGGTAGATTTCAAATTGAAATATGGTTTAATTCATTTACTCCCTATTTTTCATGGTCTTACAGGTAAAGATCTACATAAATACCTGAAGAAATTTCATATTGTCTGCTCTGGAATGAAGTTACAAAGGGTGATAGAAGAATAAATTAATTTTAGGGCCTTTAAGTCCTTTTTGAAAAATAAATCAAAAAATTGGCTATATTTTCTTCCGCTTGACTCTGTGACAACATAGAAAAAGATGAAAAGAATGTTTATGGAGAATTTCTTTCCTGCATCAGAAGCAACGAATATCAGAAATGAGATAAGGTAAATTACTAGAGAAACATTATACGCATAATGAGAAAGGTTTAAGGAGTTAGTGGCAGTTGCCCATATCATCAAATTCTGGATCAAAATTTGATTAAATACTTTTATGAAGGACTATTATCAATGGATCGGAGTATGGTTGATGTAGTAAGTGGAGGAGCTTTGATAAATAAATCACCTGAGGTGGCTATTATGGCTGGAAATTGTTAGAAGATTAGGACAAGGATGAATGGAGCTGTTAAGCATGTAAATAGGATAAGTAATATGCACCTTGAGGATAAAATTTCATATTTAATTGCTCTAGTTCGTTAAGTGACTGTAGATCAATTACAATCAGTAAGAGTGTGCAGAATATACTTATTCTATAGACATCCTACGAATATAGCCTTACATTGCAACAAGACTCCCTGCAAAAAGCTAATGCAATAGGGGGATTTCATGGCCAACCTAAAAAAAATATAACACTTTTTAAATCACTATGATTTAGAATTGAGGGATCATTCTAACTTGAGCTATGGAAATCAAGGAGGGCAACAATGATATCAACCTAAAAATTTTAGAAAACCTCAATCTTCAAATTTAGGTATGTCTTTGGATGAAATTGTTAAAGGCATTTGTTACCGATGCTCAACAATTTCAACTGGAAACAAAAGCAAGCCTTCAAAACTTAGGAAATCAGATCACTCAATTAGCCACCTCTATAAGTAATTTGGAAGAGTAAGCATCAAGAAAATTACCTTCCTAAACTGTGGTGAATCCTAAGGAGAATGTGAGTACAATGAATTTGAGAAGAGGTAAGGAAATTTAATCATGATCTTCCTTACCAATGAAGGTTGAAAAGAATGATGATGGAGAAAAGAAAGAAACACTCCTAACTCAAAAATCAATAAAGGTAAAAGATGATTTATCTTCATCGATATCAATTAATGCAAATGTACCTTCTTTTCCTAACAGGTTTACTAGATCAAAAAACGAGGAACATGAAAGAGAGATCTTAGAACCTTCAAGAAGGTGGAAATCAACATATGACTTCTAGAAGCTATCAAGCAAGTTCCAAAATATGCAAAATTTTTGAAAGAACTATGCACAAATAAAAGGAAGTTGAAGGATAAGGAGAGAATAATTTTGGGTAAGAATTTATTAGCTATGATAAATAAAAAATTACTAAAAAAATGCAAAGATCTAGGTATGTTTACACTTCCGTGTGTAATTGACTATGTCATGCTAAACTTAGGTACATCTATTAATGTCATGTTATACTCAATTTACTAAGCATTAAATCCAAATTCTTTGCAAGAAACTAATGTGATTATTAAACTAACTGATTGTTCATATGTGCATCATATTGGAGTTATTGAGGATGTTTTAGTCCAAGTTAACAGTTTGGTATTTCCAGTGAGTTTTTACATCTTGAAAATAGATGGAGATAGCGTTGAACATTTAGCTTCAATTTTGTGGTCTCTAATGATTTCCAGTCTGTTTATCATAAGAATATTTTGGATTCATTTGTGCAGGATATATTTAAAGAAGAAAGTGTTGAAGATAAGTTGGCCTTTAAGACTAGATCGGGAGTGAACGAGCAAGTTGATAAAACTTGTGACCTTGTAAAATCATTATCAACAATGCTAATAGATTCAAAAACTTTGAATGATAAGCTTATTGTAACTAAAAGAAAATGGTACCTTTTGTTTTACAAGCCCCAAAGATAGAATCGAAGGCGTTATTTGATCACATAAAGTATGTCTATTTGGGTGATGGAGAGTCATTACTTACAATCTTTTCAAAAAAAGTTGGCTATATGGCAAGAGGAAAGGCTATTAGCATTACCTAATGAGTACAAAACTGCAATTATATAGAAGTTTGGGAAGAATAAGCCTCGTCGAGCATAATGATATTAAACAATTGTGCTTTTTGGAAGACAAACCAAAATATGATAGTTTTTATTAGTTTCATTTTCTTATTTATAAGAAATTAGTTTATTAGCTTAAGGGAAAATAGGTCTTAAAATCCCACAATACTAAATTTCATAAGACGTAATCTCACTTTACGTAATTTAATTGTCAGGATCAAAGACTCAAAATTCAAGAATACTAAATCTCATAACACGAGATCATGCCTTACACATGTTAGTAGTCTATTTGTTTTTTTTTAAAAAACAAATTTTTAAAAATAAAAATACAATTAAATAAAAAAATTTAAAAAATAAAATAAAACATTGATCTTTTAATTAAAAAGCAAAACATAATTTGTTGTGTTTCTTTTTCAGCATCCAGCCCAAGTCTTGTCTCCCAACAGTCGCAAACACCCTAGCCAACCACTATATGCAACTTTAGCCACCAACACCCATTAGTATTGTACTGATGTTCTATTTATAATCTATTTATTTTTCCTTCCTTTTTTATTAATTACTTTTAGTTTCTTTACTTTCATTTTAATTTTATTTATTATTAAGTTGTTTTCATTATTTTCTAGATTAGTTTTTTGTTTACCCATCAGATGCATGTCTGAATAGCTAAAGGATGTGAAAGATTGAGAAAAAAAGAGACAATTTAGTTATGTGCCACATGATACCTCCATGCCCATTGACACTATAATACATCTCCTTTCCGATGCTCACACCTCAGGGTGTCTTCTATTATGTGCTTTATTTTTGTTGAGATGTGAGTATCTTATACATAAATTAAGGATAATGTAAGATTTAGGTTAGGGAAGCGAGTGTTTACATTATGATAAATTTTTTGATTTTTGTTTGGACTTATCATCATCATACCCAATCTGAAGTCTCGTAATGAAGCAGAGTTTGGGGAGGCCTGATAGTACACAACCTTATCTTTACATAGTAGAGGGGTTGTTTATGATAGACCTACATGCAGATGTGATAATAAAAGAGTGATGCAGGTTAAAGAGTAAATAAGTAAAATTGGCATGTTAAAAAATTATGTAAATAAAATTACAACAAATACATAAATAAAAATATAACATATAACACATAACATATAGAATAGAACTAGACTTTTAAAAATAAAATGTATTTTAAAACTAAAATATAACGAAATATATCATCTCTATATCTGTAGAAAAGTACCAATACCTAGATGATAAGAGAACAATAAAATATCAAAGAACTCGACTTTGACTCAACATGTAGAAACACAAAACGTATAAAACCATAAGATCACTAAGCATAAAAATTCAATCTTGACGTAAACCTAACAATATTAGATGCAAAGAGATCAATATAATCAAACCCAGAAAGCATTAAACACTAAATCAAACAAAGAAGTTAATATCAAAAGCAAAAAAAAACCATAAAGAACATGAACTTTAAAAAACCTAACAAAACCCAGAAAACACCAAAGCAGAAGAAACTGATTAATCAAGAATCATACCTGAAAACAGGAGGCTACGGAGAAGGAAGAGAGTGAGAGCGCCAAGAAAGAGGGAGAGCAACGTTTACATACCTCTTATTCAATCCTAAGAAAGAACTGCCTGCTTACATACCTTGTCGAAAAAGAGGGCATAACCTTTTCATCAATCCGTGCATCGAAGGAGCACTAGCCATAATCTTACAATCTCTATATAACTTAAATGTATTTTTGTAAAAACTAAACTACAAATCAACACTATCACCAACTAAAATTTCCACAAAACTTAACTACTTTTATCTCCAAAAGAATAAAAAATTAAACAATTCATCACCCAACAAAGCAAAACCTGAATCTTGATTTTGCACAAGTTACTTCACTTTCAATCATACACAAACATCAGCTAAGGAACTCGATTATGAAGTGAAACAAAATATAGAATCTTTTATCAAAACCAAATGACAATCCAGCACAGATCTACATTCAGGAACTACAAATTAGGCAATCAAAGATAAGCCATAGATCATCAGCACAAGAACATGACTAGATCCATTCATACTTCATATCATCAAACTAAAGCCGTGGTCTTAAAGAACCAATCTTTCACATCAAAATCAAAGAAGGACTCCAAAATAATAAACCAGTAGAGTATATACATAGAAAAAGATCGATGCTTGATTACCTTGTACAGAAATTGAGGACAGAGACTTGGGGTTTGAAAAGAAGACCAAGCTAAAGACTAAAGATGGCTTGGTTTGTTGTAAATCATTGAGTTCCTGAAACAGACACCGATCGAAAAAAAAACTTGAATTTGAATGAAAACGGCGATAGGACTACAACAGGCTCTACTAATGATACTGTAATTCATATATTAATTATTCTTTATGATAATGTTGTTTATAAATAATCTTTAAGTTAGGATGCATTTTCAGTTTAAGAAATAATGCATGAGAGAGACAAGCATGATTAGAGTTTTCATTAACTTATTTTAATATCTCATTGGTTTTGTTGAAAGAAAATACACAAGACTTGATGAATTTTTGACACCTACATGAGCTTTAAGCCTAAGAACATTCATCACATTTGTGCTCATACATATCTTTTTGAGGTATGTTATCAAACATAGCTTGTTTATGCTAGAACTTGCTTTTGAATACATATTGAGACCACATTTTTGATGAATTTGTGTATAAAGATTATAAGAGCATCTAGAATAATCATTTTTTACCTAAACAATCATACTTTACTGTTTATCCCTATAAAACCAATTTGAGCATTACCCTTTCTTTTATTCCATAATAACCTTGTTACAAGCCAAATTTATCCATCTTTTGTTGATTTCTTTAATAATTTTGAGCCCCAAAATTGAAGGAATTGTTTAAAGTTTATTTGCGTAAGATTTTGACTATTTCCATAAAAAATAAATTAGTTCACTCAAGTTGCATTGTTTTGAATTTTTATTTTATTCTATTTTCTTCAATAGAATGGGGAAGAAGTATAAAAAAGATCTCCTCTTTGATATTTTTGTTTAAAAAAAGAAAGAGAAAAGAGAAAAAAGAGAAAGAAAAAAAGAAAAAAAGTGATTGAAAGGGATGTTATTTGAATCAAATGAATTTTGGATTAATTTAAGTTGAAACTAGTGTGGATAAGTGTTTGAATAATTTCCTTCAATTTATTTAACCTAAAAACTTCTTTTCAATCATACCTTACCCAAGTCACGTTACAACCCTTATTAAGTCCCTTGGATTTATATATTATATTCATCTTTGTTAAGTGGTGGTGATATAATTCATAAACAAGCTTATGAAAACATTACAAGAAAAATAGAGTTTAGCGACGGAAATTACCGACGGAATTTGTATACATTCCGTCAGTAACCTTATTTAGCGACGGAATTTACTGACGTAAAAAGTCGTCGGAGATACGACCTTAGGTAAATTTACCGACAAAAATTATATCGTCAGTGAATTTACCTACGGGATTACCGATGGTATAAAATAACCGTCGGTAAATTTACCAATTGATGATTATTTTGTTCGATCGATAAATTTGCCAAAGAGGAAAATTTTTCTGTCAGAAAATTACCGACGAAATTGGCTATTCTGTTGGTAATTATCGACGGAATTGACTTCACTAAGGGTATGTTTGGGAGTTTAGGATGGAATAGAATGGAATGACAATTAATGGAACAGAATGGAATGGAGTGGAATGGAATAGAATGAAATGGGCCACTTCATTATTTGGAAGTTTAAATAAAACAATGGCCTGAGTTATTTAGGCCATTCCATTCCATTCCCTTCCATCCCTCTACCCACATCCAAACATACCCTAAATCCAATATATTTTACTAACGGAATTTTTTTTCCGTCGGTAAATTTTCTAAAAACTATTTTTTAAAATATACCTGCAAAGTGTTTAGTTTCTCTGGAAGCCACCATGAAAAGAACTTCATTATTTTAAGTAAAAGAATTAAAATATTGAAATTCATACTAAAACAGAACTAAAAATAAAAACTGAAATCATTTTTTTAAATAACAAACATTTCATCAAACACCTTACATGCATTAGAAATTTATCTCAACATCACAACTAAAATCACGTCTTGTCCCTTCTATCACTAACATTTATACCTTGAAGTTGTTTTCCAATAATAAAATACACAAATAAATGAAAGTAATGAATACCCAAATTAACTTTCATCTAATATATGAAAAATACATGATAGTTGTTGCAAAATACCTCCATCAAAGGACACGATGACAATAGCTGGAGAAGACAACGCCGATGAGTATAAAAGGAGTTCACAAAAAAGAAATGGGCTCTAAGAAAACCAAAGAGAAGATGTAGGAAGAAGGAAGAAGAAGAAAAAAAGAAGAAGACACAAGTGGGAGGGAGATATCGGGTGAGTTTAAATTTAAAAAGAATTTACTAACAGAATTACCGACGGAAATTTTCGTAGATAAACTCAAAAATTTTTATTTCGTCAATAATTCCTGCCTTTTTACTCCATTTACCAATGGAATTCAATATTTTTTTATTCTGCCAAAAAATTTCTCCATATTTAGCGACGGTATTTTTCGTCGGTAATTTTTCATCGTTAACTTGTAGTGATTACCGACGATCATATTTTTCCATCGCTAACTTCTGTCGCTAATTTTGCCGCTACGAATTCCCTCCAAATTTAGCGACGAGTATTAGTACCGTCGCTAAGTTACTCAATTTTAGCAATGGAAATATGCTGTCAATCGCTAATTTCTAACGATATATTTTCTGTCAGTAATTTGTCATTGCTAACTTGTAGTGATTACTGACGGCTATATTTGTCCGTCGCTAATTTTGCCGCTACGAATTCCCTCCAAATTTAGCGATGAGTATTAGTACCGTTGCTAAATCACTCAATTTTAGCAACGGAAATATGCTTTCTGTCGTTAATTTCCAACGGTAATTATTCCGTCGCTAAGTTTTCGTTGTTAATCCACATTTTTCTTGTAGTGAAATAACTCTATTTACTTTGATTTGAGAGCTTAATGAACCGTAAACACTTTTGAATGTATAGAGTGAAATCCATGAAAGATGTCAAAATTTTGTTTCATTTGATTTTGATGGAATTAATGAGATGCTATGTTTTAATTCTATCAATGTGTCCTATGAGTGCTTAGTTTCTCGATTGTTATGTTATCTTAAATCTTTAATGTGAATTAGCTTTTGGATATTTCTGGATAACATGAAAGGAGATGAGAAATTATTATGAGAATGATTGATGTATTGAATTGATGAATGCTTGAGGACAAGATCAGTTCGGTATGGGGGATTTTGGTAAAATATTATCTTGTTAAATTAATTGAAATTATCTCTTATGTTTCGAATATATATTGGTGCTTAAATAGGAAAATTAATGTTTGTTTTGTTTTATGAGAGAAAAAGTGGTGATTGCATCAAATTAGGATATTACTACTAATAATCACGAATTTTAGATAAAGTGGATAGATTATTGTAGTGCATAAGAGGAGACAAAGCTTAGTGCTAGATTTACTTGAAGATTTGAAGTTTAAATAGAAAACTTGTTTCTATCCTTGTAATGAAGGAATTGAGATTTGTTTTAGATAAGCATTTTTGTAAGATAGGATAAGATTAGATTTATAGTAGGAAAACAATATAAAAGGAATGTTCTCTGCCTCTCCAAAGAGGAATCAATCGTTCTTCTTCTTACTTTTCTCTTAGTTTTTCATATTTCTTCTATTTTTGATGTTGGAACTAAAGTCATGTGTGACTAAACTCAATTATTTTGATTCAAGGGGGATTGAATTTCTAGTTGTAACCTTATGAGGTTTTGTTTTAAACTTTTATTCATATTTTAATTCAACTATTTCTTGTTTTAAGTTTTTATATTTCACGAATGATTAATATTGATTAATATGATAAATTAATAATATTGATTATTTTATCGCTATTCATAAATTCAATGATCTATAATTGTCATGAAGGATTGATATAAATAGCACATAAGTTATTTATTATTTTGTATATTTAACTTATGATAAACAAGAAAACTAAGTTAAATAGTTGCATCTATATCGATTATTTGATTTAGAGTTTAGTCTTTTTCACTAATCTTATTGCTATCATTTAATTGATATGGAATGCTAGCACACTCAATCAATGATGGTAAGTTTTAGTTTAGATGTTAGGTTTGAAATTTATTATTACCATCCTAATATATTTTGGACTAACTATTTGAATTGTGACAAATATTCTTCTTAGACTAATGAGCAATGTTATAATTAGATGATATATTTCTCTTGGATCAGAGTTTAGTATTCTTAAAATTTTCACTTTTATACTCAGTTGATTTAATTTGATTCTTTATTTTTTAGTTAATTAATTAATTGATTGAAACTTCATTTGAAATTGAGAAACTAATAATTAGTTCTCTTGAAATTCGACCTGGTTCCATAATTACTACAAAAGCTAGAGAATTAGAATTATTTTGAGGGCTTTTGACAACTCGATCAAATTTTTACAATACAATTTGAAGATCAACCTATGAGGATATGAGAGAGATTTAAAATTATAACGAGTAAGGATGTTTTGTTTGATCCTGGCTAGTCGATGACTTTCTCTGGCGAGCGAAAATTTCTATACGAAACAGAATTCTTTCTGATAATTTCGTGGTCTTTTTTAGAACGAGACAAACATGTCAACCTTCAACATTTGCTGTGTCCTGCATTGATAATACCCAAGATCATAGTAAACATCTTGAAATATGAAGAAAAGTGGATCAGGTGCAGCCAACAATAAGTTTTGGTTGACAAGAATGAACATGAATGGTATTATTCTTCTCTTCTGTTTCCAAATCAATTGTTTACACTAGTTTTAAGCTCCCATTAAGTGAAGGGATGGAAAAGATATCCCAAAGAAAAATGAAAAAAAAAAAAAACGCTTTCTGTACAATAGAAATGATAAGGTGTCGATTGATAAGCGGGTGCTATACTTGTATCCAAAGTGGTGTGGTTGCATTCCGAGCCTTGTGCTCACAGAAAGCTGGTTGTTCAGCTCTGTGACTGATCCTGAACAGGTACCAGATCCCCACTCACTTGAACTCGAATGAATGTGAGAGCCAAGGGTGTTTTAATGCCTCTTTCGCAGTTGGTCGCATCAGAGGATTGACCTGAAGCATGCTTCTCAGGAAATTGGTAAGTCCAACATCGGAAATTTGCAGATGCTGCTCCAATGAGGACTCCTCCGGTATTATGTATTCTAATTGGTTTTCCTGGAAGCAGCGAGCAAGGTCAAAGTTATGGAGTTACCAATTTCAGAATATACCATTTCCTAACATATCTACTAGGGGAGGCCTTGATCTAAAGGGTGAAGACAATTTCCTTTAATCAATATTTATATAATCATAGCAGAGTTAGCCTTGCACAACTAGGCACTCAACTCCAGGATGGACCACAAAATTTTCTTCTTTAGACAAGGATGTGCAATGTCCAGAGGCAAGGTATGCCCTATTGCCGATCTGGATATAGCTAATGAGAATGCACTGCAGTCTGTTGACTACAACACAAGAAATAAAATAACAAACCTCATTCATGTGATAGATGTCATATTCTTCTGTAAAGTAATTGTGGGTTTCCTGTCCTCTCTCTAACATATCCAGATCAATGGGGCCAAACATCCCGATCATCCGTGCGAGGATCATCACAACCGCATCATTTGGAAACAGCACCTGACATAGATGGATACATTTAAGAATTAATTAGTGATAAAACTATGTAATGAATCAAGCTTTTTAACTTGTTGAATTCACTCATGGAACATATTATGGCTTAGTTATACCACAAAGCTTTACTAAAGGAATGCAACAGAGGATAGCTAAGACATACTTCCCCAGAGCATAGCTCAGCCAGGATGCATCCAAGAGACCATATATCAATCCTTTCATCATATGGAAGACCTAGAATGACTTCAGGGGCTCTGTAGGAACGAGATTGCACGTAAAGGCACAAGTTATCTGACTTGAAGCAACTGCTTCCAAGATCAATAACCTTTATCTCACATTTCTTGTAACTCTTTATAAGTATATTTTCAGGCTTTAGATCACAATGAATAATTCCCAAGCCATGCAAGTATTCCAGCGCCTCCAAACATTGACGGGTTATGACCTGTGAAACAACCAATTAAGTGCGCAAAATTATACATGTTTCTTCCTGTCTATTACAGTAACGGAAATTTGCACAATTTGGTTTCTGAAATACCTGATAATATATGAACCCAAATGCCTGTAAAAATTGTTTCGCAACTACAAAAGTTGAAAACTCATAATACTGACCTGCAATCTGCTCAATGTGAAGTAAGCTTCACCACCTGATTCTTGGTTAAATTTTTGAAATTCGTACAAGTTTGCCTTTAGGAGTTCACAAACTATGAACAGATGCTCCTGTATTGTTTATTTAATACATGGTAAAGTCAAATGGCAATCATAGCTGTAACAACACTTCAGATCCATCTTTGAAGAGTGATGCAAAGTTAAGCATGCTGACAAAACTGAACTTATAATCCATGTATAATGCATAAATCCCTACCTAAGATGCCTAGTTTCTATATATCCTTTAACACTGAGGGCTCCTAGCTGTGATATTTGTCTTAGGAAAAGGGAATATCGTCAATGGTAACTACAAGCCTCAATTAGCACTTATAGACCTTATCATCTATGCTGCAGGAAAATTTTGAGCTGTACTGCAAGACCCAGAGTGCTAGACAGTTGCTGCCAAAGGAACTGCTGATAACACTGATCATGCTAATCACCATAAATGAAGCTAAAAGAAAAGAGTGTGAAGATGGAACAGCAATTTTCGGAGAAGAAGCCTGCCCTAGATGATACACAAGAGACTTACAAATAAGAAGATCAGAGAAAAGACAAACGTTCACACTTCTTCGATGTGTGGTTACTGAAATTGTCAGACAGGCAGTAGTACAGCATTATGGGTGTAAGCTTACTAATTAATGACACGAAGAGCATCCTTTTCAGCAACTATATGCAGTACATAAACAACTACCAACTAATCAAGGCATACCTGGTGATAGAAGTAGTCATAAAGACGCAAAATGTGGCGTTCATCAGCTGGATCATTTTTGTTTACAAGTTTTAGAAGTTTGATTTCATCTAAACTTTGATCAAAAAAATCTTTGTCATTTTTTATTATCTTCAGGCAAACATCTACTCCTGTGTGAAGATCATGCGCCTGAACAACCTTGCTGAAAGCAGCTGAACCAAGATATTCTGTAACATAATATCTGCTGGCAATGACAGTATTTAGCACAATAGGTAGGTCCTTGCTCTCCTCAAATCCAGTTCTGTGGAATTCAACATAATGATAATTGATTAAGACAGTAACTTTATACAGACTAATGAAGTAAGATCACAATAATATTATGTTTACATAACATAGCAATCCTAGAAGGATTGGCATTACAAGAGAACTTTTTTTTTTATAGTTAGAAAACAGTTTTACCAATTGCTGCACATTTAAAATATTACTGTTGTGTCAAAGTTATTGCTAGTAATCCTTAGCAACCATGTTATGCCCTGATGCAACAAGAAACAAAAACTTTATCATCTCCCACAAACCTGTTCTTCCTGTGAATGATTCTTAGGTTGAATACTTCGTATTCATCCTCCTGAGTGCCATACATCAGAAGTTCATCATCAAGATCATCCTCTCCATTATTGGCAGGCCTGGCTACCTCCTCTCCTCTGTACACTCCTTTATCATCTCCAACTTCATCGTCAAGTACATTTTGTATGATTTCAGAACGATCTTTAAACACCCCATTCTGGTCACTGGTAGAAACATTTTCAGAAGAATATGTGATTTTCTTGCTTTCATTGTGTTCAGGATCTATATTCCAATAAGAAGAAAGATCCCCAAGTTTTATCTGAAAATGATCAATATCAGCTTCTTTGGAGCTTAGGTAAATATTATCAACAGAATCCCAGCTATAATTTCCACCAGCTCCCAAATGGCATTTGCAAGGTGGGTTTGAACCTCCAACGCCTGCAACACCTCTTTCATTGTGTTCTTTTGCACAAGAGGAATACTCACTTGCTTGATGCTCATTTTGCTCATCCAAAATATTGTTTGCAACGCAAAGTTTGTCGAAGCAATCAGGGCTTGTCTCTGTTTTAAATCCTTCATATCTTTTATATGTATTCAGTGGACTTTCATATTGTCTTTTAGTTTCTGCTGTCATTACAAACTTGTCCTCACTTTGCGAGCTATAGAAATCTGGCACCTGAAAGGTAGGAGTCATGAAGCAGCCTTCATCTTTGTCGTCAGACCAAAATAGATCATTTTGCTTATCAAAGTCGGGATAATCACGTGCTGTGCCGAACTGAGAATACGTTTCAGATGAACTTTCTGAATCCTGAGATGCAGAACGCAGTCCATACGGATTGGTAAATTCTGCAGAAATAGGAACGGAGTCAGAGTGCCAATTGCACCCCTGACGATTTGATGAAGGTGCCACTTTGATGCAAATTTATCGAAACTAAGATTCCTAAAAGAAATTGAGAAACCTTAGGAAGAACCTAGAGTATGTGCGTGTCTAAGTGTCTCACATATGCTTCTCGCTAGTTGCTGAGAAATGATGGCATTCCTAATGGTGGATTGAAGTCATGAGGAATATTGTGTACTCTGCAACCTTACATAATATAGAAACTTAAAATTTCAAAAGAATAAATATTAGGTCTTATCACAAGCCTCTGCTTGAGTTAGATCCTCCACACACAAGTAAAAGATCAAATTCCAAGTTTAGCGTCTAAAGATCGCAGACAATATATCTTACAGTTCATCATATTAAACGAAACTTGCAAGTTATGAATATATAGCTGAAATAGATGTAAATATTTAGCTTTTGATCAGTACTGGAAAAAGATTTAGTACAATTATCATATTACCTGAAGAGCAAACGTCACTTGTGGAAGAATCCAAGCTCACGAACTCATCATCCGAGATGGACCCAGAATTCGCTCTCGAGCGTGCATCACCAATGTCAGGTTCAACATCCTGTCGCCCGAGACTAGCTGGAATTCTCACCGGCGGCAACTCAAACAAGAACTTTTCGAAATCGAAAGAACCCAACTCAGTTTTCTCAATCATATCCTCCTTGAGAGCAGACTCTGCCTCTGTTAATCCGTTCTTCCGCAAAAAATTTATCACTGCTTCGACCTCCGATATTAGACCTCCAGCCTGGGACATGATCGCGAAAAGTCAAACTCCAAGTGGAACTTGAGAAAGTTGAAAGAGAGACGTCGCTTGCATGTGAATTAAGCAAATATGAAAGGTGAAAAGTGGAAAAAAAATACGACATGCTTCAGAATTTGCATGCTCCTCTCTCTCTCTCTCTCTGTCTCTCCTCCTCTGTGTGCGCGTGTAACGGATATGACTGTAAAACTGAAGCTAAGTTTTGGAGAGAGAGGGGAGGTGTTGTGTCTTACCAACTCCAAATGAGATGTGGGTTTAAGGTGGGGTTTCAAGAGATCACATGGATCTTTTTGTCCGTACACGTGGAAGATTGTATTCCGTTGGATGCTCGCAGTCTCTTTTGCTGTTGGTAGCGAGTCATTATGGTCGTTTAACGGGACCCCTTATCGTTTGCCTTTCAAAACTTTTCTTCTTTTGAGCCCAATGTTTCAAATCAATTCACGACTTTCATGATTTTGTCTTGTCTTTTCCTTTACGAGGGAAAAGTATAGTCCTTAAAATAGAACCGTTTTACTTCTACTTTTTTTTTTAAAAAAAAACTTATATTATATTTTTAATCTAAAATTTTGATTAAATTTATAATATTAATTAAAACTATAAATGATATCAACCAAATATGCAACATTTCAATTTATTATAAATATAATTGATTGTTTACATTACTATTTAGTGCTTTTAACATTCAACACAAAAATTAAATATTAATTGCGTAATATCTAATTTAAATTTGTTATTTTATTCAAGTATTCACTTTATTAGATTATGTGTATCCATTAACGTAAAACAAGGTCTAATTACGTGGCACTCCACAGGGACCACACCAACAATATTAGTCCAATTACGTGGTGCTCCACACCAATAGTATTAACATAGAGTAAATTGTTTGTTACTTTCACAACACCTGCATTTTATATGTTTGATTAATATAATTTCTTTTTTATATAAATAAAAAATTATTTAATTATGAATATTAATATGATTATATTTTGGTTATAACAAAGTAATTAAATATTAAGTAAAAGCTAGAGATATAATTTATGCATTAATTAAGTTATTTTATCTTAATCTGTTATTTAATATTTATTAACAAATATGAATAATAAACTAATTATCTTTTATCAAAATAAATGATTAAAATAAGAAAAAATTCGTACAACTTTATTTTAAACTATTATTTATTTACTAATATATATTTTAATTGTTAAAACGAATGTTATTATTTAGAATTAAATATTTAATATTTCATAAATAACTACTTTAAAATATTTTAGATTTAATTTATTAAATATGATAAAATTTAAAATATTTTATTTAAAAATAATTTAATAATTAAATTGTATCATTCATAATTTTTATTATTAATTAGTACTATAAATTAGCAATAGTGAGTTAGTAATAAAATCATATTTTCAAAAACAAAATAGAAAACCTAAAACTGATATATGATTTTGCTTAAGGTGTAAAAAATGATATGCATTGTATGTGAAACTATTGGAATCAATATCTTTATTGAGTAGGGATAAAGTTGTATATTACTAGACTTTTCTAGACTCCGTGTCTCAATGACCCTTATGGGGTGTTGTTATTGTTCTTGTTTTTTGTTAAGTTGTAAAAATAGAAAAAATTATGGAAGTCTTTAACATGCTTCTTAAAATGATAGTGTAAAGAAACTACCAATTCAAGCTTCATATGAAATGTAAGAAGCGAGAAATTATTAGCTTGAACTTTACAATTAACCTAAAGTTATTTTGAACAACAGATGGAAGCTTCATAACTTCATTCATGACCACCTTGAAGATATTTAGTATGTTGTTTGGCCTTGAAGCAAACAAAGAAAAGAGTGGTATTTATTGTAACCTTTCTAACATGAAAACTTTATCATGTAAATTTAAATATATAAATTACAGGATCTTAGAATCTAACAATTTTTCACAATAACATAGGCATACCTTGATCCATTATATTTCCGATATTTTCTGAACAAATAATCTCCAATAATCTTCAAGATATTCTTATATTTGTTTGCTATCTTTTGACCTTTGTTTCGTTATTTTCCGTATATTGTTTGATGGAGAGATACATGAAAAACTTAATAGGTAGAGAGAGAGAGGAAGTAGTTATCGGTTTAAAATTAAAACGACACCTCTTTTCATTATCCTTATTTTTACATTCCATCAGCGTAAATACATCACATTATTTATTTTAATTAAACTTAATATCTTTTATTCAAATAACTAATGGGATTTCATATACTTAAATAATTAAACCAAAATATATGAGTCATATAATGAAATTATCTAACAATCTCCCACATGGCCCAAGTAACTTGTTTAACAATATAACATAACATGCATATAATAAAACTTAAATCCCTTTTTTCCTTTAGGCACAACATTAATCATAATTAAGTAAAAATTAGAAAGGATCATAGCGGTTGTACATCTTTGAATGTGACATACTTCCTTCTATGCATCACAAAATTAGTTCATAACTTAATATGATCTATTATAAGATATATCTTAATGGTTCAACAATAATGTCTTTGTAAAAGACAAATCCTGTTAAAATTCACATAACCATTCATGTATATATACTAACAATAAATAACACCATACAATATCATAAACAATATATATAAATGAGCCCAGAGTATCAAATACATAAAATACATAAATAATAACATGTTCAATCATGGTACCCATTCTTTCGACATGTTCATTAAATGTCTTCGGTGGCAATCCTTTTGTTAATGGATCTGCTATTATAAGATCAGTGCTAATATGTTCGATTAACATTCTTTGTTTCTAAACTTCTTCTTTAACAACAAAGTATTTGATTTCCATATGTTTAGCACCCTTTGAATACTTGTCGTTTTTCAAAAAGAAGACTACTGCAGAATTATCACAATCAATTTTCAGCGACTTGGCAATATTGTCGACAATTCCAAGTCCTAAAATAAAGTTTTACAGCCATAAACCTTGAATTGTGGTTTCAAAGCATTCCACAAACTTAGCTTCCATAGTGGATGCAACAATGACAGATTGCTTCACACTCTTCCACGAGATTGCTCCTCCAACTAGAAAAAACATATAGTTCTTGTGTTAACACATCTGGCGTGGTCTGAATCTAAATATCCAATCACTTCAAGATGATCAAATCTTCTATAAGTGAACATATGATCTTTTATTCCTTGTAAGTATCTTAAAACTTTCTTTGCAGCTTTTCAATGTTCCAATCCAGGATTGCTCTGGTATTTACCTAGCATTCCAACAACAAAACTGTTGTCTAGCCTAGTACAGGTTTGAGCATAGATTAAACTCCCAATAATAGATGCATAAGAAATTCTTTCCATTTCTGTGCATTCCAACTAATTCTTTAGGCATTGTTTAAGACTAAATTTGTCTCCTTTTGAATTGGAACAACACTTGCGGAGCATTTGTCCATATTAAATCTCTCTAAAATCTTTTTAATATATGCTTTTTGAGACAGCCTTAACAATCCTTGTGATCAATTATGGAATATTTCAATTCCTATCACATAAGATGCCTCACCCATATCTTTCATTTCGAAATTTTTAGATAGAAACATCTTAGTCTCACGTAGCAATCCAAGATCATTAGCAGCAAGTAAGATATCATCAACATATAGGACTAGAAATATGAATTTGCTTCCACTGATCTTCAGATATATACACCGATCAATAGTGTTTTCTTTAAAACCAAAAGAAGTAATGGTATCATTAAATTTGAGATACCATTATCGAGAGCCTTACTTAAGTCTATATATTGATTTCTTAAGTTTACACACAACGTTTTGTTTTCCTTCAAATAGGAAACTCTCAGGT
>JANIJH010000225.1:21934845-21952446 GCA_024520975.1 Erythroxylum areolatum | reverse complement strand
ACAATTCTTGTACTATGATTAGGACAATAAAATATGTACCTTTTAGACTTTTTTAGATAACCAATGAAAAAACCACTGGTGGTTCTTGAATCCAATTTCCTTTCATATGGATTATATATCCATACTTCTACTAGATAACCCTAAATATATAGGTGTATTAAACTAGGTGTCCTTCCTGTCCACAGTTCAAAAGGTATCTTTGGAACTGCTTTACTAGGAACCTTATTTAATAAATACATGGTAGTTTTTAATGCATACATCCACAATGATGATGGTAGAGAACAATGACTCATCATACTCTTAACTATATCCATTAAGGTACGATTACACCTTTCTACTACACCATTTTGTTGTAGTGTACATGGCATTGTGTATTGAGAAAATATTCCATGCTTTTCAAGAAATTTAGCAAATGGGCCAGGACATTGTCCACTTTCACTATATCTTCCGTAACATTCACCACCTTTACTAGATCGGACAATTTTCACTTTTATATCTAATTGTCTTTCTACCTTATTGATAAATACTTCTAAAGCATTTACTGACTGAGATTTTTCATAAATCAAATAAATATATCCATAACATGAAAAATCATCAATGAAAGTGATGAAAAAATTTTCTCCACTAAATAATGGAACATCAAAAGGCCAACATATATCAGTTTGTATAATTTCAAGGAGCTGTGTACTTCTTGTGGCTTCTTTCTTAATTATGTGTTTTGTATGTTTTCTCTTACTACAATTCACACAAATTCCAAGATCAGTAAAATCTAATTATTGAAGAATTTCATTCTTTACTAATCTAGTCATTCTATCTTTCAATATATGACCCAAACGTTTATGCCATAAGTAAGCTGAAGTTTCATTTATAAAACTTCTTTAAGTACCAATATTATGATGCAAGGTCAACAGGGTTTCAGTAAAAAGGTTATCAAGCTTTAATTTGTATAAATCATCACAGAGTATACTAGAACCAATAAGGCAATTATGTTTGAACAAACTAAAACATCCATTAACAAATTTGAAGGAATATCCAACATTATCAAGTCTTGACAAAGAAACTAAGTTTCAAGAAATTGTAGGAACATAAAGGGTTTTGAAAAGATCTATATGATGTTGTATGTCTAAAATCAAACGGTAAGTTCCAAAGGCTTTAACTGTACTTTTACTTGATTTCCCATGAAGACAAATCTTTCATTTGGGTTTATGGTTTGGATCGTAAGGAATCCCTACATCGTGTTAGTAATACGAGTGGTACATCCATAATCAATCCACCAAGTATTATAAGGAACTTCTGCTAAATTAGATTCGAAACATACTAAAGCACTAGGCTTACCTTTCTTTCCGAACCATGCCTTACGTTTTAGACAATCCTTCTGATAGTGTCTAGTTTTCTTATAGAAATGACATCTATCGTTCCTTGGTTCCTTCTTAGAGATTGAAGTTGATGAATTACCCTTATATAATACATCCTTTCCCTTTCTTTTCTCCTTTTTGAAATTCTTTCTAGCTCTTTGATTACCCACGAGATTAATTGAGTGAATTCCTTGTTTCTTAAGCCTTGCTTCCTCTTGAATAAGCATACTTTGTAGTTCATTCACATTCCATTTATCTGTAATAGTATTGTGACTTATTTGGAATGGACCATATTCAAGAGGTAAGGAATTAATAATAAATTGCATAAGGAAACTTTCACTCACTTCCATTCTCATAGATCTTAATCTTGCTGCTATATTTATCATTTTAGTAACATACTCATGCATAGTACGAAAGCCATCAAACTTTATGGTGGTCAACATACCTATTAAGGTTCTAGTAAGAGACTTATCAGCATAATTAGATACTCCTTAGAGTTTTTAGATTTGGAAATTATAGCCTTAATGTTGCTAGCCATAGTCATTCGTATAAACATTAAACTTAGTCTAATTGATCTTTCCCAACATTCATGAAAAGATCGTTCTTTAGCACTGCTATTATTAGTAAGTACAACAGGCTTATCAGTTTGGAGTGCCAAGTAAAGACCTAGGATTCCTAGGTTGAATTGAACTTGTTCACACCATTCATTAAAGTTAAACCTATTAAACTTTATAATAGACGAAGCTTGCGATTGGATAGCAACATAATTGAATGCTGCAAAATTTATATAAGAAATACTCTATGTTAATGCTTTGAATCATAATTTAAACACGTAATTAAAATTAAATACCAAATATATCAACAATAAACATATATTGTGGTTTTCTTTTGGGTAAAACAACAATATATTAAACACATAAATTGATGCTTAGTAATATTTACATAATTGATAATCATTCATACTCTAATTAGATATATTAGTTATCTCTAGATATACTAAATATATCTAATAAAGTATACTAATTAATCACGACGATACTCATTGATATAAAATCAACTAATTAACCTTTGGGTGATTCTTAAATATTTTAGTATCAATGAATTTTATTATACCCATTAAATATATCATTATGTCATTGCCATCATAAGCATCACATTTTCATGGGTAACCATATATCTATTTTAACTTGATATTTATAAAACGTTTCTAATTTGGACACTTTGATGACTAACAAATTATTCATTATATAAATATCAAGTTAAATAAATGATAATAGAAGTCATATTGAAACTAATTCTTGTTCATTCTTATAATTACTTTATTATGTTAACAATCATTAATATATGATGAAAGACAATCAATGGGAGAGAGAACTTTTCATGTCCATTAATGGAACATTTTCAAACCATCCTTAATGAAGAAACATAAGATAAAACAAAACATATTTAATGAATGCAATTAATGGTTTTGATAGTTCCATTTACGTGTCAACTTGGCAGGGAAGCACTTAATATTGTTTTTCCTTTCCCTCATCATCTTGATAACGTGATTTAGGTGGAAACAAAAATGTTTATAAAAGAGAGAAGACATGATTGTTTTCTTTTAAAACCAAAAAAATGCCGTAATTGGTAAGGAAATCACTATAAAATATCTTCTTGATAATATATATAATTATATCATAATAATTATTTATTTAATATCTTAAATGGAAAATTATTGATTCTCAAAACCATTATCTGATACCACATGTAACCTTTCTATCTTGAAAACTTCATCATGTAAATTTAAATACATAAATTAAAGGATCTTAGAATCTAATAAATTTTCACAATAATATAAGCGTAGCTTGATCCATCGTATTTTCGATACTTTATAATCTCCAATAATCTTCAAGATATTCTTAGGCTTTGTTTTCTCTCTCTTGACCTTTGTTTTGTTATTTTTCATATATTATTTGATGGAGAGATACGTGAAAAACTTAATAAGTAGACAGAGAGAGAGAGGAGCTAGTTATCAGTTTAAAATTCAAACGACACCTCTTTTCATTATCCTTATTTTTACGTTCCATCAATGTAAATACATCACATTATTTATTTTAATTAACTTAATATCTCTTATTCAAATAACTAATGGGATTTCATATGTTTAAATGATTAAACCAAAATATATGGCCCATATAATGAAATTATCTAACATTTATCTACCTGCGAGTTCCTCTTGTCAGGCTCATTGGCTAGCTTCTATTTTCAACTTCCAATAAGCTATGTTGGCACACCTCTATCAATGTGTATTAGGTAGCTCAGATGGCCTTCCCTCAAGTAGTCATTAAAATCATAGACAAAGTATTTAGGAGATTTTTATTGTTTGGGTGTAAAGAAATGAAGATTAAATGATTTGAGGTATGTTTACCTAAGTGCCAGGAAGATTTAAACGTGCTTCCTTTTAAAACCATAAACATGGTGATGCTAACCAAAAGAATATGGAGAATTTATAAAGATAACCAATCCTTATGGATGAAAGGCGACAATTTTTGGAATTTCAAGCTTCCAAGTTCTACCTCTTCAACAGTGAGATTTACGGTTAAAATCAAGGGAGCGAGTAAGGATGAAGTTTCGAAACGTGATTGGCAATAACAAAGTCTCTTCCTAAGCTAATAATTGGTCACCATTTGGTCTATTGAAGAATGTAGACTCTTCATTCCCTCTCCAAAAACTCAATTCTAAAGAATTACATAATGGTGGCAATGACTGCATATAAGGAGCTAATAATAGAGGCATTACCTTCTTCAAACTTTACCAACTACTTAAACCACATCTCTTTGAATACCACTATTGAAGACAATGTGATTTAGAAAAACTCAGGATCTGGCAAATTTATCAACTATTTATGCAGGGAAGTTCTACAGTGTGTGCTCCGTAGTCTAAAATGGTGCAATCAGTTACTCTTGCATCCTTCACCCTATGGCTTGTAGTGAAAGGAAGAACCCCCCCAAACATATAAAACAATTATATTTTAGGGTAAACAAAAACTGCAGTATATTCTTCTCTCATATAGAGGCAATATATGTAGACACAATTACACTTTGGATAGAGTTATATTCTAAGAAAAACTATAACAAACACTTATAATTACTCAATCAACCCCTAAAGTATTTCTCCTATGTTTATCCAGTCTAATAGGCTCCTATAATTCCTCTTGCATATACAAAAAATCACTTCCACACTCCCCCTCAAGTTAAAGCATAAATATCCAATATGCCCAACTTACCAATCACATTATGAAATGCCCTTTTTGAAACTGCCTTTATAAGGGAATCAACAAATTAATCTTTAGACTTGACATACAAAACTGAATAATCTTTTGATCTAACTTTTCCTTGATGAACTGTCTGTCAATTTCAATATGTTTGGTATGATCATATTGTATAAGATTATGTGCAATCTCAATAGAAACCTTATTATCGTAATAAAAATTCATAGATTTTGTATGCTCAACCCCCAAATTTGATAGAAAATGCTTAATCTATAATAATTCACATATTCCATGAGCCATACCTCAAAACTTAGTTTCTACACTTGACCTTGCAACAAACTTTTCCTTCTTGCTTTTCCAAGTTATTAGATTTCCTTCCACAAAATTAAACTAATCAGAAGTAGATTTTCTGGTTATTTAATCACCAGCCCAATCTGTATCCGTGTATCCTTCAATGATGGAAACACCATTCTTTGAGAAGAACAAACCTTTTTCTAGAGAGCCTTTCAAGTATCCCTCAATATACTGCATCCGCGTGTTCTTCACTTGGCTGATACATAAATTAACTAATAATATTCACTGCATATGCTATATCTGGCCTAGTATGAGACAAATAAATTAACCTCCCAACTAACCATTAATAGTGTCCTATATCTGTTGGAATTTGATTTAGGAAAATTTCGAGCTTATGATAAGTTCCATAGGCATTTCAGCTGGTTTGCAAGCAAGCATTCCAATTTTAGTTAAGAGGTTAAGCACATATTTTTTTGTGAAAGAGACATTCATTGATTTGTCCTTATTACCTTGATAACTAGGAAGTATTTAAGCTAACCTAGGTCATTTATTTCAAATTTAGTGGCTAAGTGTTCTTGTAGAACTTCATTTCTTCACAATCATCTCCTGTCAATACCATATCATCAACATACACAAGTAAAACTATTACTTTACCTCCTTCATGTTTGATAAACAAGGTATGATCTGCACCACTTTGTTTACAACCAAAAGCTTTCATTGTTATAAAAAAACTCCCAAACTAGGCTCCAGGTGATTGCTTGAGCCCATACAATGAAATTTTCAACTTACAAACTTTATTTCTATTTAATGAACCAAGCTTCACACCTAATGGTAGCTCCATGTATAACTCTTCTTCTATAACCCTTTATTGTAATAAAGATAAGGATGCATAATTAATCTAGCTTGGCTACCGGTTCAAAGGTCTTTTGGTAATCTCAACTCCATACTTTTATGTATAACCCTTTGTATCCAGCCTCGCTTTATATCAATTGATGCTCCCATCAGTCTTGAGTTTCAAGTATATAACCATCTACACCCAATTGTTTTCTTTCCTTTTTATAATGAAATAAGGTCCCAAGTAGAGTTACTTTGCAAGGCTTCCATCTCTTCATTCATTGCCTTAGTCAACTTTGGATCATTCAAAGCTTCCTACACATCAATAGGAACAGAAACACTAGATAGTTGATTAATAGCTAGTGTATATGAATCAGAAAATTTTTTAGTTGAAATATAATTATTAATAGGGTATTTGACATTGACATTAAGATCAGGTTCATATTGTTTCTTTGGTATGCCTTGTTCTTTTGTTCAGTCTTTTTTGGTATCTTGGAAGAGGAATAAGAAACTCATTACTAGAATTATTAGATATTGGACTTAAGATTCCCTGAGAGTTATCATTTTGGATATTCTGGATTGGCCCTTCAATTAGTGGTGTTAAAGTAGGCAAGTCTATATTACTAGGTTATTCTTCAGGGCTATCATTGTTGTCAACTTCTTCTAGTTATAATAACTCATTTGCATTGCTTGGAATATTAACAACTTCGTCCAGTTCTAAGCACTCATCTACATTTTCTGATATGCCTTGTAACATATTCCCTCCACCATCATTATTATTTCCTCCACTAGCATTCTCCCCCTAAAGGGAAGATGTTAAAACTCCCCCCTAAATAATATGATTCTAACTTCTAAAAAGAGCCATCCAAGGTTATATGCTATTTTTGAGTTTAAGGATCATAACATCGATACCCTTTTTGAAAATTTGAATATCCAATAAACACATATTTTTGCACAAGAATCAAGTTTAGTTCTTAAGATTTTATAGATATGAATATACACTTTATAGTCAAAAAATCTAGTTCAAGTTTGTGGAGATGAGGAATTGAAAATAATGATTGCCTTTTCTATTAAGGAGTTTGAAAATCTAAAACCCATCTCAGCGATCTATTAATGAGATACACCATAGATTTTACCACCTCCCCCAAAAAAAGTGACATGTTCATCCCAAACAGAGAAGCATAGGCCACCTCTAATATTCGTCTATTCCTCTGTTATGCTGAGTCGTTCTGTTATAGAGTATAAGTGCATAAGATTTGATGCAAAATTCCAAGCTGATTCAAAATACTTCTAAAGTGGCAGCTATAAATTCCATAACATTATTAGTTTTCCATACTTGAATTGGTTTTTGATATTGAGTGCTCACCATATTGTGAAATTCTCGAAATGTCATACAAACATCACTTTTTTTATAAGTAGTGATATCCAAGTCATATATATGCATTTATTAATGAACATAAAAAGTATTTAACTTTAAATAACGAAGGAATTTTTGCAAGTCCCTATACATCCAAATGTATAACTACAAATGGCTTAGAACTTTTTATTTAAACTAGGTAAATAAAGAACACGATAGCTTTTTGCACGTTCACAAACATCATAATAAAAATCTAAATCACTTAAGTTTGAAAAAAGATGTGGCTGTAATTTTTTAAGATATCTAAAAAAAAGATGCAACTGTCGATGCCATAACTAAATGTTTGCTCATGCTTTTTCTTAACTATTAGTTTGATATACATGATTGAATTTTTTTCCTTGATTCTCCATTAATTCCAAGTAATATAGTTTGCCCCATTTAACAGCATAACCAAGAGTCTTCTAGGTTAGAATATCCTCAAAAACACATAATGAAGGTTATAGTACATTTTAGAGTTGAAGCAATTTGTCTATCAGAAAGGAGATTATACTTAAGGGATGGCTTGACTGAGACTTAATTTAGTGTAAGAGAATTAAATAACGTAACAAATCTTTGCCCTATAACAGAGCATATACTACCATCAACTTGGAAACAATGGACTGAGGGAATGGACTAATGGAATGAAGTAATAATGGTGGAATTGAATTTGCTAGTGTGCAGCTGCTATAGTTGCATGATGTGTTGCTTAACTATGGCATCATAGTTTTGACTAGGGTTGCTCAAATGATGCTAGAGTTGTTAGTTTACATCTACTATTAGTTGGAGCTGTATGAATGTTTGGTTGGTGTTGCATAGTTTGTGTGAGCATTGTTAAAAAAAGAAACAAATGTAAAATAATTTTGAGTAAATAAAGAGCACATTCTTTAAAACTAAGCAAAAATTTGACACTAATGAAGGTAAATTCAACACTACTCTGATGCTATGTAAAACAATGATGTTTTAGGGAAAACAAAAACTGTAGTACATTCTTCTCTAATATGGAGGCAATATATATAGATACAATTCCAATTTGTATATAATAATATTCTAAGAAAAACTGTAACAGACTCCTATAATTACTCAATCAATCCCTAAAATATTTCTCCTATGTTTATCCAATCTAATTTCTCCTATGTTTATCCAGTTTAATAGACTCTTATAATTACTCTTGTATATACAACAAATCACATCCATAAAAACTTTTTTCAATGCGAATTCACTAGAGTTGCATAGGAAATGGTCTTGGGCAAGTACAACACGAGTGAAGGCCCTAAATATTGGCACAATATAGTATAATGAAGTTCAACAATGAAACATACTAGCAAAAAAAATAGATGGGTTTATTGTCTTTCCTTTTCGTATCTTCTTACATCAATACGTGATGAAAGGAACATGCCCATTTTCTTCAACCTCAGCCAAAGTAGAGAGATTCACCAATGAGCTTATTATCAAAGTAAGAAATCTAACTAGCTTATCCAAAAACAAGTTCAAAGATACTTCTTCTGTAGAAATCAGGTGGAATATATGTTAAACCTCGACACATAATCATGGTGATGTAGTATGTAAGAATGCACAATCATCAATGACTTTGAACATATGAGTGATTGGTGATCTAGTAGTAGCCTCACCTTGCTAGTCTCTAATGTATCTCTTATGTACATTTTAATTACCCTTGTGGCTTAATTCAATTTTTTCAAAAAATAAAATAATAAAAATAATAAACTCAATCAATCAATTTTTATTTAATATAAATACTAAAAATTAAAAGCATAAATAAAATCAAATGGGTCTTTAAAATAATATTGAGATACAAACAATATTGTTAATGAAATTTTTTAGTAAATAAAGAATTCATTATCAAAGAATTGGTAATCACTGAAACACTATCGAATAAGTTTAGTGTTATCTATCAATAAATGCTAAAGAGTTAAATATTCAAATTTTAATATAAAAGGTAATCATTAAAATTTGAACGCATGTTACTTTTGTATATCATTAAGACATCTCTTTCTATTGAAAAACAATTATGCAAATCCTTTAATCGATGAATTCAACATAATATAAGTAATTGATGTATGATTATGCATATATTGTAATTTAATGCTTTTATAATCTATGTGATTATTTGTTAATTTTATGTGATTGTCCTTAAATAGAACAAGGTTACAAATGCATTGTTATTATTTGTAGTGTATCCATTATTATTATCCATATTCTATTAACTTAACAATTGTGTTTGTGTTGATTCAAGTCTTCAAAAAGATTACATATCAAAATCATGATTTTGATTATCTTTATCATGTAGAGCAATTTTTGCTCTTCAATATGTCTATGTATTTGTTATGATATGTTTATGTTACTTTATTGAGTTAGATAAATAAGAAAACTATTTGTATAGGACATGAGAGAAATGTATACCATGCATTGTTGAATAATCTTAAACAATGAATGTGTTTTTTTGTAATAACATAAATACCAGAAGGAGATAAACCAAACATAAATACAATTACTAGAGGAAACAACTACAAATGGTTCAACCTCTGTCGATACATACTTCTAAAAACTTTGGTGCTATAAACTCCTATGTTATTTTAAAAAATAGTAACAAAAAAGTAGTCAACCTATAAAACACCCCCTATAGATGGGTGTTACCATTTGGTACAATGGCTAACATGGGAGCATTACAGTTGCCTCTACCATCGCATGGGAGGGACATGACCTGTGGTGCTCTGGCTCCTCAAGAAAGTAGTTATTTCCTCCCGTGAAGGGTGTCTTTAGTAGTGGCTAGTGAAGAAATTTCCCCTATTCCCATCCCACTATTATGTCTAGTGGTGGAGCCTATTGTATCTGGTGGTGACTAGGAGGGAGCTTTTTGTATTTGAAGGTGGCTGGGAAGGATGCTTCCTTGGCCCACTATTGCTTCTTCTCGCTAGTGTAGTCATGTTTTCCTCTGCTACTATTGTTTCTTCTCGCTAGTAGTCATCATCTAGGTAGGAAACAAACTCTTGCTAATGACTATTAGCCCCTTAGCACATGAAGGCATTCCACAGCTAGCTAGAAAAATGCCTTGGGTTGAAGGTTAATTGGGTCTCACACATGACAGCGACATGTGCTCTAAGGTAACTTATCAAGTTAAATCAAGCATGGTGTGAGTTTCGTTAAAGTTTTGGACCCTATACCGACCAACTTGGCTAAGGCTAAGTTCTTGATGAACTAAGGACTTAATATATGCTCAAACAAATGGACCATAACTAATGGACTTGACACATATAAGCATTCGACCAGACCAATGTGCTTTGAAAGGCTTTAGGCTTGGATGATACATCATCAACAGATAGAGATTATTGAGAGATCTTGGATGATGTGGTAGATAAGATCATAGAAGATAGACATCAACTCCAAAAGATAAAGATCATATGGAAGGATCATTTGAAGATAGTTGAGATTTTCATGGATATGGATATATCATTTCTAGATAGATGGAACCTCTTATCTTATTAGTTATGATGTAGATAAATCTTATCAAATAGAGTCCTATTTAGATGGGGATGCCATCTTATTGGATAATGTGATGTAATCTGATTAGGATAAGAAGTGATTTAGTTAGTTGAGTTTAATTAGGATTATAAATAAATAGCTCATTTGAGCCTTACTCCTCACATCATCAGATTGAGAGAGCATTCCTTTGTATATTTTGATAGAAATAATGAAGGTTATCTTTTACTGTATCTTTTTCGTGCTCCTATTGTTTTCTTTGTTAGTTAGGTGCTTTCTTAATAATCTTCAAAAATGTAAGAGTTAAAACTTGAGGGTTATGAGGCATTCAAAAACAAGTCAGTTTGTCAACGATCACTTGGGAAGCCTTAATCTTGCTTGAATAGACCTAAGTGAGACTGTCATGCAAAAGAGTAGACACAAATTGTGGTACAAGTTTAGTGTTTAGAAAATGCTTGTAACAACTAGTGTTAGAGCCATACTTCAATATGGTTGGAGGTAGCAATTTGATAGAGTGCGTCAATAAAGTGGAAGCACTCATAGGGCCAATTCCTTAAGGAGAGGAAGAGACAATATTTTCAAGATTTTGGAAGAGCAAAACCAACAATGGCAATATCAAATAGTAGATTTGATGAGGGCAGAAGAGGAGACAAGGTTTGAGATGTTGATCCTAAGGTATGATATTGCAACACAGGATGTTGGACTTGATGAGAGCGCCATGATGAAGGTGCATGAACCCAATGTTTTTGAGAGTGTGTAGAATGCGAAGGAGCTTGATAACTTTTTGTGAGATATAGAGCATAATTTGTAACTGTTAAGGTACCCAATGCTGAAAAGGTCAATATAATGATCATATACTTGGATAGAGATGCCAAGCTTTGTTAGAGAATGAGGACCTCTACAGAAATCAATACGAGTAGGAGAAGATGAAGAAGAAGATAAAGGATCAATTCCTTCCAATGAATACTTCTTGGCTTGCAAAGGATGCCTTTAAGAAGCCAAAACAAGATGAATCGATATGAAAGTATGTTAAGAAGTTTAGCTCTCTATTACTGGACATTGGCAATACGTCAGATAAGGACAAACTCTTCAACTTTTTATCTGGGTTACAACCATAAGCGAAATGGGGTTGCAAAGGCAAAATATAAAGGATGTGGTTGGTGTAATCACAACTGTTAATGCCTTGGTGGATTTCCAAGTGACAAAGGAAACTAAGGCGACTCTTCTTCTTCTTCTTTAAAGGGAAAATGCCTAGCCCATTAAGAGAAGAGTGAGGGGGAAAAGAAGAAAGACTCTAAGAAATGAGATTTCAAAGGGAATGACAAGTAAAATGGTGGCTTCAAGAGTGGGGAGACATCCTTTAAGAAGGGAAAACCTGCTTGTTATAGATACAATGGTGCACATTTTGTGATAGAATGTTTGAGGAAGGAGAAGCTAAATGCCTTGGTTGTAGAAGAAAAGGAAGAGGATTCAAACGCGGTAATGAATTTAATCGCCTTATTGAATATGGTTAAAGGTAAATCTAACCCTTGTAACAAGTTAATTATGTTGGAATATAAGTCAATAGGAAGGAGGTAATCACAATGCTGGATATAGTGCGACACACTCTTTTATCGTGGAAAGGATGATGCGTAAGTTGGAGCTTAAGGTGTCAAAGACCCTGAAAAAGATGAAAACCCTTATAAGTAAGGCACAGGTGATGGTAGGAGTTAATTATGATGTCTCAATGAGCATAGGAATTTGGCGTGCCAATTTAAATTACACGATCATACCACTTAAAGATTTCAAGATGATACTAAGGATCGATTTGTTAAAAGTAGCTAAGGTTGTGTTATATCTAGGTTTGGAAGGTATGATGATCATGCATGAAAAAAATTCCTTCTATGTTAATTGTTTTAGATCAAGTGGTGGAACGATGGATGATATAACGATGATAGCACATATGTTGGACATGAGCATTAAGAAAGGGTTGGAGAAAGGAATAGAGACCTATCTCACTACTTTATGGGAGATTGATGACACCACATAGTGGAAATCCCCGATGTAGCTGCAAGTTTGTTGAGGGAGTTTTATGATGTAATATCGAAAGAGTTGCTTAGGACTCTTCCCCTTATTGAGAGATCAATTATAGGATCAAGTTAGCTTGTAGATTTGTCCTACCTGCTCACGCCCCATATGGGATGTCCCTATTGGAGTTGAAAAGCTTCGAAAACAACTTGGTGAATTACTGGAGGCAAGGTTCATCCAACCTTCCAAAGCCCCATATTGTACCTTGGTGCTGTTTTAGAAGAAGTAAGATGGAATACCTCAGATGTGCGTAGACTATCGAGCCTTGAATAATGTAATAATAAAAAACAAGTATCTTGTTCCCTTAGTTCAAGATTTGATGGACAAATTATCGAGGGTTGTGGTTTTCTCAAAGTTGGATCTTCAGAGTGAGCATTGGCAAGTGCAGATAGTTGAGGACAATAAGCAAAAGACAACATATGTGACTTGGTATAGATCATACGAATTCTTATTCATGTCGTTTGGATTGACTAATGCCCATGCAACATTTTGTAACCTAATGAATGTGTTTCATGATTTCCTTGATGAATTTATTATGGTGCATCTCGATGACATTATGATACATAACACAAATATGACAGAACATGTGGAACACAGTTGCAGATCAGATTCTTGGGTCACTTGGCGAGCAAAGGTCAGGTTAGGATGGATCCAAAGAAAGTGAAAGTGATAGTTGAGTGGTAGATTCCCAAAATAGTACAAGAGTTGTGGAGTTTTCTTAAATTGGCTAATTGCTATAGGTGATTTATAGTTAGATACTCGAAGAAAGTGATACTATTTACAAACTTGCTAAAGAAAAATTAAGAATGATATTAGTAAGATACATGTTAGGAGGCATTTGAGATAGTTAAAGCTGCTATCTCAACCGAACTTGTATTAAAACTGCATGAGTTTAATCTTCCATTTGAGGTACATATGAATACATTGAACAAAGCTATTAGTGAAGTCCTAATATAAAAAGTTATCCAGTAGCATTTGACAACCCAAAAAAAGTTATCATGAAGCAAACCCAGTGGTAGAAGTTTCATGCTAAATATGACTTCGTGTGGGAACATAAATTGGGGAGGCACAATAACGTGGTAGTTGCCTTAAGTTGGAAAGAGGTGTTTATGACTTATATACCATTACTAGGGTAAAGCCTAAGATGTTGAAACAAATCAAAGCGATAGCTTCAGTAGACAACACATACTGTAAGTTAATCTCACGAGTCAAGAAAGGTGTTATTTGTAGGTTTTGGCTCGATGATGATGGACTATTGATAACTAAGAGTAGTCAAGTGTACATACCAAGTTTTGGTGGCTTACCCAGATAACTATTAAAGGAGACTTATGACTCACAGTGGTCTGGTGACCTTGGAGTTTAGAGGGTGATGATGCTCCTAACTCATTCCTACTAATGGATAAAGATGGAGAATGATATAGAGTTGTATATCATGACATGCCTTGTATGTCAATTGGATAAGCTGAAGCAGAAGAAGGAACCCAGTTTGCTACAATCTTTATCTATTATTGAAAGATTATGGATGTCAATTTTGATGTATTTATTAGTGGGTTTTTAAAGGTGGATAACATGGTGACAATTATGGCGATTGTGGATCGATTCTCTAAATATGCAATCTTCGGGCCAACACCAACATCTTATCCTTTAGACATTACAACAGAGTTGTTATATAAGAACATGGTGAAATACTTTGGAGTCCTTGTGGACATTGAGAGTGACTAAGATAACCCAAGTGGGAGTAATCAAAAAGTTCATGAATCTATTTATGATGAACCTTGTTTGCGACTCAGTAATTAAGGATTTATTCCCCAACTATGTTTAAAATAGAAGAAGGAAATTCACATGATTATCCCATCAGAAGATGATGAGCCAACGAATGTATATGAGGCTTTTAATGGTTTTGCCAAAAAAAAAGGATGAAAGTAATGAAAGAAGAAATGACTTTTTAAAGCTCAAATCAAGGGTGAGACTTGGTGGATCACCTTAATGGGCACAAAACTACCATGAACAAATAAGTTCTCAAAATAAAACAAAATTTTGATGGTAGTATCAAAATATACAAAGCATGCCTCGTGGCTAAAGGATATATATAACAAAAGGGAATCAATAATGACAAAACTTTTTCACTTATTGTGATGTTTGCTTCTATTAATCTAAACTTGGCTATAATAGCCATTTTAGATCTTGAATTACATCTAATGGAGGTAAAGACCAATAGATTTTAAAAAGATAGGCCAAGAACCTAAAGGGTGTAGTTGGAAGTCTAATGTATGCAATAATGTGTACAAAACCACATATTTATTATGTTGTTGGAATGGTGAGCATATATGTGTCAAATCTATGACAAGCACGTTGGAAAGCAATAAAAAGAATATTGAGGAATTTAAAAGTTGCAGCGGACTATGCACTATGCTATTGAGTCAATGACCTATGCATACAATTATATACAAATGTAGAATGGGAAGAAGATTTATGTACAGAAAAAATCTACCTCTGGATTTGTATTCTTACTCAATAATGGAGCAATATCATGGAACAGTAAAAAATAATCTTATGTTTCACTGTCTATAATGGAAGCTAAATTTGTAGCATTTTCAGTAGTTATACATGGAGCTGTATGGATTTGATGATTCTTGGTTCATCTAGGAGTCACTAAAAGCGAAATTAAACCAGTGACTATTAACTGTGATAGTTAAGCAGCAATCATTTATACAAAAGATCCTATATTTCATTGTAAAAGCAAGCATATAGATACCAGGTATAATTATGTAAAAGGTATAGTTACAAAAGAGTGAACATGAATTATATAGTTACATAAGATATAGTGGCAAACCTAATTCCAAAGATGTGTATATTGGGCAAGTGAAGACACTGGGCTTACATAGATATTGAAATGTAATAAGTAACATTTCTCTTTATATGTTCATTTGTTGTAATATTATATTTAAACGAGAATGTTTGATGGAGATTGTTTATTTTGTGTAACTATATATACACAAACACACAGACACACACACAAACACACATATATAAAGATGGAGAGAGAGAAGAGAGATACAAATCAATAGCATATAAGACAAATCAAAGATTGGCTTTCTCACATAGGCAATTACCTTTAATGATTTGTGATCACTAGAGATGAGGTAGGTTTAAATTTTATTATCTAGGTGATAATTAGAAAGAAAAAACTTAAACCATAAATGTTGCCTTAAATTGTAAGGAAGGTGGTACAGAGTCATTAAATTATCATTATATTTGTCTTAAGTTGCTAGATGAAAGTTCTGAAAATTTTTTCTTTAGAGTATATAAATGAATTCAAGTTAAAGATTCAATATGTTTGAACTAACATCTGTATAGTATTTTGTGAATAAAAGACATTTATATAGAGATAATATAAGTTAATACTATAACAGTTGACTCATACAATATGTTCAAATACAATCATAAAAGGGATTAATGTAATTTACAAGATCTTAACTTATATTGTGTGAGACCCTTAAGGTTAAGATGTCTTATTAAATACCCTTAAGACTCTTATCTAATTCTTGAGAATTAAATTTAAGATTTATTACTTTAGATTGTTACTAGGAGATCATATATTATGCAATCTTACAGAGAGATTTTCATTTTACTTAAAGACTTGCACAAAACATATTCAAAGGTGGCCACTGTATCTTAGAATGATAATTAAATACAATCATGATATAATGAAATAAATAAGATAAAAAAGAGATTTGATTGCGAAATATAACGTATAATATCTACTAATGAGCATATTGGTCCTAAGATTGATTCATTAATTGAGATGTCACATACTCTTAACAGATGTATGATAATGAGCTCTCGTTGTATGCTGGTCGCACGTGTTATTGGATTTGTATGAGAATTGTAAAATTTCAATCGATTAAACTCATTTATGTGTGAGCGTGAGATGATAATTACAAAAACATCCTTGAGTGAGTTTAGTGTTATTGGTTAATAACTGCTAAAGAGGTAGTTAAATGTCAAAGTTTCAATATAAAAGATAATTATTGGAATTTGAATATATGTTAGTTTTCATTTCTGTAGATCATTCAAAGATGTCTTTCGATTAGAAAACAATTATATAAGTCCTTTAACCAATGAATTCAATATAATATTCAAGTAAATAATATTATGTATGGTTATGCATATATTGTAATTTGACCCTTTTATAATATAAGTGATTATTATTAATTTATGTGTTTTATAATATATGTGATTATTATTAATTTATGTGATTATCCTTTAATATGTTTAATTATATTCTTACAAGAATTATGTGCAAGTATCCAATGATTACAATACTAGACGAGAACTTTTAAATCATGAGCCAAAACAACCAAAGCCACATAAAAAAGGGAAGAGTTAGTGCGAATTAAGAGTTAGGGCGAGTGTATGTGATCATGATTTATCGCGATTACTTAAAGGAGGACATATAAAGCACTAAGGTTTTATTTGGTAACCAGTAGTAAAGAGTTAGGAATATAAATACAACTTTTATTCCTTAACTTTTAGTTGTTTGGTTATTGATAATACATAAAATAGGTAATGTCAAAACATGAATGAATTTTAAACAATCATGGACTTTTATTCTTAAGGGGAGCGTGGGTATAAGTTGAAATTAAATATCGGAAATAAGAGATAATAGATATTTTAGAATATTATCAAGTTATCATTAAAATATTATTAAGATATTGTCAAGACACAATTAAGTTCCATGTTGACTCTTATTTTTGTGACTCTGCAATTCTCAAATGGAAACCATGTAACATTTATTGCTAAAATGCAGGTACTCACACTACAAGGAAAATGAGAAATACCGACGAAAAAATACCGACGGTATATAAACCGTTGGAAATACCGACCGAAATAACGTAACCGTCGGG
>JANIJH010000225.1:21657391-21688634 GCA_024520975.1 Erythroxylum areolatum | reverse complement strand
CCCCCCATCTTTACATGGCAAAATAGTATTACTAGTGGTGGTAGACCATTTTTCCATATATGTCATATCCTTCCATTTTTTTCATCCATATACAACAATCTATACTGCTCATCTCTTTTTTATCAGGTTTTTAAATTACATGGCATGTTGGAATCGATCGATGATGATCAAGATACTTTCACTAACTCATTTTGGATGGAATTATTTTGATTTAGTGGCTTTAAACTCTCTTTCAATTCAACTTATCATCCCAAATAAATGGTCAAATAGAAGTTATCAACTGCTTTTTGGAGATGTATCTTCAAGGCTTCACTAGTGACCATCCCTTATGCTAGCTTAGTTGGGTTACACGTACAGAATAGTGGTATAATTCTATACATCTTTAAAACCCACACCTTTTGAGATAGTGTATGGTCATCCTCTGTCAAGATTATTATCTTACTGTCCTAGTCTTTCCAAAATTGAAGACAACATCTATTGGCATATTTAAAGGACCACATATTCTAGGCCCAACAAGTGATGAAGTTAAATTTCGACTCCCATCACCAGGACATTCAATTTAAAGTTAGTGATTTGGCAATTTTCAAATTACAACCTTATCAACAGATCTCTCTGACTTCCAAACATAATAAGAAACTATTTCTATATTTTTATGGACCATTTTTTATTGAAAATTGGACAGGTTGCTTATTGCCTCACCCTCTCCTGAAGTTAAAATTCATCATGTCTTTTATATTTCTTGTTTGAAGAAGCTTTTCGGTCCAGGCAATACAGCCCCAACCTTACCAACATTTTACAAAGATGTTGTACCATATACACCCAAAGCGGTGTTGGCTTTTAGAATTTTTGTTGGCACCCAACAAATTCTAGTCCATTGGGATGGTCTTTCACTAATTGAAGCTTCTTGCGAACTAGTTTCAGCTATTTTTTAACATCATCCCTCTTTGCACCTAAGGTCGAGCGCTTTCTAAAAGGGGAGAGTAATGTTGCAGATCAGCAATAACAAACATTACAACTCGAGAAAAGGGAGTTTGATTGGGTGGTTCCTTTTGACCAAGTCTACAAGAGATTCACATATAAAGTTTATTTTTAATTTTGAATTTGAATTACAACGGTTTCTATTTTTTGGTTAAGATTTTATAGCTTTTATCAGAAGTTGTTGGGAGATACTAAGGCAGTCAAGAGGAATTTATTTAAGTTTTTTGAAGTTGGAAATAAGGTAAGGATAATTTTACTAGAAATCGAAGGGTTTTGTTTGTCCTGTGATCAGAAATTGGTCCGAGACCTGTAAGTATAACACATATCTTGACATGACGGAGGCACCAATTCGCAGCTATTTAATGTCTAATGATGTTTGTATAAGCTGGAATCATGCCTTAATTCTTCGTAAATAACGTATCTTCCTCAAATTCTCTTGTGCTTGGTCTGATGTCATCCATTTTCAACTGGTTCTTCTTCCCCTGTAGTACATTTTCACTGAAATGTAGGCAAGTGAACGTGGCCAACTTTCCAAGAGTTATTGCGTTCCTTGCAAATACTAACATTACAAACACATTCACATTGTATAGCAAAGAAAAGTTTTGAACATATATCTAAAGTTGGGAAAGGAATTAGGTTCTCCATTAGTGCCACAAAACAAGGACAGCTATTTGGTGTAAAATCCAAGCCGACACCAAGAAGTCCACTTAGGAAGTGCAACCATAATTTTTCTCATTTCACTCTTTCTTACTTTCAACATCTCCATAATTTGTCTCTTTACGCGGAAAAGGAAGAGCTTTTTCCACAGTTCAAGGATATGACTTCCCTTTGTTTTGATGCGGCCACATTCACACGCATCTCCTACTAGTAAATACACATACCCACCACCAAAAGAAAAGAAAATGGGACCTTTGATTAGAAATAGTTGCAACTTTAGTGGTTGTAACCATTTATAAAGTGATGTCCTGGTGGGGGCAATAAGACTCACCACAGGGCATATGCCAGGAAAGAAAGATACAAAGTGGTAAGATGCTTCCACAATTATAATGTGGGGAGTGTGCAAATATGGTGGGTGGATTTTGCTTCAAGTCTTTTTCAACCCTAAATTATTTAAGGCTTTAGTGATTTCTTTGGTGGGGTATTTCGTCAGATCAAATACTATATTGGTATCTTTTTTTGGTCCCTCCTGTTGTTTCACTCCCTTTAGATAATCAAATTGGTGTCTTTGTCGATCAGTACAGGAATAGAGCACCCACTTTTGGAAGACAACTACCTTCAGCATCTGCCTTGGCTGTTACTATCAGTACACGTAAGTTGTAACCCTTCTTAAATACAGACAACGAACCAGAAAAGGTTGATCAAGATCAATGTTTAGAATTTGAGGGATCAGTAATTCTTTAAGAAATGAAAATACGGAAATCCCGGAGTAGAGAAGAGAGCCATCAAGGGGGAAGCGAACTACCTTTGCAAATGGGATGAATTCATAAGTCGTAACTCAATAACTCATCACCCTTTAAGCAACAAGCATGTTGTGTGAGGATCCTGATTGCGCAAAATTCAATCTCATACTGATGAATAACATCGCTGGAGGCCCCTCTTCTTTTCAAGTAGTGTACGACTAATGCTTAAACCTCAGGAGTCCCAACCCGTCGCCACTAAATGATACCCACCTTTCTTTACTATTCTCAATGATCTTAGTCCCTCAGTGGACAGACCTACACAGTAGCTAACTAATGAGCAATTTCGTTTGAGATTTGACTTCTATTATTGAGGTTTATAACGTTAACATTCCCACTATAAATGTCTCGCTCTGGCACTCAATAAAGCAGCGAAATTATTGGTGGTACTCAAAGCATTGGTGAATATAATGCCACAAACTTAGCAAAACTAACTAATTAGATGTATTTTTAAGGAGAGAACCTACAGCAACTACTTTTTAAAACCTGGGAAAATTGTAACGCAATCTTTTTCTGTTAAAATGGTATTTGAGGTTAGATTTAATTTGTTTTTAATTATCTAATTAAATAATATATATTTATAAATCAAATTTAATTTATAGCAACATATCCTCACTATTCAAATATTAAGAATTTAGTTCTGATTAATCTTTTTCTGACATGATCTTTTTGTTTAACTTAAATTTTTTTCATATAATGTTCTAAGTATGAAATTAATTTATATTCTATTTGAATAGAAGCATATTATACTAATCGAAAATATTAGAACATTCTTTCTAACTATTTTAAAATACCAAATTATATATTAATTTTTCAGTTACTTTCATATATTTTATATTATATCCAATGACTACCAAACAAGTTGCCACTTGCTAGGATAGGTTATAAATAATATTAACATACAACAATCCATATGCGTGTTACTTAGATTTCAAGTAGATGATCACTTTGTTTTCATTTATTTTTTTCCTTTTTTGTTTTCAAATTTAGTAAAATGAATTTTTAGTTTTTAGTTTTGGTTTTTGATTTTAGTTTTCCAAATTTATGAAAACTACAAAAAGTGATTCTTTTTGTTTTCTATTTTTTATTTTTTCATAATCTGATTTACTATCACCTAAAAATGTATTATTTAATTATTTAATATATTAATTATTAAACATTATTAATAATTTAATTTAATATTATATTTAAATAATTAAATTAAAAATTATTTAATTTTATAATAAAATTTTCAAATTTAAAATATCTTCAAAATATATAATTTCAAATAAAATTTTGAAAAATAATTTATTTTTAAGTTTTATACAATATATAATTATTATCAGTAATAAAAATATAACTATATTGACATTATCAATCAAACAAAATTTTGTTTTTATTTAAAAACACTTTTTGGTTATTAATGTCAAAATAATTATATTTTTATTACTGATAGAAGAACATAAATTAAAAAATCTATTTGGTTTTTAATGTCAATATAATTATATTTTTATTACTGATAGAAGAACGTAAACTAAAAACATAAAAATGAAAACTGAAAATCACAACAAAAAAACACAAGTAAAACTAAATGGCTTCTTTTATAATTATCATAATAAGCATTTCCATGGATATATAAATAATGCTTTATACAAATTTCTTGTATCGGTCAAGTTTAGTAAAATTATTCTCTAATAAATACTTATATTTTTTAAGTATATTCGTAATTTAGTTAATGAGATCATCATTTCTTTCATAATAAAAAAATATATCGTGCACTAATTTTTCTACTTTATTATTATCTAGTCTTAATGGAGTAATAACTAGGAACAATTTAAGAATAATACATGAATATAATATAGATCTCATAATTATAATCTCAGTGTAATTTTATTTATAAAGTATATTTACTTTATGAACTTTGTCTTATGCAATAGCTAATTAAATAAATATATATAAGATAAATGATGTCATTATTTAACTACACCATAAATATATAACCAATGAATTTATAGTAGGGCATAAACCAATACTCACATAAATTAAATCATCCCCAAAGGGACATAATTAAATGTCTGCTCGATCAAACTTCATTCTTGGTGATCCGTCGATGCATGTCAAAGGAAAAGGTCTACATATGCTATATTTAACATCTTTGAAGTAACATATATACGTGGTAACACTGTGAAGTTGTTCATGTCACATTTCTCCTCTTCTTGTTACTTTTGTTTCATATTTCTTATTATACTGACAAAACGACTTTTAATCATAACTAAGTGAAAAAGTTAATAGTAATTAAATGGATATTTGTAGACCTGGCAACTTGCTTTTAGGATCTAGTGGGATTACTCATTACACATACGTGGAGAGTGGTGAAGTTGCCAACAAGAAATTAAAACCTCAAAGACCTGAGCGGCACTTCTGTTGAGTCCAAATATGTGAGTCAAAGTCACCTACGAGCCTATCGGGATAATTTGATATTTTGGATATAGATGACCCCTCTTAACATTAAGGAAGATACTGGTGGATGTTCAAACATTAATAAAGATACTGGTGGATGTTCACTATCTTCGATAAAGGATAGCGATAATGATAATTGGGAATATTGTCCTATGTGTAATCTTTTAATTCAATTACATTGGAACAACACTACACACCTTTTATATACAAGGGATGAGTATCATAAGAAAGGTAAGCACATTATCCTCTATTCTCTGTTGACATGAATGTCGTACTAAACACATTGAGGGAAACTCTGACATTCTGAGTATTTCTTGTAGATCAGTGCACAAAAGAGGGAGTACGTACCTTCAAATTTTGGATGTAACAATTGTAGGCAAATATAATTTACAGTGGTATCATTTAATATTGTTTGTGGGAAGCGCACAAAGCTTCACCTCACCCATCCGAATTATTCTTTACCTGACCTGAGTGTTTTGGCAAAAGAAAATGAACTCCCAAGGAAGCAACCAATATACGATTGGAGGAAATGCCATGCCCGCTACTGAAGGAAGCAATCCAGTTATTGATCCCATTAGAGCCACTAACACATCAAACTAAACCTCCGTCACTGAATTATTGCAACAGCAAGTCAATTTACTAATGCAAGAAAAGCAACATGTGCACACTTCTCAGCCACTTTATGAGGGCACCCTTTCGACATCACTTTCGACTCACCCAATATATCATACCTGGGAGAAATCTCGTAGCTGATAGTCCATTAATACCTGATATTCTATTGTAATAGCTACTAAACATATTTAAAATGTCGACGTCGGATACTTACAGTGGGTTACAAGACCCTATCGATCATATCCACAACTATGAATTTCACACAACATCCAGCACAATTGAGAGTAAAACTTTTTCTTCGAGTTCTGACAGAAGCAACTATTAATTTATGTCCAATAGTCAATCGATTGGTTGTAGTTTAATGATAACATAATTAATAAAGGTATTCTTTATCTTTATGTATTAATTGAATTTAATACTTTAATACTAAAGATAAAATCTTTGGAATAATTAATGTATAATTTAAATTATGATGAGATCATAATTGTAAGATTCAATTTGCATTTTGTATTATTCTTAAATATTCATAGTTGTAGTTTCATCAAGACGAAATATTACTGAAATGGTAAAATTAGCGCACATTATGTTTCTTTCTTATGAAGAAAGTAATTAATCTTATAAATTAAAGTATGGAGATATTTGGTTGGCCATGACATGTTCCTAGACATCAATTTTGATCTATGATTATAAATTGTTTAATTGAAGAATTAAAGATAAATAAAAAAGGAGTTTTAATTTATCTAATTTTAATTATGAATTAGAATTATAATTTATAATCATTACCAATATATTAGGAACCTAATGAGTTATACATTAAAAAGCAATTTGTGAAAGAAAATCAATTTGATTAAGCTGAACTAATTATAAAGTTTGATAAACTTTAGGGATCAAATATGAGATATTTTATTTTATTAAATTAAATTAATTAAAATTTGATTTTGATTTTGATTTTGATTTTAATTATAATTAAAGAACTTAATTTTAATAATAATTAAAGAATTTAATTTTAATAAAAATTAAAAATCCTAATGATTTTTATATTAATAGGAAGAACATTTTGATAGTATACGTTTGAATAACTCGTAGTTGACAAATCAGAAAAGTTTTAAAGGATTTTCAACGGGAACACATACAAGCTACGATTTCTTCAAATTAATCAATTATTAAGATCTACTCGAAATCTGTAAAAAAGTTTTGGTTTTAATTGCGCCCGTGATTCGATCATGGTTGGATTCCAACAACATCATCATCATGGTATCAGAGTTCACAGTTATCCATAATAGCTTCTTTTCATTAGCTTACTAAAATATTTATATCTCACTTCGTGATTATAGATATGGCATGCATGATCTCCATAATGTAAAGGAGCAATTAAAGCCCCAGTGATTATTTACAACGATTTAGTTTAGGGGTTACTTAGATTCCTAGTTTGGACATCATAGTAGTAGTCGCAACCTTTGCAAATAGCCTTAGACCTAGCCAACCATTATGGATTTCGAAGTGAAAGAAAAGACCCCACAATTTTAAAGAAGTCCACATAATGGCACAAAAATACCTAGACTTGAGGGATGCATATCTTAATATCATATGTATGCTAATAGGTTATAGAAGGAGGAAGACATAAAGAAAGCAGGGGGTCTCCCCTCTATCGATGAAGCTAAATAGAAGAAGTCGATATGAGAACTTTAGGAGGAAAATTACAGAGTAAACATGGGGAAGATATAAAGAAGTGAAGGCAAAAGATATTTTATTGATACTACTGTATCTTCAATCATATATATGTCCATATATATACAAATTTACAATTGAGTTAGTTCCTATATACATGGAGCCACTACTTTAGCTAACGTGATTTGTGAAACTGAAAATATTTGAGTATATCATAGCTTTGTTTCTTCCTGTAGAATAGGTCTTTCATTCCCCCGCAAGATTGAGCTCTGATACCATATAGAGAAGTGAAGGCAAAAGATATTTTATTGATACTGCTCTATCTTCAGTCAAATACATGTACACATATATACAGATTTACAACTGAGTTAGTTCGTATATACATGGAGCCCCTACTTTAGCTAACGTGATTTGTGAAGCGGAAAATATTTGAGTATATCATGGCTTCGTTTCTTCCTGTAGAATAGGTCTTTCAAAGAAACTACCGAAATTCGGTACATCTGTAGATAAGGTAATCAAATACATATTTAGCAGAGACTTAGCAAGCACACTATAAGAAAAGTAAATTACCAACAGAAAATAACCTATTGCAACGGAAACACAAATTTCGTTAGGAAAGTTGACTGGAAAAATCTTATTTAGCGACGGTACTAACATCCGTCGCTAAATATAGACGAAAATCATCTCGGAAAAATTTGCGACAGATTTTAGCGACGGTATAAGATTTCCGTCGGTAAATAAGGAGGGAGTTGTTGTCAGTATTAAAAAAGTTTGAGTTTACCAACGAAAAAGTTTTGTCGGTAAATTCTCGGCCGACTTTAGTGACAGTATAAAATTTTCGTCAATAAATAAGGCAAAAATTGTTGGCGAAATATGAAAATTTTCAGTTTATCGAAAAAAATTGTCCATCGATAAATCGATAAATAGGCAGGAAATATTGGTGGAATTAAAAAAGTTTGAGTTTACTAACGGAAAAATTTCTTTGGTAAATTCTCTGCCGACTTTAGTGATGATATAAAATTTCCGTCAATAAATAAGGTCAAAATTGTTGATGGAATATGAAAAATTTTAGTTTATCGACGGAAATTGTCTGTCGGTAAATCGGTAAATAGGTGGGATATATTGGTGGAATTAAAAAAGTTTGGGTTTATCGAACAAAATTTTCTGTTGGTAAATTTATATTAAACTCACCCAATCATCTTCTTCTTCTTCGTGTTGTGTTGGCAATAGTAGCGTTTCAAAGATCTATTCTTTTTCTCTTCCCCTTTCCATTAAATCCCCTCTTCAACATTCCGCTGATGTTCCGAGCAGTCAACATTCCACTAATGTTCTAAGCATACTCCAGTAGATGAGTCTCCCCCTGTTTGCAAGTTTCAATCTTTCTCCCCTGGAATGATAATGCTCAATCTTCTCCTAAACTTCTATAGTTAACTTTCTATCTAATTTTTTCCTTCCATTCATCTTCGATAATTGGTTTTGGGTTTGGGTTCAAAAGAATATCTAAGTTAGCAGAGTCAGGATGATATGTGCGATGAGATCACATGGAAGATATCTCTAGTCAACCAAAGGCTACAAGAATTTTCTCACAACAACAATCACAAGCTTCCTCCTCTTGATTCCTTTAACAAGTTTTTAACACCAGCGCTTCTTCATCCTTGTTCCTCCATTGAAAACTAAGCATTTTCTATATTCTCTCTCTCTCTCTCTTTTTGTGCTTGTATTTATTTTTGGGTCAACCAAAGGCTACAAGAATTTTCTCACAACAACAATCACAAGCTTCCTCCTCTTGATTCCTTTAACAAGTTTTTAACACCAGCGCTTCTTCATCCTTGTTCCTCCATTGAAAACTAAGCATTTTCTATATTCTCTCTCTCTCTCTCTTTTTGTGCTTGTATTTATTTTTGGTTTGCTCTTTTGTGTTTACACATTTGATCTTCACTATTTACTTTTACAGACTTTGCTTGAACTTCTAGACCAAGTTGAAGATGCAATATCCATTGATGACCCAGTGTCCAGTGTCACCGATGCATATTCATCCAAAATTCAAGATTTAAGCAATAACAAAACAACCCCTTCAGCGAGTTGTTCGTGTTGATTTTTTTTAAAAAAAAATAGTTATTTACTGACCGAAAAAAGTCCATCGGTAAATAATTTTTAAATTTATCGATTTACCAACGGAATAAACAATTCTGTCAGTAAATTCTCTATCGGTTAAATTTTATATCGGTAAATTTACCTATATAAAATTTACCTACCAAATAGAATAACCATCGATATATTCACCGATGGTAAAAAATTTCATCGGTAAATTTACCAACGGCCATTTCTCCGACGTCTTTTTTTGTCGGTAAATTCTGTCATTAAAGAATTTTTCCGACGGAATTGTTATACTTCTGTCGGTAATTTTTCGTCGCTATTTCCTCCTTTTCTTGTAGTGTTAAGAAGGCCAAGGATGATTTTCATAACTACATCTAAAAGAAATAAGGACTTGTGATTGCATGAAGACATTAGACATGATACTAAAGATTATAGAGACCTCCATTGGGTGATTAAATACTTAGGCAACCAAGGAGTATCAAGAGATTCTTAATGAAAGAAAAAGATAGTCGAGATAAAAGAAGGGGTAGGAAAAATAGGGACACACCTCAAATATCGTAAGCGAGGGAACCACAAAAAGATAATCAACCACCACAAAGGATAGTAAATGTCATTGTAAGGGGGTATATAAGGACACCAAGGTACAAAATTAAGAGAACCACTCAAGGACATGATGAAAAAATGAAAACTAAGATGAGAGACTAGAAAAGAGATGTAAAATAGATGAGATTAATTTCCAAAGTAATGAAAGAATGGACCTCACACACCCATATGAACATCCAATCATTGTGATGTTATCAATGGTAAAAATGGTAAAAAAAGATTATGTCAAATAAATGAAGTTGTCAATGAATAAATTGATGCCTATTTTCATGCCCTTTTGGGTCAGTGATGATTAAATACATCGAAAAGCGAATTTCACTTCCTATAAATATCAAACCAACATAAAGATAAGTGACTATTATGACACATTTTTACATTATAATAAGGCCCTCGATGTAATCATAGGAAGGCTTATGCTTTGCATTACAAGAGCAATACTCTCCCTACTTCAGCTCCTAATGAAGTTATCAATACCTAATAGAGCAGGAGAGGTTAAAGCAAACCATATAATGACAAAACAATGTTATGTCACTTCCCTTAAAGGGAATAATACTGTCAATAAAATGAAGAGTTAGATATTAGGGATCTAATCAAAGAGATAAGAGTGGAACTATAAGAAAAAATAGAAACCAAAGTAACTAACACTTTTAATGAATCAAGATATTTAAAGCTTAGTGCGATATGATTGACTTATAATTGAAAGAAAAATTATAAGAGTTTTTGTAGTTTGTATGGAGTTAAACTGACATATTAGCAATTGACAAGGAGATAATTACTTATAATATGCATATGCTATTTAAGCCTATCAAATAAAAGAAGATAATTTTATTAACAAAAGAAATAGTCATGAAATTGGAATCTCAAAACTACTAAAAATAGGCTTTATAAGATAAGTTGGCTATCTAAAGTGGTGAATGAAATTATGGTAAAGAAAGTCAATAAAAATAAAGAATGTAAAGAAAGTCAATAGAAAATACAGAATATGTGTCAATTTCATGAACTTGAATAAAGCATGCCTTAATGAAAATTACCTATTATCTTAAATTGATCAGTTAATTGATGTGAACATTAGGTATAAAATATTTTTATAAAGGTATACTCAGGATATAATCAAATAAAAATGAATGAAGTAAATGAGGAGAAGGAATCATTTATTAATCACAAAGAGATCTACTACTATAATATGATGCTTTTGGACCTTGAAAATATAGAGGCGACATACTAGAGACTAATGAACTCAATCTTTTAAAGGCAATTATATAAAAATATGGAAACCTATGTTGATAACGTGATCATTGAAAGAAAATATCATATAGAAGATTAAAAGAATGCATTAATACACTAAAAAGGTATAAAATAAAGTTTTGTCTCAAAAAATGTATATATTCAAAGTACAAGTGGGTAAGTTTTTAGGCCTTATAGTTGCATAGAAATGGATTAAAGGCAACCACTAAAAAATAAATGCTACAATGGAAATAGTGGAAATAACAAAACCAACAACATTCAAAGAATTTTAAAAATTGAAAGGCACACGTTTCAAGCTTATCATAGTTCCTATTAAGGTTGATTAATCAATGTCTTCAATTTTTAAGATTTTATACAACTCAAAAAGAGTTTGAATGGATAAAGGAATGTAGGGTAGCCTTTGAATAGCTTAAAGAGTATTTTAAAAAGCCCCCTAGAGATATCTACCCTAGTATAGGGAGAAGATCTTTTAGCTATATATAGCAATTTCTAACAATGTAATGAGTTTCATACTAATCAAAGAAGAAAACCATTTGCAAAAGCTTGTATACCATATCAATAAAATTCTATATAGGATGAAATAAAGATATTTGTAGCTCTAAAAGGAGGTCCACATGCTTCTTATTTTCGCTTGAAAGCATGCTTCACTCACATAATCAATGTGTGATCATACTTACCATTGAGATAATTTTTCATGAATAAAATGTCTTAAAGAGATTAGTAAAGTGAATAATCAAGCATGGGGAATTCAATAGTAGATACATGCTTAAGAATTCATTACAATCCTAAGTCATTGTAGATTTCAGAGTAGAGATGGCCACTAAACAACCCATTAACTAGGGGAAAGAAAAATGTGAAAAATAAATAAAGCCTAGACTATATATGTACATAGGGCATTATAAAAAAAGGTATTAGGAAGCAATAATGTTTATAATGGGGCCATTCATTTAGACTATCCAGTGCACCATCAGTTACACCTTCAAAACATCAAACAATAAGGTTTAATATGAAGCATTCTTAGCTAGAATCAAGATCATAAGATAACTTCAACTAAAAAAATATCAAAACAAAATCAGACTCACTCATGGTTGTAAATCAAGTCAATAACTTCTATGAGGTAAGATAGGATAAGCTATTGAAGGATACGAAAAAATATAGGTTAATCAAAATAAATAAAAAGACTTAGAGATAATACATGGCAACATAACTTGAAAGTTGATCAATTTCAAAATTTTAGATCAATTTCAAAATTTTAGAGCAACTAATGACAATATTCCTTAAGGAGTATTCTTTGGAAAATATACATGATCAATTTATAAAGAAGCACATCATGTACATAATAATGAGCAACAAGATGAAAATTCGATGAACCTAATTATAAAGTACATCTAGAATAACAAATTGTCAATCGAACAACATTATGTAAAGAAAGATTATCACAAAATCAATTAAATACTATGTAATTGAAGGACAAATATACAAGAGGTCATATATACTTCCATACTCCTTATATGTCCCAAGATTGCCATAGGGTTGTATTATCGATGAGATTCATTTAAGGGTAAATAGAGCTCATCACAGGGATCAACCTGGCTCAAAGAATTATTAGATATGGATACTTTGGCATAACTGTAAAGGGAGATATAATCATCAAGTTCATAAAAAATACGATAAATGCTAACAAATTTGAATTTTTAGTATAAGTCAATAGTAGAATATTTAACCATAATGCATGCAATACTGATTTCTCAAAGGGGAATGAACATTTTAAGGTTTTCTCCACTTATGATAAGATAACATAAGTTTTTGTTAATGATAACAGACTACTAAATAAGGTGGATCAAAGTGAAGTCGTACCTAATATCATGAAGAAGTTGTTAGAAAACTTTTTAGGAAATTTGTCATCAATATATATGGCATTCCCTTGGTGATAATCTTGAATAATGGATCACGATTTGATCGTAAAGATTTTAAGAAATTTTGTAAAGAACTAAAGTTTAACAATTTATTTTCTTTTTTAGTTTGTTCCCAGGTAAATGAATTAGTCAATGTCACTAATCGAACACTCTTGGATTAAGAAAAAAGATTGAAGAAGGAAAGGGAACTTAGGTTGAAGAATTTTATATCATATTATGAGCATACTACACCTCCCAAAATCTATGATAGGAGAAACACCTTTTAGTCTTGCTTTTAAGATTGAAGTTCTAATCCTTATAAAGTTGGTTGCACATACCCACACCAAGAATTCATACAAATGATCAGAAAAATAATGAAGAAAATTAAGAATAGAGCTCTATATGACAAAAGAAAAAAGAGAAAAACCATCCCTTGGAAGAAAAGCATATCAATGAAACATTAGGTTAATGAGCCCAAACAAGACCAAATTTCAAATACCAAATGGAGACCTTATTCTATTCAAATATAAACTCCCAGGTGCAGCAGAAGCAAAAGAAAAGTTGACACCTAAATAATTATGCCTTCTAAGATTAAACTAATGGTAAGGCTAAAAACCTGCAAGCTAAAAAGAATCAATGGAGGAACCCCACGAGTATGGAATGGCATATATATAAGAAAATACTTTTATTAAAAATATATTTGATAAATTTTATTATTGTTTTATTTTTATCAATAAAGGTATCTTTTTTAACAAAACGTATTTATATATTAATAAAAATATGTAGACCAACAGAGCCCAATTTTGAGTGAGAAAAAAACTAACTGGCTTAATAGAAAAACCTATATACTAATAAGGCTCAGGTTCATGTGAGGAAAAGAGCCCCTTATTTCAATGAAAACATAAAAATTAATAGGAATCAAGTTTGTGCGAGAAAAAAAGCCTTTTAGATTAATAAAAAAATTTGCAAACTGACTGGGTCTAGGTCTAAATGAGGAAAAAAGAACTTCTTAGTTCAATCAAAAAAACTTGCGAATTGACAAGATTTAGGTCTAAGTGAGGACATTAAGTCCCTAGTTTAATCAAAAAATGAAAGTCTAAATGATTTTAACAAAGAATATAAGAGAGATTGTAAATGATCGAAGTCTTAGAAAAACTATGGTAAATAAGACAAGCCTAAGCATCAAAACATCCAAATTAGAATAAGTGGTAAAAGAGCCCACAAAATATCTATACAATTTTTCCCTTCCTTTAAAAAAAACAACAAAAACAAAAGTAGGTGGGTAGAAATTAAGAATTGCTAAAAGGAGTATTGTCATCATGAACTATAACTTCAAGACCATCATCAACCATGTAAAACTCGATATCTATGTCCAAGAGATTTTTTATGTATGGAAGAGTCACCATAGTGTGAACAACCTCTACTCCTAACCCAACCTTCGAAAAAAACATTATCATCTTTCTTAATGTTTTAGTAAGGATTAAGTGTTGGTTCTTCTTGATATTTATTCTTGATACATTTAGAGAAGGTATGTCATCAATCAATATCAAAATAGAGATAGGAGCTAAACAGGAAGTGGGGATGGTGGAACAAATGATTGTAACCTAACCAATTTGTGTCAATTTTGGCTTCTTATCCCTTAAAAAGGAGCCCACCAACCCTTTGTTTCTTTGGAAGTCTTTATATTCACAATCACCTTATTGATATTTATTACTTAAAAAAGAAAGATGATAAAGCAGGTGAGCAAAAATGATATGGATAAAAAGAAAACATGAAGATATTCGCAAGAGTAAACCTATAAGGTTGAGCATCTTTACATGACACCTATACTTATTTCAAGCTTAGCTCACATATTAATGTAATATAAGGAGGAAGGGGCACTGAAGTTAGATTTGGTATCACTAAAAGATTTATTGTAAGGTCAATGAAATATATACTATATTATCAAATGATGGATTAGAATGCCATTCACTCGTCTTTGCTTGGTTGCTCGAACTAACCATATTCTGACCAGATTCCATAACATAACTAAATGGATGAAAGAAACATGCTTACTTCTTAGATAGATGAATTGTCTAAATTGTTATCCCTAAACAAAGCTCCATAACAAAGAAGGAGGAAAAAACTCTTGAAAGCTCTCAACTATCACATATGGAAATCTTAGAGAAATGCCAAAACGAAAGGGTTTATTTCTTTTTGCACCTTAAATAAAGAAAGTTGACAGTCAGGATAAGCTCAACTTAACAATTTATATTAAAAGACCTTTAAACTAGTGGCAAGAAGCCTAAAGGTCTTGTGTAAGTGTATAATAGTTGGAATTAATTAAGGGAGAAATTTTTGAAAGCATTATAAAGATAATTAAATTTATCTAACTATCATATAAGTAGGTCTATAAAATTATGGGGAGATGCCCTAGCCACCAATAGAATGGCTAGCATATATGATTACCTGTAAATTCTTATTATGTTAAAATAAAGATAAAAGGGAGTTAGGAAAAATGATAAATACAAAAAAATGATAAAAGTAGAAATAATAAAAAAAGTTAATCTTCTTAATGTAAAAGTATAAATCAAAGTTACCAATAAACTTAGGAGGAAAATATAATATTTGAAATATACACAATCCCTTTAAAAGTGATAAAGATATTGCTACGTTCTGGTTGTCTTTCTTAAAGGATGGGAATAATAACAATTGAGGATATTATAATATGTGTAATCTTCTAATTCAATTGTATAAAACACCACTGCACCATTGGTTGAGGGTTTATTAATGGAATGGAATGGAGTGTAATATTACTCCATCGTTTGGGATGAGAGTTTATAATGGAATATAATAGGATGGGATGGAAGAGGAGAGTTTTATATTACATCTCATTCCATCCTAAACAGTAAAAATGATATACCTCTGATTTAGGGGGGTTTAAAATGAAATGTAAAATGATAGACAACTTTTCACTATTTTACATTATAAACCCTTCTTCTAAACAACATTTCACTATATTACATTATGAACCATTTCATCCCTTCCAAATAAAATTTTTCTAATATTACATCCATTGACATCCCATTCCATTATAAACCATTCATTCTATTAAAAATCTTAGGCCTAACCAAATATAGCCTAAAGGTAGACACTCCTTAATTTATTGATACTTATAATCACTCCATTGTTATATTCTTTATTAAGATATCACCATAGAGAAAACTCCAACATTATAAGAATATTACTTAATTAATTGAGATAATTAAATTTATAACTAGAAACTTGCACTTATTTTATATTCATATTAAGAAAGAAGGATGCTAAAAACTTAATCCAACAACACTTAACTTGAATAAGTTTAAGATAAAACAAGAAACAACTATTAACTTGATTGATAAGAATGGATACTTTTAAAACTAATGAAAGAGATTTGAAAATGAATTTGTAATTAAGGATTCTTGACTTAGAGCAAAGTCAAACTTGAGTTTCTATTAATAAAGAGTTATCACAGAGTGAAGTCAAACTTAAGTTTCTATTAATAAAGAGTTATTACAATAAACGTGAATAACTAATTTTAAATGTATTATCTAGTTGTAAATACTTTTATTAGAACAACTTGTGTTTTTTTAATCTAATTTATGCTAAAATCTAATTTAATTTCGACATATGACCTATATAACTATCGCAACTTAGTTAATGACTACAAGTTTTAAACAAGAGGTAAGTCTAATTCTTATTGATCCAAATACATATGCACTTGATTTAAAGCCCACTCAGTAAATTAAAAACTTACCCAGTAAAATGGGGCTGAAAAATGATAAAAGACGAGAAGAGGGGAGAAGTGGAGAGGTTGAAGATGATAACATTGTTTTGAAAACTTAAGTTGCATGTAGGGACAGAATAGGAAGTATAGAAAGTGAAGAGTAAATCTGAAATTTACTTGCATGAAGGGCATTTTTGGTATTGCTTGAAATAGATGAGGATGAAATAGGTCTTTTAATTATTTAAAGGTATTTTAGTAATTATGGGGGTTAGGTTAGTAAGAATATTATTTTTATAATTAAGAATAAATTAGAAAATATAATAATGTTGGATTATTAAGTATAATTGGGTTAGAAATATTTTCATAAATTAATATAATAGAATTTTGTAGATTCTAGGTCCGAAAATATGATTAAGAAGTAATTGGGATTATCAATTAGTTGAATATGAAATATATTAAGGACAACTTTGGACTTTACTCTTAAAATAGAGTACGGTTTTGTTGTTAATAAATTATTTTTTTAGTGATTTATAGTTTGAATTAGACATTAATTTAATTAATGATTACTAGTTACTTACATGAATTATGTTTATTTTATTTATCAAATAATTAATGTAGTATAAGGTGTTTCATTATTATATTTTGTTATGTTTTCTGAGGTGTATTGCTTGTTAAGTTGATAAGAAATATGTTAATTAAATGGAAACTGGTGGTTAATAAGTTGTAAATAATTGGTGAAAATCGAGAATTAGTGGCTTGCCTAGGATATGCTATATTCGATGGTCTTAAATGGTTAGGTTATGTTGATATGAGCAAGTGGTGGCTAGGTATATGTCTGTGGAGAAAATACTAGGGCATACTGAGTCTCGGAGATATCCTGTGTCGATGGTTAAGTACTGGAGTAGTGCCGGGATACCAAGAGAGATTAAGAAATTGAGGTATCATATGCTAATATTTATTCATTTAATTACATTTCTACTTCGTGAGAATTTACGATGAGTTGAGATGAGCTGGCAAACTATTGGATGTAAGTCTACTAGGTTAAGCTAGGCCTAGATAATTCAGTTAAATATTGGAATAAAGCATAAATGACAATTATAATTAATATTTTTGTTAATCATAATTTAGTAAAAATTTTGAGATCTTTGTTAAATGTCTGGGCAGATTGAGGCATTGTTGAGTATATACAAATTAAATGTATGATTTAATCGGTTGACTAAGTCTTATGATTATTTTTTTAGTTATTTGATATTAAGGGTACGGGCGGTTATCCTTATTGAGTAGGCAGCTCACCCCTTGCTATCATTTTTTTAGAGATCAAGATATTGTCAATAACTCCAGTGTACGGGACTGATACAGTGGAGTTTAGGTAGGGCCAACAGTTTAATTGTGTAAAGATATTTGACTGTATATACGTTTAAATATGACAACTCGGGTAGTTACGTTATATAGAATACTTTTGTATCTGACAAACAATTCTCTCTTTTGGAACTAATGAGGAATTGGATGATTAATGGTACGTTTTGGGAACTATTTGGTTAATTGTGGTTTAAGAATTTTTTAAAGATTTTCGAGAGCATTATATTAGGTGGTATTAGAGCGGGTTTACATTACTAGGGATGTATTGAGAAAAAAATTAGTCAGAGATTGTGTGATCATAAATAATGTAAGGAGGGGAATGCTAGTGAGGAGTGGTGGAATGGAGCGACTAACTGACTTGTTAGTGATAGATTTAAGGGAGTTTAATATAGTTTTGGGGATGAATTGGTTGGCACAATTTCAAACTATAATAGATTGTTATGCTAAGGAGGTTATAATAGAGTCTTCAGGTAACTCGAAAGTGATATTTGTGAGGAATCATAGGGTAGTCCCAGAATGTGTGATCTTAACTTTGACTGCTAGGTAGTTGATATTGGATGGGTGTGAGGTATATCTAGTTCATAGTATAGATATAAGGAAGGTAAATCCCAAGTCAGAGGATATTCCTATGGTGAGGAAATTTTCAGAGGTATTTTTAGATAATTTTTCAAGTTTAGCACCTCAACGAGAGATAGATTTTACCATTAAGACTATGCTTGAAGTTGTAACAATTTCCATTTCATTTTACAAGATAGCTACTGTTGAATTACATCAGTTAAAAAGGTAGTTAGAGGAGTTGTTAGAAAAATGCCTTATTAGACATCATCATGGGGAGCTCCAGTGTTGTTTATGAAGAAAAATGATAGTAGTATGAGGCTATGTATAGACTAATGACTGCTAAATAGGGTGACAGTAAAAAAAAGTACATGATCGAGAATAAATAATCTTAGATCAACTTAGGGGAGTTGTCATATTTTTCAAGGTTAACTTGAGATCAAGATACTGGTAGTTAAGGATAGCTAAATCAAGTATTCCCAAAATAGCTTTTCGTACTCGGTATGGTCAGTATGAGTTCCTAGTGAAGTCTTCTAAGTTGATTAACGCACATTCATGGCATTAATGAATAGGACTTTTTAGGAGTATCTAGATCAGTTTGTGATATTATTCATTGATGATATATTGGTGTATTCAGAGTAAAGAGGAGCATGAGCAACATGTTTTTATGATTATGTTACAGATTCTGAAGGAGAGACAATTGTATGCAAAGTTGAATAAGTGTGAGTTTTTGATGAAGCGAGTAGTTTTCTTAGACATGTGGTGTCCCCAGAGGGAGAAATGCTTGATCCTTCTAAGGTAAAGGCAATTATAGAGTGGGAGCCACCTAGAAATATATCATAATTAAGGAGTTCTTCTAGGACTTGTTGGGTATTATCGGAGATTTGTAAAAGAATTTTCGATAATAACAAGCTCGTTAACCAAACTATTGAAGAAAGGAGTTCAGATTGAGTTGACCAATCAACATCAGGAGAGTTTTGAGCAACTTAAACAGAGATTGATTTCTCACCCAATTTTGGTGCTACTATTGAGTGGTAGAGGTTTTGAGGTAGATACCGATGCTTTGAAGATAAGTTTGGGTGTGTATAGAAGCGACATAGAAAGGTGATAACTTATGCCTCCCATAAGTTGAGATCGCATGAGATAAATTATTTCACTCATGATCTAGAGTTAGCAGCAATTGTGCATGCTCTTAGGATTTGAGACATTTTTTGTATAGAGAGACTTTTTGAATCCTTACAGATTAGCATCGCCACTAGATTTATTCCAAATTCATGATATGTTCCACGTGTTGATGTTAAGACGGTATCGATAAGATCCTAATCATGTTATATCGAGGCTTGAGATCGAAGTTACAAATGATATGACCTATAAAGAAGAGTCAATGGAGATATTGGATAGACAAATTAGGAAATTAAGGAGAAGGGAGATTCCAATGGTATGAGTTTTGTAAAGTTATCATCGTTCTCCAATAGAGGCGACATAGGAGGGAGAGGATGAAGTTTGACATTAATATCCTCATTTGTTTGGATCCTTAGGTGCGTAATTTAATTTTGAGGATGAAATTCTTTTAAAAGGGGGAGATATATAACGCCCACTCAGTAAATTAAAAACTTATCCAATTGCTCAGCCCGACCCACAAATCATTAAGTTATATAAAAACCCATATCTAGAAATGCAAATAAACACCAACGAAACCACCATCTTCTTCATCTTTCCTCTTGATTTCCAATTGGTGAGTTTGTCAAAATGCACCGCCTTTGTTCTGCATGTAACAATTTCCTTATAGGTTCTCTCATTTTATTTGTTTTGCAAAAATATTGGAGAGAGTTATGGAGGTTAACAACATCATAGTGAGTTACACTTAGGTAAAAATTCTAGCAGCTATATTATGTCATTTTTGTGAATTTTGACCATCCTACACTAGTTTATAGTTGATTTGCATGTTGTGATTGGTTGGAATAATAGTTGAAGTTGCATAAAGGGATAAAAGTGGAGAAAATGGGGCTGAAAAATGATTTAAAAAAAAGAGAAGAGGGGAGAAGTGAAGAGGCTAAAGATGATAACATTGTTTTGAAAACTTAAGTTGTATCTAGGGGTAGAATAGGAAGTACAGAAAATAAAGGGTAAATCTAAAATTTACTTACATGAAGGGCATTTTTGGTATTACTTGAAATAGATGAGGGTGAAATAGGACTTTTAATTATTTAAAGGTATTTTAATAATTATAGGGGTTAGGTTAGTAAGAATATTATTTTTTAATTAACAATAAATTAGAAAATATAATAATGATGGATTATTACGTATAATTGGGTTAGAAATATTTTTGTAAATTAATCTAATAGAATTTTGTAAATTCTAGGTCCGAAAATTTAATTAAGAAGTAATTGGGATCATCAATTAGCTGAATCTGAAATCGATTAAGGATAACTTTAGACTTTACCATTAAAATAAAGTACCGTTTTGTTGTTAATAAGTTATTTTTCTAGTGATTTATATTTTGAATTAGTGATTTCATCTGCTTATAATTATAGCAGTAATGTTTGGTCTAAGATATATTTGGTTAGCCAATGTCATAGTTCTCGCGGGGATTAATGGCATTCCTGGTCCTATCATAACTCAGAGGCACAGCCACTAGCCTGCCAAGAAAGTTAAGAAAAGAAAATGATGAATGAAATGAGTAAAGTGTTTTTATGACAAAGTGAAAATGAATAGAATCGAAGATCATGCGCATTAGAGAGAAGACTCACAATGAACGATTTGTTTTCTTTGTGTAAACAAACAGGACTCAACCATGAAGTGATAGTAAAGTTGAATCGAACTATCTTTTGCATGATGTCTGAAAAAAGTTGGGAGTGATGAGCCATCGAAAGCAGGCATTTTAGTGTTGGTCCCCAGCGTGTACAAAACTTTCTTCTCCTCCTTGTTAAAACTTGCTTTGCAAAATCCGATGGGAACCATTGTCCGTCGATTTTAATTTAACCGTCTAGTCAAAGTGATCTTTAAAGTCTAAATATAATTTTGTATACTTTCAGATGAATTGATAGATCAATTAAATTGCTCTCATAAAAAAATGTTACTTAAGTTAGTTAAATGAAAAAGTTGCCATTTTTTTATTATATGAAGTTGACCAAAAACGAAAATCCGTGAAAGTATGTTGACCCGCTCTGAATTTAATATGGGTATTCAAAGATGACAAAAAGTTTGTGGACGAGAAGAAAAAGAAATAAATAAAGTGAGGGATCCGAAAGCTCAGGACAAGAGATCTTCTACACTCAGATTCTCCATCAAAATCACCTTTCCGCAACTTAATTAGAGTGTTGGAGAGGGCAACAATATATAATTATAATTATTATATATCTTTGCTACTATTTTTCTTCTTTTCTCTCAACATAGATTAATAATTTTCTTTTAACGTCCTTCCTGTATTTATAAGGTAATATACAAAACGACATATCAAATCCAACACCTTTTCACTTTTTACTCCCTTCGCACGCCCACAGGTACACAAAGATGCACAGCACATTAATGCAAGTTTTGCAGAGTAAAAACAAGGTTTTTTGTTATCACGCGCCTCACCAATGACTGGCACTGGTGGGTCTCGGCTTTATTCTCTTCCCGTCGCTTTCAACCTTTTTCACAATCTGAAGTCTGCAGTAACACTGCTCTGATTTCACTCTGCAACTCTTTACCTCACTATACATGATATTTAACACACACAAATTCGAGAGAGTCGCCATCGAGTCGAGTTATTTAACGTGTCAACTTATTTGAGGTTTGACTCGTTTAAGAATGTATAGCCTTCGAAAAGACGAATGATGACTACCCACACCAGGGGACACCGCATCTCCCTCGCCCTCTCTCTCTGTATTGCTCCATAATTTTGTAACTTGCATCGCGTAGAAAAAATCGTCTTTGGATGTGTAGAATCTATGCTCACCACCTGTTCATCTTTCTCTGTAATTCCCCACTAGTATACCCACTTGTTCTTTTTTGTTTTTTTTTCCCACTGCCACCTCCACCTCCACCGCCGTCATCAACACTCCACCACCAATATTTTAAAAGTCCCTCGCTTTGCCTATTATGATTATCAAACAAAACACTTGATTCTTTCCCTTTCTTTTTTCTTTTCTCCCATATCCTTCTATCTTAAATATCATTCTCTTTTTCTCGGTTCACATTTTTTCTTCTTGTTAAATAAACTAAATGAAAAACCTTACAAAACGATAACAGACACAATACAACGTTTTATCCTCAACTTTAATTAACAGTTGCTGTCTTAACCGGCGATGCCTACGCCGGTAAGTATCGCCAGGCAATGCTTGACACCTGAGGCGGCCCACGCTCTCGACGAGGCTGTGAACGTGGCTCGCTGTAGAGGCCATGCTCAAACGACGTCGCTGCACGCCGTATCGGCCCTCCTATCTCTCCCATCCTCCATTCTACGCGACGCGTGCGCGCGTGCCCGAAATTCGGCTTACTCTCCTCGCCTCCAATTCAAGGCTCTTGAGCTCTGCCTCAGCGCCTCGCTTGAGCGAGTCTCCTCTAGTCAACTCCGCAACGACCCACCTGTGTCCAACTCGCTCATGGCCGCGATAAAGCGGTCGCAAGCGAACCAGAGGAGACAACCGGAAAATTTCCGTTTGTATCAACAAATATCACAGCAACAATCTTCGTCGTCCATTTCGTGCATCAAAGTGGAGCTCCAGAATCTGATTCTCTCCATCCTCGACGACCCGGTTGTGAGTCGGGTCTTTGGAGAAGCGGGTTTTCGGAGCCCCGAAATCAAACTCGCTATCATCCGACCTCTTCCACAGGTTTTCAAATTCTCCCGCTATAAGGGCCCGCCTCTCTTTCTCTGTAATTTGAGTGGGGATTCGGATCCGGTTCCGGGTCGGGAGAGCTTAAGTTTTTCGTTTCAGGATGACTGTGATTTAAGTTTTCTCCACGGAGACGAAAATTGCAAGAGGATTAGCGAAATTCTGCTAAGAAACCAAGGCAGGAATCCACTACTCGTTGGCCCGTCTGCTTACGATGCACTTGCAAGTTTCAGCGAACTGTTAGAAAAAAGAAAGAGTAACTTACCAGTACAGTTATATGGGTTGAGTGTGATTTGCATTGGAACTGATATCTCGAAGATTATCAGAGAAAGCTCTGACCGAAGGGTGGTGGATTTGAAATTTTGGGAGGTGGGTCAATTTGTGAAGCAGAGTTTGGGACCTGGGTTGGTGGTGAATTGCGGAGACTTGCAGGCATTTGTTAAAAATCAAATCAACGAGACTGCGGCGTATGTGGTTGAAGAATTGACAAGGTTGCTGCAGCTATATGGTCGGAAACTGTGGTTGATCGGTGCCGTAGAGAATAACGAGACTTACGTAGCGTTTGTTAGTAGATTTCCTTGTGTTGAAAAAGAATGGGATTTGCAGCTTTTGCCTATTACTTCTTCGAGGTCTTCCATGGCCGAGTCTTTTCCCAGGTCCAGGTAAGGTGGAGTTCGTAGTATTTTCTGAATTAACTTCTTTGGAGTTGTGAAATATTGTTTACGTGGACCTGCATGATTCCTAGCCTTGTCACAGGCTTTTGGAATTTAATAATAATTGTTTATTTATAGGCGTATTTTTCCCTTCAAAATATTGGAATATCTGGTAAGAATTTTATAGGTATAGGTCTAGCTCTAGCAAGCTATTTGTCAGTTTGTATCCAACTTTTTAGTTCAACACAAATACTTTATGAAATTTAATAACCGTTTCAAACATAGGCGTGCTCCATTTTCCTAAGCCGGAATCTTGTATATGGATCCTTTTTGTGTTATATCGTGTGCCTACTAAGTCTCACAGTACCACCACGGATGGGCTTTAATGGCAGCTTGATGGAATCATTTGTCCCATTTGGAGGCTTCTTTTCTACAACTTCGGAAATGAATGGTGGATTAAGCAACTCATGCCGCTGCCCTCCTCGCTGTAATTTATGCAATGAGAAGTGTGAAAGAGAAGTACTTGATGTTTCAAAGGGAAGTTTCACTGCTTCTATAACGGATCAGTACCATTCGAGCTTATCACCTTGGCTGCAGATGGCCGAACTCAGCACAAGCGAAGGATTGGATACGAAGGTGCATAAGGTCTTCACATGCATATTTACAAATCCATGCACTAATGCTTGCATATACGCTTCTCTCTGTTAATTGGTCGTGAAAATGTTGAAGAAGTGATTGAATTTAACTGCTTGATCAGGGAAACTGGTCAAAAAAATTTTCTTACATCTTTTCCTAAGCTTTTACCATATTCAAGTGAAAACTAGTTTGTCTCTCCAGTGCAGACCAGAGATGATGGAGTGGTATTGAGCATCATAATATCAGGTCTGCAACAGAAATGGGATAATATATGTCAGCGTCTCCACAGAACTCAACCTTCTAGCATGAACATTCATCCTCCACAGTTTCCAGTGGCTGATTGTAAGAAGAATGACGTTCAAAGTCCCAGCAGCAACCTTGCGAGTAGACCCGCACATGGACCTAACTGTTCTTGCGTTGACAATGGTTTGCGACAAATTAGAAAAAAGAAAGATGCTGTTCAGTTTCCAGTGCTCTTTGAGTCTAAGAGCGAGAATCTGTTTTCCAAACAAGTGGAAAAGCATTCAAAAGACAAGCTCGAGTCAAGTGGCCTCAGAACGCCTCATAGCTTTCTCATGGTTGATTATAGTCAAACTTCATCTAATTCTGCAACATCTGTGACAGTAGAATTGGACTTGAGAATAAACTCGCCTCCTGTCATAAATGAACGGACGACACCTGCAAACCAAAAGAAAATGGATCCTGCGCCGGATCTATCAGGCCCTTTTACAGGAGACACTGTTAAAAAAAATGTCTCGGACCATCTTGCTCAATCATCTTCAACCTCTTCTACCGACTTGCACTTTGATCTCAGTAATTCTAAGATGCTCTTTAAAGCTCTAAATGAACGAATTGGTTGGCAAGATGAAGCAATACATGTTATTACTCAAACTATTTCCCGTTGGAGATCAAAAAATGAAAACCTCCAAGAAGCAAGTCTGAGGAGGGACTTGTGGTTCACTTTCCTGGGACCTGACAGGTGTGGCAAAAGGAAAATCGCTACAGCTCTTGCTGAAATAGTACGAGGAGGCAAGGAAAATTTAATTTCTGCAGATTTAAATCCTGAGGATGGCACAATCCAAACTTTTACGCTTTTTGGTCACCATGATGCAATGTTCAGGGGCAAAACTGTTGTTGATTATGTTGCCGGAGAGCTGAGCAAGAAGCCCCTGTCCGTTGTTTTCCTTGAAAATCTTGATAAAGCTGACATGCAGGCTTTGAGTATATTGTCCCATGCTATCCAAACTGGTAAATTTTCAGATTCACATGGAAGGGAAGTAGGAATCATCAATACAATATTCATAATATGTTCATCGTCTACGGATGATAACGTTCTTCCTTATGGGAATGATCTATCCATCTACTCTGAGGAAAATATATTGAATGCCAAAGGCAGGCCAATTGAGATTTTAGTTGAACCAATTTATGGTTCCAAGATTGACCAAAAATTATCCATATCAACTACTTCAAGTATAGGGATGCTTGGTTCAATTTGTGTGAATAAAAGAAAGCTGGTTAGTACAGATCAAAGTTTGGACAATCAAGAATTATCAGATATAGCAAAACGGGCACATAAAATGTCAACCAGGAATCTAGACTTGAACCTTCCTGCAGAGGACAATGACAAACTAAGCACCAATGATGCGAGATCTGATCGCAAATTCCTGCTTGATGACTTCAAGTTTTGGTTGCAGAGTTTCTCTAAGAAAGTACACAGTAAGGTGATTTTCAGGCCTTTTGATTTTGATGCACTTGCTGAAAGAATCCTAAAACGGATCAATGTGAGCTTCAACAATATTGTTGGAACCGACTGCTTGCTGGAGATTGATTCAAAAGTCATGGAGCAGCTACTTGCAGCTGCATATCTATCTGAACATGACGAAATTTTGGAAGATTGGATTGAGAAAGTTCTAAAGAAGGGTTTTGTGGAAGTTCGGAGGAGGTACAATCCCAGTGCTCACACTGTTGTGAGACTTAGAGCTTGTGAGGCGCATTTTTGTGAAGAGCGCGTAGCAAGAGGTCACCTTCCCACAAAAATTTACATCAACTGAAGCCTCTCAAAAGAGATTATCGGTTAGATGTATAATGAAGCAGTTAGGATCTAAACATATTTTGGGTTTATGTAATTTAGGCGAAACGTCAGTCATGTATAGTCTGTATTTAATAGAAACTTAATTATCTGATATTTGTCATGAGAGTTAATTGCTTATGTTATGCCAAGGCTTACATTTCTATTGGAACGTAACCATCTCAAAAGAAACCTTTTTTTCCCTGATTTTTAGGTCTACTTTGAAAGATGTGTTTGGAATTAAATTGGTTTGGTCAGGTTGGATTCATTTTTAAAGGGATAAATTATGGACCGCTTTCACCAACTTGGATAAGTTTAACAGGCTGAAAAGAGTTATGCAATGCAACGGGGTTTAATTTACCTTTTCTTTTTCCATCTCTTTATGTTGGGCTCCATTGACAACGCCCACAATTTCAATCAAGAACAAACAATTAGTTTTAAAATCAAACAATCAAACAATATAAATGATAAGAAAATAAAATGAGTACTAGATAAACGTGAAAAATCTTCCTGTATAAAAAGAAAAATATGGTCGAAACTAACAAGTGATGAGTTATAAAATAGAAACGCACTCGATTCCTAACCGCAAGTGTATGGGTTATTGTAGTACGGTTATCGTTCCGACGAGGATCTATACTAAGCACCAGTTAAATTCTTTCCAGATTGTTGAAGTTAATAATAAAAAGATTTAGAAGTTGAGAAGGATTTAAATAAATCAACGATGTTAAAATGACCAAGCTAAAACTAATCTGTAAGAAATAGAGTTGCTTTTCACGGATTCACAAGATTATAAGTTCCAAAAAAATTTTCAACTCCTGCTAAATAAATCTGAATTCTATTATTTTACTACCCCAAGTTTCTTAAGAAGTAACTCTTTTCTCTCAAGTTTGAATTACTTACTCTGTTTGATCGTAATGCAAATCTCTCAATTCAAATATAAATGAAACAGAGATGAACCACATAACTTTTGAGGAATAAAACTTAGATACTAATCTCTTAGCATACAAGTTATATTTGTATGATTTGTCTAAAAGAACTCAATTTTCAAGATCTAATAAAACTATTTATAAGAACAGCAACCATACATAGCAGAAGTTTAGAAAACAAGATTCACCATAGAGGGTGAAACAATCCTTGAATAAGAAATTAGAAGGCACACATCATAAACGAACTGGAAATTAAATGAAAAGAAAACAAATGTTCATATGCCATGAATTACAAACTTCACAGAGCTCCTATTCCTCTATCTTCTTCCTGCTTCCCCCGTTCCTTTCTTCTGTTTTGTACCTCTCTTCTTTTAATATTACTTTCTGCCTTTGCCCATAATTGTCCAATTCCACTGAATTGTAATAGCTCCCCCCACATTTTCGCACGTTGAGGACTGCTTTTAACCGTTCACCATGCTTTAAACACGCGAGGAAATGTTGGAATTTCCCTTGAAGTTGCGAATTGCGATCGCGCCATGACACTTGCGATTGCACCCGTATGTGAATAGCCTATCTTGTGGTCAAAAGTCCTGAGTGCGATCGCACCATGCTAACTTGCGATCACACCCGAAGCTACCTCTAGAAGACCCATTGATATTGCGATCACACTGCAGTGACTTGCGATCGCACCAATCTCCCTCACGATCGCCAGATATATTTTTCCTTATTTATTTTACCAACTTACCAATCTCCCTTACGACCGCACCAGATATATTTTTCCTTGTTTATTTCACCAACTTTTATCATCTTGCTCCCCTATTCCTTCACATTCAACAAAACATCAAACTTGCCTAAAAACTAAACTAAACTAAACTACAAAATCAAGAATGAGAAGTACCACAAACATAACTAAAAACATTAACACTTAGCAAGTAAAAACACACACATTAATACTCACCATTATACTTGTGCTTGTCCATAAGCACACAAAATGACAAAAGAAAATAAACATAAGCAATGACTCTGGTAGCTTGATACCAAAGAATATTTTACCAATCTTGACATGATTATGAACGTCTTACAACCCCTTAATTACCAAAAATGTAGAAAAGTTCCCTCAAATCAAATTGGGAATAGTATGCATACAAGAGCAGTAACTAGCACTAATAACTTCATTATCAGAATCAAGTCGCTATAGAACATATTTGTAACATTATCAATTGTTAAAACTGTGCAATGAGGATGAAGAGAACTTATTTCCAACATAACTTAAGAAGCTTGCTCGAGGTGAAAAGTTTTTCAATCAAATGAGTATATTCAAATGCACAAGGCCTACTTCACTTTCATCATCAAGTGACTACTAGCACTGCTCACGTGTCCAAGGCCAGTTGCGGGCACCCTTAGCAAAGCGGAGTAAGGATTTGGATTTTTTTAATTAACAATCACACACTTTTATTTCATCCTCAAGTTTAAATTACAAGTAAACATAAAAAATCATAATTAACAAGCAAGAAGTTAATACAAATAATTCTGCTAAAAGTACCAAAACTGTTCCAATAGGCGCACTATCATCAATTGATCAGTAGCGACATTTTCTATTTTTTTAATGATTATAAAGGGCATGTATGAAATTAACAATCTGTCAAGCTAAGATCAAAATTCTTAGCATGTCATTACCTTAGTCATAAACACATAACCTAGCAAAGAACAATAAAACAGAAACATCGCAAACACGCAGCCAATGTATAAGTGCATAAAAAGAAAATTAAAAGGCTTTTAAGAAACAGGAGAACCTGATGGTGAAGGTGTAGGTAATGGCACCTCCATATTCGATGCAGCGAAGAATTTCTTCAACTTCTTTGTTTGATACCGCTGTTGATTTTGGATATCTACCATTGTTCTTTCAATTGCTGTTAACCTGATGCTATTGGCGGTTGAGGCAGCTTCCCAGCAGTTGAGCATCTCCAAAACTGTAGCAACATCAGCAGTAGGAATTGTACATTGTGCTTCTTACTATTGTGAATCGTTGCTTTCTTCTTCTTCATCGCTAGAGGATGACTCCCTTGTTCCTTGATGTTTAACGACTGCTCTTTTATTATAAGGACTACGTCCTACAAAGCTTAATAGTCCACAAACATGTAAGTACCTTAGGATGAAAACTTTTGTCGGAACACATTTCATCGTTGTGAGGTCGAGACCCACTGATCGAGCTAGTGCTATCAAAATGTATCCCAATCCCAACTTGGTGCTTGAAGGCCATGCCATTTGCACAAATCCTTTCAACAAGTGGAAGGAGGTACAATACGGGGTGTTGTTTGAAGCACACTACAAAGCATATAGCTCCTGACTTGATACCTTATTACTCTCTACCCTACTAAAAATGGATACCGCCATGAATTTGTGAAGAAGGATCAACGAAGCATCCTGAATGAGTAGGTTTGGGGCGTTATGAACTAAATATTCTGATGAGCCCCTGTAATTGTTCTCCAGAAATCCCTCGAGGAAAATTCACTAGCTGGGTTAATCGATCCAACTTGTGGCAACCCAAATAAGTTTTCTAACATTAAAGCATCCATTACCTATTCTTGTCCGCCCATCCTAAACTTCAATTTTGTGAATTTCATCCCTTCCACTACCAAAGTGGTATAACATTGGTGTATTAGCTCTTCATAAATCTCCTATTCATCCGTAATCAACCGCAACCATTCCAATCGGTTGATGATAGCTAGAAGATTGTCTTTCACACCTAGCTGCATCACCATCTCCCAATCAAAATACCTTGAAACAATAATTCTTTTACCTTTCACCTTTTGATACATCTTCCCTTCTTCATGAGAGAAGATTAGAAAAAGGGTGGAATATTGCGCCGAGAGATCCGAGATCAATTGTCTAACTATCTTTCCCTTCCCTTTAGACTTTGATGCTACCATCCTTCCTCTTGACATTCTCTTCAATAGGTGATTTGGTTGAAGGATATGTTGAAAGGAATGGTTCTCTTGCTTTTCGTTACAAAACTTTCGAAACTAGGGTTTAAAAAGTATAATAGCACAATAAAACTCCCCCAAAACACATTTAACTAGACGAAGGAGATATGAAGGTAGTTGAAGACTCGTAAATTTAGGTTAAGAACTGAGAAAGAATTTAAATTTTAAATGGCTGCACCCTAGCTGTATCTTCAGCATAATATCACGATTGCAATCGCACCTTAATGATGTGCACAATTTATCTTCTGTTGCAATCGCACCTTAGAAATTTGCGATAGCACCCGAATGGTATTCACAATTCCTTCTCTGTCACGATCGCATCCTAGAATGTAACACCCTACTCCCACGTGACCCGAACCCGATATCATTGGTGATATCCGAGTCCATGCCCCGTGAGGGTGGCGTACTACATCAGTCAGTAGGACTCAGTAAAAAAAACTTTTTGTTTTAAAACATTTATTCGTGCGGAATAAACAGTAGACAGTAGTAAACATTTGCAGTTA
>JANIJH010000225.1:21628686-21638931 GCA_024520975.1 Erythroxylum areolatum | reverse complement strand
TGAAACAACATTTTCAAAATATAAGGAATAACTAGATTTTATTAAACAAAAAACATAAATCATGTTCCTTATAATCATTAGGATGTAATATACATCTTTCAAATATAACCTATAATCACTTGGAAAGTCTAAAATAATGACTCCCACTAATTCTATTGAAACATAGGATCTATGTGCTATCTTGACTTGAAACTGGCCTTTAGGTAGTCTTTTCCTTTGCTAGAACCCTCGCAAAGAATTGCAAATATGGTCAGTGGCTCCTGAATCTAATAATATAATATCCAAGAATTAGATAAATTTACCACATTTCTAGTTCCTAACAAACTTAGGAAACCCATACCTTGTTTACTTTTGAGGGACTCAAGGTAGACTAAACAATTTCTTTTCTAGTGGCCCATCTTATCACAGTGGAAACACTTTTCTTTGGTGTTCTCTTTGGCCTTCTTTTTCATGGGTTGTGCCTTGACCCCTATTTGAGTCTTCTTTTTCATTGGACCCTTCTTCTTTTGATTGCCCTTACTCTTGGGCTTAGAAGAAGATACTACATTATCTTCTGGCCTATAAGCCTTGATATTCAATATCTCCTCCGTATTCTAAAGAGTATTCATCAACTCACTCGTGGTACAATCCTTGCTGTTGAGCTCATAGTCTAACTTAAACTGCTGAAAAGAAGAGTTTAAGCTATTGATGATTATAGTCATCAGCGTGTTCGTATCCATGTCCGCCCCAAGCATCTCCGCCTTAATGACTGCAGAGATTACCTTAAGCATATAATCCTGCACCGGTTCACTAGGTTTTTGTCTAAGATTATGAAAGGTTTAGATAGCTTTAACCCTTGCAGACCTGGTCCTCACACCAAACATCTCATGTAGGTGATGGACCATTGCACTAATAGTTTTCATAAAAGCAATTTGCTTTCGCAACATGCCGCTGACAGAAGCTAGAATATAGCACTTAGTAGTCTTATCTGCATTCTACCATCACTCATATTGTTAGACTAGCTCAGGAGTTGAATCTCCACCTGGACGTGCAGGCTCATTTTCGGTTAATACCCATGAAATTCTTTCATATTGAAGAACAATGTCAAGGTTACATCTCCATTCATTATAATTCTCTCCATTTTCCAATTTGTTGTTAGTCAAGAGAAAAGTGATTGGATTCATTTTTTGGTGATAATGTCTGAGAAACAAATTATTAAAAAATGAGCATACTAGTTAACAAAATTGGTACTTTGTATAAAATCATGATGCATGTGTGCATGATAGATTTAACAAAACTTTAAAAAAACATTTGAATCTTTATACGACGGTTATTTTTCTTATCTATAACGGACTAAATGACAGTGGGTCATCTTATCCGTTAAAAGAAAAACTGATACCCTCCTACTCAAAAAACTACTAAGCGTCTTTATGCCTAACCTTTTAAAAAATGCCATGATTTAGTCCATACTTTGACCAACAGAGCTATGGTGGGCAGGTTATTGATAAAATATATTGAGTGTGTAACCATTTGATTTATCCATTAAGGGTACTTGCAAACCATGCCTCAGTGGGAAGTCACATTTGCTACCAATGAGTGGACTTATCCTTAAGGAGACCCAAACCATGCAAGATCTAAGATTCATGCCTTTCGATGGGGAGTAACACTTCACCACATGAAAATGGGCCATCATATGGAGACCGTGGACTCTCACATGAGCATCCTCTCCCATTCAATCTTTTTGGGCATTAAGTTTTAATAAATATCATCATGTCTAGATGCAATTTATTATCCATCCTATATTGTTTCATTATATATCTCATACATAATGAAGGGTTGGCAATTTTCTAAATGGCATGTAATCACAAAATATCACATATTATTTACATTCATTTATCCATTCATCTTATGAACTAAAAAGTCACATTTGATTGTCCATCCTAGAAACTTAAATAAAATTACAACGCTTTTAAGCCCAAAAATAAAATTACAAGGCTTTTAAGCCCAAAAATTTCTTCTTTGACTTGAATCTTCCACTTTAAACTCCTCATATGACCCAGCCTATTTGGTAAAAAGTGTGTAATGGCTTTTCTTTTCCAACAAAAATTTGATTATCATAAAACAGAATTTTTGTCTAAAAGAAAACAAAAAACTGCACTTGTTTTTCACCAAAACCGAAACTTATGTATATGACATAAAAATTTCAGCATTTGTAAAAATCAAAACTTTGTTACAAAAATATTCATATAACCAAAAATTTGTTAAAACAAAATTCTAGCACTTTTGTTTTCTAAAAACTGAAATTTAGCCAAGACACTATAATCAAAACCAAAACTTTACCTCTTCATTTCTTCAATCCATGACTTTTTTATCTTCATCATTACATGATTTTGTACATTACATCATCAAACAAAACATAAAAATGAAAACAAGGAGGAAACATGACGATGATAGGCCACCCTCCTTGTTACAAACTAAATGAAGAAAAATTATAAGGTAACTTTAGAATCTATGAATAATCAAAAGAGCAAAACATACACCATATATATATCTATCACATAAAAATATGCAGCATACAAAAATTTGCTAACCCATGCATCACATATAGGAGCCGAAATCAAGCATAAAAAGATTGGCTCTGATACCAATTGTTGGATCAAAAACATAAGCATGTTATATTTGGATAAAACGGTAAATTTCAAAATTTTTTAGAAATCAAAATTGCAGTAGAAGCAATAAAACTAAATCAACATGCCAAGCCATACATGATACAATATAAGGAAAATAATTTACATAAACAACAAGATGGAAATTATTACCGACTCTTTCACTATAGCTTTAACTCCTTACTGTGCTATCCTATCCTCGGTAATGTATCTTCTCCTAGGTAATGTATCCTCTTCTCATTATTGTATCCTCAACCAATCCAATTTACCACTTGTTCTCCTCGGACAACTTGGTTAACAAGATCTTTGGATGGAAAATGAGAACAAAACTTGAAGAGATTTTGCCTTAGAAGAAAGAAGCCAATGATGAGACACCTCTCATGCAATTTTCAGCCAACACATGGAAGATAGGAGAGAGAGAGATAAAAATCAAACAACACCTTGTCTTCCTTCTCTCAATTTTTGGTTAAGCCTCAAGGAAAGAAGTGAAGTGCATCCAATGCATCACATCCTTCCTTAATCAATCATAAAGAAGCCAATAAATGAGACTCTTCTCATTTGTTTTAATATGGCTATATGAAAAGACCAATAACCTAAATGATTTTGTGTGATGAAAGAAGAAAGATGGTCCATCAAATGCACCTCTTTCTTTTTTAATCCAATGAATGCTAAGTGGTTACATGCTATCATTAAAAGACAACCATTAAACCATTTAATGATAAGATCATTACTCCATTTAATGATGATAAAGCGTTTTAAAAACCATCTTAAATATAGCAAACCAATGTTAAATGTGCAGCTGCATATTTAGCCCATTAAAACTGAAAAATCCACCTCCTTTTATCTTTAATAAATTTGTTTTAATTTAATTAATATAATTAATCAAATTAAACCAAACTCTAGCCCATTTCTAAATGTTCAAATGGGCTTCTAATTAACAATTAATTAAAGTAAGCCCAACATTCAACCATAGGCTTTAAAACCTCTACTTGTATTTCTTACTTTGCTTGATAACCTTTGTTGGACCCTTAATTCTTTTATTATTATTGATTTAATTGTTTCATTATTTTTAGAGTTGAGTGATTAAATTAGCAAGTATGAATAGAAATTAGAAATTAGAATGAAGTGTTAGAATTAATATGGTGTTTAATGGGTTAAGAGAGTTAGTAGGGTTATGTTAAAAGAAAGAAGGAGGGGTAAATATGCAAAGCCTAGTTTAATGAGGGGCAAAATGGGAAGAAAGACCAAACAAAAGGGCGTGACTTAAGAAAAAGAGAGAGGAATCGTGAAAAGCAAAGAGAAGAGAGAGAAAAAACATGGAGAAAGAAGAGAAGAAGGAGAAAATCATGGGAGAAGCTAGGAAGGAGAGAAAATCGTGGAGAAAGAAGAGAAATCAAGTTTGTCAAGGTAAGATCATCTTTTCTTATTACTTTATTAAAGAAATGGGTTGTGTTGAGAATGAAGGAGTTAGAGAGAGAATGGGTGTTATGTTGGAAGAAGATGCTTTAAGGGAACCCATTTGATTTTAGGGTTTCTAAACTAGGTGTTGCTCTTTCTAACTTAGGTAGACCATGGCTAAGTTAGTGCTAAGCTCAATTTAGCAATTATTTCATTTTTGTGATTTTGAAGCTTTATGAATTTTATTAAAAATTGGATTGAATGAGAAATTTGGTTTATTTAGGAAATCAAGACAACCCAATACAAGGGCAAGAGGAAAGGCAAGCTTGAATTGGATTTTGCAAGCCAATTAGGTGGGTAATTTATTTATAGTTGCTGTGTAATATGAGAAAAATGCCTTGTATGTGTATTGTGGGCTAAAATGGCTTGTTTGAAATTGTTGTGTTGTGGAAAATGCATTATGATGTATGACATTTTGATAAAAATTGAATTGTGAGTTTGAGCATGCTATGCCTTGGAATTATATCATGGCATTTTGATTAAATGGAAAGAAGAAAAGCCTGAGAATATGAACTTGTAATTGATTAAATTGAGCATGATATTTCATTGTGTTTGGGCAAGAGAGGAACCGTTTTGTAATCACGTGCTTGTCGACATAAAGCCTTCTCTCGGGTGCTCGCTTATGGCATACGAGATCCAAAAAGTGGATTCGTTTCATTCACAGTGTAAACTTTAGTTTCTCCGTTTCGTTCTACGGAATTCTCGAGCCATTTGTTTGTGCATTTGCATTTTGATATGTTAAGCTATGATGTAATTTATGTGTTATTCTCTAATAAGAAATTACATCCAATATGTGTTATGTGGTGATGTATTGAACTATGAGTTATGAATTGGAATTGTGAATGTTGGACTTACATTGCTAGAGTAAGATAAGACGAGTATGCCTATATGAATAGATACATATATGTTTGATTGTACGGCTCGTTGCCAATGGCTATAAATATATTAGCCACTAAGCTGTGTAGCTCAACCCAATATTTTCCCACTCCTCAGGTGCAGAATGAGAAGATTAGTAATCCTTGCAAGGCATTCTACAACTCCAAGATAGCTAGAAATCTTTTGTACTAAGTTAGTGACTAGACTTATAGATAGCTGTATAAGCATATCAAACATTGAGCATCTAATGTATTTTTTATCTTATGTTAAGCCTTTGATGAAATGTTAATATGTAATTAAAGCTATGCATGGACTTCATTTTGATTTGGAAATGAATTGAGAATGGAAGAAGTTTCCAATGTGTATGTGCATATATCTCTTATAGTTGTACATTTTATACTTTAAGTCTTCCATAGGGGTAAAATTGTGTACTGACTTCAGGGTAAAAACTGGATTAATCTAGGTTGAATTAGACAAAGTTGTCTTCTTGGAAGTTTTAGCTTATCCTCTTAGCTTTCCAACAGTGTAAATTATCAGAGTTGAGAGATATGAGCATTATAAGTGGTAATGCTGCATGGGATGTATACACAAGACAGCTATGGTAAATGAGGAGAATTAGTGGTTTTAATGAGCCAAATGAGTAGAGATTAGGGGATTTAATGAAACAAGGTTGGAGATTGAACTGATATGAAGTGATATTGCACTAGGAGAGGTGAATTTAAGATGATTTTGGGTGAAAGTAATGTTAGAAAGGATGTAGGAATCATTGGAGAGGCTTTGGAGGGGTTTAGACATCTCCTATGTCTGTTAGATGGACTTTAGGTTCATTAAAGGACTTTTTCGGGTCTATGAGGACCCCCCAGCATCACCCATGTCCATTTAACAGACATTAAGTCCATTAAACAGAGCTTCTCAGGTCTAGAATGGCCCTTAACCCGTGTATGTTCGTTAGGTAGACATGTATGTCCGTTTAACAGACATACAATGTAAACTTACGGAGAATTGTGATTTTAACCCTATAGATGGAAAAATCTCTCTTTAAGGTATTCATGAAAGTTGTAGATCTTAAAGTCTTCTTTGAAACCGTTCTAAAATGACATTAATATGGGGTCTCTAGAGAAAGTTATGTGAATTGTCCCAAGATAGGTACAATATAATTAAGGATCTAAACATGTTTGATTCTTTTGACCATAACTTTATCATCCGACCTCCAAATGAAGTGATTCTTGAAGCAATAGATTCCCAACACATTTTTTATCTCTCCAAAAAAATTTATAGCCTTTAGTGTTGATTTCAAAAAGATGGATGGAAAGAAAGTGAGGGTTTATTGAAATAACCCTACAGGGTATTCCACTCACGTTTTATGACTCTGGATAGTTAGGCTCCGGAAACGGGTCCAACAACCTTCCTAGAAATCAAATGAAAAATCTAATTGGACTTATATAATTCAAGCTCCAATAAGCTTAGAATTAATTTAATCTTATTGGAATTAATTCCAGTTTATTAACTAAATATTATTCCACTAAAGACAATTGGTTGAACTTTTGAATTACTAAATATTATAAGAACATAGCTTTTGAATAAGATGTCCAATTGTAAACTCTAATATGAACCATATTATAACCATCCACACAATAAAGGATAAAATTACTATTTTGCCCTTATGTTGGTTTTTCCTTCTAGATCTCCCGTTTTACTCTATATGGTGATTAACACACAAGATCTCATCTTAGTATTAAGACTTGATGCATAGCTAGTCCATCAAACTACTGGCGCCAATTTAAACACCAACCTTTGTAAAAACATCTAGAAGTGATGATATCACTATAAACTCTTTATTTGAGTGAATGTTCCCTGATACATGTTTCAATTAATAATTCCAACATTCAGACCCTGGATTGATACTTTGTAAAAATCTATTATGATCATATCAAAAATTATAATGAAACACATATGAGTTCACCACTCATCAAGATTGTAGTCTATAATAAACTAATGCTTAAGTTGTATGTTTTAAGATTAAAGTAACAACCCATTTTATTCTTTAAAACATACTTGATTCTAGATTCATTTAATAGTACCATTATTGATTGTCAACGTTGGACCCTGAAATTTTTTTCTTTAAGTTAACCATGATTTGAAATAGTTTTGAGGTTTAGATAGATTAAAATTTTGGAGTTATAATTATGTCAAGGTTAGTAGGATTAATTGAATGGGTAAGTGGAATTAAAGTGTTAATATAATAAGGATGTTTAAGGGCATTTTTGGGAGATCATTTAAGCATGAAAGAACATAAGCTTAGAAGGAAGGGTAAGATGGACTTTTTGGGCTCATTAACGGTACAAATGGAAAAAGAATACACTATCTTGCTTATAAGAGGAGAAAAACGTGAATTGAAGAGGGGGGAGAGTGAAAAATGAAAATAGGAGAGAAGAAGAGAGGGTTCGGTGAAAAAGAAAAGAAGAAAAATCAAGTTTGTTAAGGTAGGTTAACTATCTTTTCTTCTTGCTTTATTAAAGGAATAGGTTGTATTGAGGATGAAGGAGTTAGAGAGAAAAGAGGTTTGTGTGGGAAGAAGATGGATTAGGAGAACCCAATTGATTTTAAGGTTTCTAAACTAGATCTTAGGTTTTCTAACCTAAATGGACTATGGGTAGGTTAGACTTGAGTTTAATTTGTGTTTATTGCAATTTCGTGATTTTTAAAGTTTATGAATTTTTATTGGAATGTTGTTTTGAATGGAACCTTAGTTATTTTAGGAAACCAAGGGAATCCTACTCAAGAGCAAAGGGAAAGGCAAGCTTGACTTGGATTTTTGCGAAACTAATTATGAGGGTAACATATTCAAAAGCTAAATACTGTATTTGTGCGAAAACACGAGAGCTATATTTCTGTAACAAAGCTCGCAATATCTTTCTGTAAGAAAGAAGAATAGCTGAGAGCCTGAAGAGGCTAAGTGAGAAAAAGAATATTTGTTGTAAGAGACCTGAAGAGGCTCGGTGAAAAAAATACTTGTACTTTTGTGAAGTATAGTGAAATCTCAGAAGGGATTCTGAGGACTAGACGTAGCCCACGGTTTGGGGTGAACCAGTATAAAATTATTGTGTCGATTCTCACTCTCGACTCTTAACTCTCGTTTCTATTGTCGATATAAATACTTCATAATATTGTTTATCAATCGTTTTCAGAAAGCAATTTTTTTAAAAAAGGAGATTGTATTAAAAATTTGAATACACAATTCAACCCCCCTTCTGGTGCTCTTTGTATATCGTATACTAACGTGTGACTCACTTCAATTGGTATTAGAGCTCGGTGTCCAAGAACCACCATAACAAAGTGTGGATAAAGATCTATGGCAGAGTCACACGTATACATAGCTGAAGGTGCCTCGGTAACTAGACCTCCAGCGTTCAATGGAGAAGACTATCATTACTAGAAAGACAGGGCGCGGCTCTTCATTGAATCTACTCATGTTGATCTTTAGGAGATAATAGAAAAATGGACCTTATACACCGGTAGATGAAGAAGGAAATGCCATTCCACAAATCAGATGGTCAGCAAAACAAAAAGCAAGATTCCAGCTAAATTCGAAGGCCAAGTTCTTCTTAAGCTATGCCCTAAGCAGAAGTGAGTACGATAAAGTTCACGGATGCGACACTGCGAAGGAGATGTGGGATACACTATCCATCGCACATAAAGGCACAAATCAAGTAAAGGAGTCCAAGATAAGCATTCTTGTACACCAATATGAGCTGTTCAAAATGAAGGACGAAGAGTCTATCGATCAGATGTTTGGAAGATTTCAAACTATCATCAATGGACTTAAAGCTCTCGATAGAACGTACGAAAATCAAGATCGTGTTAGAAGGTCCTAAGAAGCTTACCGAAGAGATGGAGACCAAAAGTTACGGCCGTACAAGAAGCTAAGGATTTAAGCGTATTGAAGCTTGATGAATTACTTGGATCTCTAAAGATACATGAAGTTGAACTCGATGCTGAAGATAAGCCCAGACGGGACAAATCCATAGCATTGAAGGCTGGACAAAAGAATCAGAAGAATCAAAGGAAGAGAAGCTCATCGTCAAAAGCTCAGAGGCCTTGGTGCAAGCAAATATCTGCCTGGTAGCTGAGGAAGAAAGTGATGAGGAGGTAACCTCAAAATTTAATGAATTACAAGATGCATACTCAGAACTATTAGAAGATTCTCATGCAATTCTAAAGCAGTATAAGTTGCTTAAGAAAAAGAACGTAGAAACTTGAAAAACACGCAAGCATTAAAAGAGGAAAATGCTTGCCTAAAGAAATAAGTAGATGAGATAAAGAAAAAGGTTGTAGTAGATAGATCTGAAGAAATCAATAAGCTGAAACAGAGATAAATAGTCTTTCAACTGATCTATCAACATTTACGGAGAGTACGAGAAAAATGAATGAGATGCTAGGAAAATACAGACACCCTAATGATAAAACTGGATTAGGTTTTAGTAAAAACCATTCTCAGCATAAAAAGGTTTCTACTCCCTTAAGGAAGAAATTTCATCAACCTAATAGACAGATAATACCACTTGCAGATATCCTTCCTTGGAAAAAGCAGCCAGCACCATTGGTACTTGGACAGTGGATGCTCGTGACATATGACGGAAAGAAAGTCTATGTTCCTAGATCTTCAGTATAAGAAGGGAGGATCGGTAACTTTTGGAGTCAACCAACAGGGCAAGATAATTGGAATCCGTAAAATAGGTAAAGATTCCTTTGCATGTATTGATAATATGCCGCTAGTTGATGGTTTAAAACACAATTTAATTAGTGTCAGTCAATTATGTGATTCTAGTTTTGAAGTGTCTTTCAATCAAAATTCTTGTGAAGTAAAAAACAAGGATGGGTCTATATTCTTTTTTGCCAAAAGACAAAACAATCTTTACAAAATCAATTTGGAAGATTTTCAAAGTCAAAATATTTCCTGTTTTATATCTACTGATCAAGAAAATTTGATTTGGCATAAAAAGCTAGGTCATATGAATTTTAAACATATTTCTAAGTTGATTAAACATGATTTGGTAAGAGGTTTACCAAAAATATGTTTGAATAAGGATTTATTTTGTGAAAGTTGTCAAAAAGGAAAATAGGTGAAAACAACTTTTTCTTCTAAAAATGTTGTATCTTCTTCTAGACCTCTAGAGTTGTTACATATAATTTGGTCCAACTAGAACATTGAGTCTTGGCGGAAAGAGGTATGGTCTTGTTATTGTTGATGATTTCACTAGATTTT
>JANIJH010000225.1:21555000-21567896 GCA_024520975.1 Erythroxylum areolatum | reverse complement strand
CTCATAAATTTTTCTTAATTTCAGCAAATTTTCTTAAATTCATAAATTGTCTCACCAATTTCTTTCTCATTAATATTTATTTTAATATCTCTAATTATCATCAAAAGTTCGGGGTCCAACATTTATCCCTTTTAGGTTTATCTTCTGCATCAAGCTCTACTTCATGGATTTTCAGTGAACCAAGCAATTCTTCTAGCTTCAGCTTACTTAAATCATTGGCCTCTTGTATTGCTATTACTTTGGGTCTCCATCTTTTTGAAAGACTTCTAAGAATCTTTTTGACATGATCTTGACTGTCATAGATTCTCCCCAGAGCTTTAAGTCCATTAATAATTGTTTGGAATTGTCCAAACATCTAGTCAATAGTCTCATCATCTTTCATCTTAAACAACTCATACTGATGAACAAGAATACCAAGCTTAGATTCTTTCACCTGGTTTGTGCCTTTATGCGCAATGGCTAATGTGTCCCACATTTCCTTTGTAGATTCACATCCATGAACCTTATCATATTCACTTTTGCTTAGAGCACAACTTAAAAATAAATTGGCCTTTGAGTTTAATTAAAAGCGAGTTTTCTAATCAACCAACCATTGGTCATGAGAGATGCTTTTCCCTTCGTTGTCTGTTGGGATATATGGACCATTTTCAATGATATTCCAAAGATCAATGTGTGTGGATTCTATGAAGAGTCACATCCTATCCTTCCAATAATGATAGTCTTCACCATTAAATGCAGGGGGTCTTGAGACTGAGGCACCTTCTGCTATAAAAAAATGTGATTCAGCCATGGATCTTTGTCCTCACTTTGTAACAGTGCTTCTTGGAAACTTGCTCTGATACGAACTGAAGTAAATCACTTGTTAATATAGAAATCACGTATAATATGTAAAATACACAAGAAGGTGGATTGAATTGTGTTAAATCGTCTAAGATATTAATGTTTAAAATCTTTTTAATTTTCTTGACAAATTCAGATGATTACAAATCAACGCACTTAATTTAATGAGTAATGCAACAGCAAAAATTAGTATTTATTCTTCTAACAATAATAAAATTAAAGAGGTAAGAGTTAGAGAATATGACATCGCGATTTATACTGGTTCAACCTTAACCTTGGGCTACATCTAGTCTTCAGAGTTTGTCTGAAATTTCACTATCTCCTTCAATGTTACAAGTATTATTTTTATACTTGCAGAGCCTCTTCAGGTCTCTTTCACAAAGTATTCTTTATCTGCTTCCTTAGCTTCTTCAGGCTCTAGCCTTTCTTTCACTCGAAAAGATATTGTTTGATCTTCACGTTACAAATATATTTGCTCTATATCTTTCTTTCTTTTCTCTCAAAATATTTTTCACAACGTGAGCACTTGAGCACAGAATTTCTCTAAGTATGTTTTGTACATTCAAAATTCCCCCCTTTTTTTAATTTACGATTATAACTAATATTTATATTCCAAATCTCCAACAGTCTTCTTTAAGAAATCCACTTGTAGAGTTTTCTAAAGTCTATTATTAATTGAGTCCTGTAACCAACTCCAACTAACTGACGTTCTAGTACATTCTTCAATTACATCATCTTGCATAGATTCGTATGCTTCGTCTGGTGTCTAAGACTTAATCACTTCGTCTGATCCATCTTAGACGCTTTGTCTTATTCAACTTTTACTTAAGTATCGTCTTGATTCGATGATTTGTGCCACTTACATTTATCTACGCACTTAACAAATTCATCAAAACAGTTCACACACTTCTATTATTATTATTATTTGACTTTCATCAAAATCAATAGAAGAAATGAAGTCTTCTTGACTTAACAAAATAGTCATATATTAGAGATTGCATAAGCCCTACTTCTTGGTATGAATGTACCTAATCGCCACTAGGATGATGCAATCATAATTGCTGTTTATTTGCTAAATTGGAAGCCTACCAAAGTCTTAAATTTCAAGACTCAGTTGCAAGTGTTATCCACCCACGTGTCTTTACCCTTAGTTCTTAAGCTTCCTCCTCGTATTTTTTGTTGTGTTGCTTTTGTCCATCTTCATAAAAACCAATGGACTAAGCTAGATCCGTGTGCCATTCGATGTTTATTTTTAGGCTACGGATTACATAAAAAAGGATCAGGTGTTTTGATCCTATCGCAAATCGCACTTATACCTCCATGGATGTGACATTCTTAGAATTTGAGTCATTCTTCCTAAACAAAATATCTAACTCAGCTCTTCAGGGGGAGTCTATAATTGAAGAGCTGAGTTGGTTTTAAGGAGGTGAGGCCATAATAAGAGTTGAAATTGATAACGGGAAAATAGTATTAAAGAATGAGAAACTTGGAGATGTACCTAATAGAGAAGAATTTGCAAGTAGAGACAATGACAAACAACATGCCAGTGGAGAGCATGCTACACCAATGACACACCACTCTGATAATGAAGTGAATGCCACACCCCTTCTCTCTCCAGTACTTGAAGGATTTGCTCCTGCTGAGAATATTTATGAGGTAAGCTCCACTATTACCCATCCTTATACTAACAACTTGGATACTTCTACCTATATTCTATCTTTTAGGCAAAATTATGGAAAACCACCAAATAGATACTCCCCTGATGAGTAGGAAAGAAAGAAAAGATATCTAATTGCTAATTATGTGTCCACTCAAAAACTATTAAAGAAGCTCTAACTGACCCAAATTAGGTAAAAGCAATTGAAGGCCTTACAAAAAAACAACACTTGGAAGTTAGTTCTAATACCAGAAGGGAAAAAAACTAGTGGGATGTAAGTGGGTGTTTTCTATAAAATACAAGGCTGACAGATCGATTGACAAGTACAAGGCAAGACTTGTTGAGAAGGTATTCACACAAACATATGGGGTAGATTACTCCGAGACATTCTCCCTAGTTGCAAAACTGAATACTGTTAGAGTGTTATTACCTTTTGTAGCAAATTTAGACTGGCCCTTACACCAACTTAATGTGAAGAACGCATTTATCCAAGGCGATCTTGAAGAAGAAGTCTACATGTACATTCCACCAGGCTATACAATCTCTCTCTAAACCAAATTTGTATGCAAATTGGAAAAGGTGCTATATTGACTCAAACTGTCCCCTCGGGTATAGTTTGGTTGATTCAGCTCTGCTATGAAAAATAATGGCTATTTTCAAAGTAACTCAGATCATACACTTTTCCTTAAACATAGACAAGGAAAGGTAACTGCTTTGCTTGTCTACGTCGACAATATGATTATCATAGGAGATGATGTTAAGGAAATCTCCAAACTACAGAAGCAACTATCTGCTGAATTCGAAATGAAGGACTTAGGTGGGCTTAAATATTTTCTAGGTATAAAGATGGCAAGATCTAAAAAAGGCATATTTCTCTCTCAAAGAAAATACATGTTAGATTTGTTGGCAGAAGTGGGAATAATGGATTGCAAGCCAATAGATACTCCAATTGTTCAAAATCATGGGCTTGGGTTGTGTTCTGATCAAGCACTAGCTGACAAAGGAAGATACCAAAGGCTAGTGGATAAGTTAATTTATTTGTCACATACTTGCCCTGACATCACGTATGCTGTGAGTATAATAAGTCAATTTATGCATTGCTTGAGGGAGAATTATATGGATGCAGTTTTTTGAATTCTGCACTATCTAAAAGGCTCACCGGGGAAACGGTTGATGTTCACCAAGAATGGTCATCTAAATATTGAAGGATATACGGATGCGGATTGGGCAGGGAATATCATGGATCGAAAATCAACCTAGGGATACTTCACTTTCATGGCAGGAAATTTGGTTACATGAAGGAATAAGAAACAAAATGTGCTGGCATTGTCAAGTGTTAAAGTTGAATTCAGAGGTATGACTAAAGGATTATGTGAACTTCTATGGCTTCGGAAACTACTAACAAAGATTGGTTTTCGTCCAAAGTCTGAAATGAGTCTATTCTATGACAACAAGGCTGACATTGATATATCTCACAACCCCGTTCAACATGATCACACAAAGCAAGTTGAAGTAGATCGACATTTCATAAAACAAAACCTTGGGGAGAAAATCATTCGATTGCTATTTGTCAAATCAGAAGACCAGTTAGCAGATGTACTCACCAAGACAGTGTCTAGTAAAAAATTTGATTACTCACTTGACAAGTTAGGTATTAGAGATATCTTTGCAGCAACTTAAGGGGGAGTGTTGGTGTGAGTCATCAAAATTAATTTATATATAGAAACTATAGTTATAGAGATTCTTTTTCTTTCAAAGACATACGCAAGTTTAGCCTTAGATCTTGTATAGTAATATATAGCTCCTTAAACTCTGTGTTTGTACTTGTACATATTAGATACAAATGATGAATGAAAAAAATATCGATTGCTATCTTTGACATTTAAGACCAGACATGGTCGCTTACACGCTTGTGTAGGTGACCTTGTCCTAATCTAATTTCAAAAAATCATAGATATACACCGCCTCAGTTAGTCATATTGTCTACTTATACGTTCATGTATACCAAGGATTTATGCGTATCTATTTCTACATGATCTTGTATGTCTTTGACTCTTGTCATCCACTTATACACGTTTGCAATTACTTACACGGTCTTTACATATGGTCGGGCATGATATTATCATAAGCATGTCTAATCTTATACGGTCGTATTGGTCATCATCTAACTTGTACACATTTATAGTCTCACACACTCAGTGTAAGTTAAGGAAACAAGTGTGTTGTATTCTACGCGATCATTTTTCTCATAAATGACTTCAAATCAACCGTTATTTATCTTCAATTTATTCGTTCATCATTCCTAGGATTTGTAAGAATATCTAAGATCACTAAGGGCTGGACAATCAACACTTTAAAAGAACTAGTTTCCATTTAAAGTCATAGGCCACGCCATACATGTTCAAAACATAATAAATGAACCATGCCAAGGTAAATTTGTTTTATTGCGAAACTTGGAGAAGCCTCCCCAAGAACAAATGAAGGGGCTGAGCTGATGCTTCCATGAATAATAAAGCTTGTGTTTGGTCAATGATGAATATAAAAGAGGCCCAAAACAAAACCAAGTCCATGTGGAGTCCCAGCAGAAAGAACTTCTCTTTTGTCGTTTGGTAATACGCAATTACCCCGCACGCGACGCCCAAAGAAGCATTACCAACTTCGTAACTGACATAAAACTCCTTTCTCCTTCTCTCTCTTGTCTCTGTTTCTCCAACCGATCCCAGCCTCGTATCTATCGACGTTGTTCATTTTCAAGTCAAATACTCTCTCTAGCTCTCCAATTGAACCTCAGGCAATTCGATCCGTTACTCCACTTCTATCTGCACATACATATATATAACACTCGTTATATAAGTTTTAAAATAAATACGAACGGAAGTTTTTGTTTTGTTTTGGATTTATTTATGCATGTAAATGTCTTCAATATCTCCAAGCCCTCGCACTGTCGAAGAGATCTTCAAGGACTATAGCGCTCGACGCTCTGGCCTCGTTCGCGCTCTCACTTCTGGTCGGTGTCCTCAAACCCTAATTTCTTTGCATATGTTACTTTTACCGATATATGTATTTCTGTGCCATCCTCTGGTTTTCTATTAGTGACGTTTTCTTTTTTGGGTTCTGTTAGAGGTCGATCTTTTCTACTCGCAATGCGATCCAGGTTAGTCTCTCGCATCTTAACGCATGCTTCCTTCTTGTTTCTTTTAGTGTGGGTTAGTTGAAATTTTAACGAAGTGACAGTGAATCCCAAAAAAATTGGATCTTTTTTGTTTTCGTTTGTCTGAGCGTTATTGCGTCATTATAAGTGTGGAGTTTGAGGTTGGTCAACTGAAGAAATTATTGACTTGATGGAGTTCAAGCTGAGATTTTTGGGAATTAATTGATGGTTTTGGTTTCCGGTTTGCTTCTTTCTTTATAGATTTATAGTTTCTGATCTTTACTAGTGGGTACCTGCTTAATTCATTGTAATTTTATTTTAGACCATGTTTTAGGTGTTATTACGTAGTATATGTTTTGTTAGGACATAATTGCCCTAAAAAAAACAGCCATGCTTTTCAAGGTGCGTGAGTTTCTTATTCTTTATATGTCGTCCATGACATTCAAATTGAGGCTCCTTTGCTTTTAAAGATCTTTAGGTTTGATATCATATTGATATGTGTTATTCATCAAGTTCTTTCCTTGTAATCTCGCAGAAAAGGAGAATTTGTGCTTGTATGGACACCCAAATGAGTCATGGGAGGTGACTTTACCTGCGGAGGAGGTGCCACCAGAGCTCCCCGAACCAGCATTGGGCATCAATTTTGCAAGAGATGGGATGCAGCGCAAAGATTGGCTTTCATTGGTAGCAGTGCATAGCGACTGCTGGTTGCTCTCTGTGGCATTCTACTTTGGTACTCAATTGAATCGCAACGATAGGTACATTTTTCATGTCTCAGATATTTACTCACACACTGTTAAATCGGTTAATAACTGCCAATAGAATGTTAGTCTCTAACTTTGCACCTTGATTGAAGCTACTCGTATATTTTTATTTCAATAGCTCAGGTATCTGGGCAGTTTAAATTTCAAATAAAATCGGAGGATGAGAGCATGTTATCCATAAACTTTGCAAGGGGGTTTCATAAGTAATATGAATGAGTGAGAAATCATTAGATCATCTAGCCTGTGGTCTCCAATAGATAACCTTATGCTTTGTGGTTAAGGTTGATTGATCAATCTCTCAAATTTCTCTTTTGGATGAGGATGAATGCAACACCTCACACAATGACTTATAAGAGTTATGGGGCTATGAATGCTCTTGAAAAAATTGAAAAGGCAGAAACAGCAAGTTGAATCTCACGAACACTTCATTATCATGTTTTGGGAAGAGAAGTATATCAGGTGATCAATAATTTACTCCACTAACACCTCATCTCAATGCTTGGCTTTTTGTTGGCCTTTCCTAAGCAATTTCTTGGGCAATCTTAAGCCCCAAAGATTAAGAATTTTTGTTTCTGCAGAAAAAAGTTGGGGTAGCATGTCTAATTGGTATTGTTGTTCTTGGGCCTCTTACTCTGCATCTACTAATGTGAACATCGCTGGGATTCCTGTTTAATATCTTTCGCTTTGGATATCATTTAGGATAATATGATATTTAGGCCAGATTTTCAAAACATCCGCAATCATATTCCATCTATTCTTCTCCTGTTCTGTGATCAAAATTCCAAATATTTCTGTACTGGAGATGTGAATACCATAGGGTTGGCAATGTGTCAGGCTAGCCCGGGCTTGGCCTGAAGCCTGAACTCCCCAGCTTCCAACCATATTGAAGCCCCTCTGTTGGTTGTCTCCGAATTCCTTCTAGAGAACCAATGCCTGAACAATGCACCAGAAGAATCACAAACATGGAAAATCCAACTATGAAAGTACAGATGAGTCAGCAAATAAGTTAATGCATTAAGAGACTGTAGCATTTGAGCTCGCCCAATTCAACATTAATTCAGTTAGCTAAAAAAGAGCAAGTCCCAGAAACCAAAAATCAGAACACAGTGTGAGAGAGAGAGGGGAAGAGAAACCAAGAATGTGGGTTGCATAAGAGATGACCAAGAAATGTGATGAAGATAGTTAGTGGAGAAATCCAGGTGTAATGGGTAAAAGAGGACAATCAAATGACAGATGGAGAAGATGGATAAGATTTTGAGAACACCAGACAACAAAACTTTGAGAAGTGAAAGATGTAGAAGAGATGCAAAGCGTTGATTCTGGAAATCAAGAGATGTAGATGAGAGCTGTTGGGTCAGTTAAGACAGTGAAGCTGAAGAAGAAAGGAGCTAGCTAGGTTTTTTTGTATATATATTTATATATAAAGTCGGGCAGGGTTGTGAAGTCCGGGCCCGACCTAAGACCCAGCCAACTATGGTCAAACCTGTTGACTTTGGGCTGGACCAGACTCGGGCCTTTTGTCAAACCTAGAATACCATCACATGCATGTGGGAGACCATAATAGCGTCTAGATGATATTTGGAATAAGTTTTTCACGCATTGCATAATGTTTCTATCATTTCTTATGATTTACTTCATTTCTGAATTCAACCTAAACAAGATAAAATGAATTATGTATGGGGTTTGATGGACTTAATTGTTTTAGTTATTTCTCGTCTGCAAGTGTGAGGTGTGAGTTCTTCATTAGGACTGTTGGTCTAATAGTTTAGAGGTTCTATGCTTTTTACTCAACAGGAAACGACTATTTAGCTTTATAAATGATCTGCCAACCCTTTTTGAAGTGGTGACTGGAAGGAAACCAATAAAAGATAAACCAAGTGTGGATAGTGGAAGCAAATCGAGAAACAGCATTAAGGTGATACTTTTGTTCTCCCTTCGAATCACAAATGAATCATATATTAGATTAGTGCTTTATGTTGCACCACTATTTTCAACTAACTTCAAACGTGAAACTGACGTTGCTGTTGCAGAGATCAGCTGATGGGCAGTTGAAAGGTAATTCGAAGTTGCTTGATGAAAGCTATGCAGATGAGGAGGACGAGCATGGCGACACACTTTGTGGGAGCTGTGGAGGGAATTACAATGCTGATGAGTTTTGGATATGCTGTGATGTTTGTGAACGATGGTACCACGGGAAATGTGTGAAGATAACACCGGCGAAGGCAGAAATGATCAAGCAATACAAATGCCCTTCATGCAGCTCAAAGAAGGTTAGACAGTAACAACCAGAGTGAAAGCTTGTGAAGGGTTAACCTCGTTTCTCTTACTTCCCTCATGTTGTCATGAAAAGCACTTGATAGATGTGTTCGTTTTATATCTCTTTCATTTTCCTTTTTCTTATTTGTCCCTTTTTGCCTACTGCATGCCACAGTGCTTATGTGTAACAGATGCGCATTAGTTGAATTCAACTCTGGAACTCTTCTGTTCCGTAGTTTTTGTTTAAATGTTGAGTGTTAGATTAACTCAAAGTGGTCGCACCAGCTAAAATGAACCACTGTGCCCTTCAATTTGCAGGCCGATTATTCATGATATTGGCTAATGAAAGTAACAATAGACGGGCTAGACGCTTAAAGCATTTTTAAGTGTAAACCGATCAATGTTAGGGAATAGGAACAGCACCAGCAATTGGGCTTTTAGGCATTGCAATATGAAACTAAATGAATGAATATAATGTATTGTCTCGCCTAAATGGAAAGTATGTAGCGTGGAGAATACCGAAGCAGGTGGTAGCTGGAGTAATAAATGAATAATTAACTAATTAGCCATATTAAAAGTTCTTATTCGATCTTGAAGATTAACATTTTTCTTCGATGTTTCCGATACCACATAGAAATTAGTAATTGATGCCTATTCCGTACTTTTAGGCTGTAGTAAATCGCTTATTGATGCATGGGTGACCTTTCGATGCGCTCTTCCCTTTGGTACCTGCCACTGACGCTACGTTAAGTGAGCGAGTCTTCAATACCTGCCACGGTACAAGATTTGGGTACTTTTGTTTTTATGCTATGAACTGGCAAAGTTATCGCTGTACTATTTGGATTGGAGACTCATTGTATCTGGTTTAATTCCCTCCCATCCTGTCTTGTTTTGCTGACTCAGTCGAATCTCTCTCAATCATAATTTTCTCTCATAAACATAAAGGCAGATAACATTTGATTTGGTGGTGATTCAGCCCCACCTTTCATTCTTGAGAATTTTATATCTTAACTAATGAGTAATGTCTAGTTGCCTTCAGGCCAGCAAGTTCATTTATTTCATAAACCAAATTCCTAGTTTTTTTTTTTGTTTAAGGGAACAAAACCGATTACACTACAAGTCTAGGGAAAGTGGTTCCTGACTTATCCTCTATTAGAAATGCATGACACCCAATGGGTGGTAAATTAAAATAAAAGGTGCCTACAGCAAAATGTTCCGCATAGACCGCTAGCCAGTACGCACATCTGTTACTCTCGCGATAGATATGACAATGCACAACCCTCTAGTTCTGCGTGAACAGCTTATGGATACCTTGAACGATGGGATTGTGAATCATGGAACGACTTATCGAGGATGAGATGAGAGTGAGGGCCACTACCGAGCCCACTTTTAGTTCAATCCGGCGATAGTCAAGGTTCCACGATAGCGTGAGTCCTGTATACACTCTCCAGAGCTCCGCAGTTACCGAATAGCACCAGCCAAGATTCTGGCTAAAACCCCCTAGCCAATTGCCTGAACTGTCCCGGATGAGGCCGCCAGCTGTGGTCGAGAAAGAAGACCATTTGCACGCGCCATCCGTGTTGAGCTTGACCCACCCGAGAGGAGGTTTACGCCAGCCGATGAGTTATTCGTGTCGATGACCCTCTCCCGTAGCAGTGCGCTGTTGCCATTCAATTGACTTCTGAATCTGGTTTGCATAAGACAAAATAACAGAAATGGGTGAGGAAGGCCAAATAAAACTGCGTATAAAAAAAGGACCCATTACGCCAAGCCCATAAAAACCAACAAGTAGTGCCAAATAATGTCGAACAAGCCTAGGCAAACACTCGTCAGTGGATGTGGAGATTGGATTCGAGCCACTGTCGGCCTGGCATTATGAAGAAGTCATTATTAACAAGGTGTGGAGGAAAGTTGCTCCACACTGGGCGGGCTCTGTCGCAGTCTCTCATCGTATGCAGCGAGGATTCGTCGAAACCACAGTGATAACATGTTCCATTCGTAGTGAGTTGCTTTCATGCCCGATGTTGGTTAGTAAGTAACCTGTCCTGGGCGAGGAGCCAGAGGAAGGAACGAATGCGTTGAGGACCATTCCAGTGCCAGATTGCCTTCCAAAGTCCAGTAAGGTTTGCGTCCACATGATCCATTATCATGGCGTACGTGGAAGCAACAGTGAATTGACTTGTATCGGACAGGCCCCATCATAACTTATCCTGCCCGAGGAAGGGCTTAGGGGGGAAAGTCCCTGCTATGACACGGCAAGTCTCTACAAGGAGACGATCTTGAAAGGTGTCCCAATTCTAATGACCATCGGTATCCACAAAATGTTGTACACTATGGTTACGAATAGGGTCCGGAATGGGGGTGGTAGCCTGTGTAACAAGAGGGCCCATGCCCTCTACCCAAGGATCCAGCCAGAATCTAGTAGTGGCACCATCTCTAAGCACCCATTTCATGCCTTGTAACACTATATGCCAGGTCACCTTTATACTCTGCCAGATTATAGAACCTCCTGTGGTGGTTATTATGGAGGGGAGGCTGGTAGCATCAAACTTGTACTTCGCTAAGAGGACTTGAACCCATAAAGCGTTAGGCTTGTTAATTAAGGTCCATCCTAGTTTGGCTAAGAAGGCATCGTTGGTTTCTCGGATTCTCCGGATGCCCAGGCCACCCATCGCTTTAGATTTACAGATGTCCTCCCATTTAACTAAAGGGATCCTCCTAGTACCATTGGTCGAGCCCCACAGAAATTGGCGCATAAGCTTCTCTAACTCATCGCAAAGTCGACGAGGCAGTCTGACCGTTTACATAGTATAGCTGGGAAGTGCTGCTATGACAAATTGCGCTAAAGTGAGACGACCGGAGAAGGACAACAGATTGACAGACCACCCTGTTAAACGTTAGTGAACCTTGTCCAGAATGTATTGATAAGTTCGTTGGTTTACGCGTTCGTGAAGTAGTGGAACTCCTAGGTATTGGCCTAGGTCTGTAGTCTGAGTGAACCCTAGAGCACGGCCAAAACAGCGGGACGATGAGATAGGGATATTCTTGGAAAAAGAGCATCGAGATTTATCCTGACTGACACGTTGTCCTGAAGCTCTGCAGAACGAACCTAGTGTGACACGAATCACATCCACTTGAGACATAGAGGCTTCAGTGAACAGAATGAAATCGTCCGCGAAAAACAAATGAGAAATAGGTGGCCCATTTTTCCTCAATTTGATTGGTCGCCATCGGCCCTGCGTAACCGCTTGTGTAATTAAATGTCCTAACCTTTCTACACAAGGGACAAAGAGATAGGGCGATATGGGGTCACCTTGACGGATTCCGCGGGAGGGGCTGAATGTAGCACTCCCTTACCTAGGGATATGCACCGGGGCGCTCGGAGGTCATTCCGGCACATACCCTAGGATAAGGGCACGCTACGTTCGATCACTACACTCACTCCACATGGCATGGTATATAATCACTTGTAAAGCATCATAAGAAATCCATAATATTTAAAAACCAATTTTTGTCCTCATTTCATTTCATAAACACCGAATGTCTACATTGTGTCTTTCAATAAGTGCTTTATGTACATTCATAAAATCTAATACAGGAGTACTAGATGAAAGAGGAAAATACATCAAATCTATCTAAACCACCCAAAAATCCCAACTGACCGACCTTGAGCCATGACTTCTCTTGCCAAAACACAAAACTACACGGCAGTAGAGCCCCTCAGTAGCTAGAGTTTTCTCTCGGTCCTGAAAAGACAACGTTACAATTTTGATGAGTTTTGCGAACTCAATGAGTGAACCATAATTGATGAATTCACTGGATCTTATACACATTTCGCATACTGCATAATTACTCATTTTAAGCATACATTTATTGTCCAGATACTCACATAATATGTCATGTCACATAGTCATTCAATATCTTCAGTCTTATAATGTTATATGCATGAGACTCGTGTTCATTCTTATTGTTGTGACTGAGTGCCAATCACTTACATAAATACTGACCCATAGGGCTTAGTCAGAACAGAGTTCACAAATCATAGCTCTACGTGCAGAATCAGAGTTTACGGAGCTAAGCTCTACGTGGAAGCGCTTCAAACTGGCCACTTAAATCACAACGCCTTTATCTGAGCATGAATTTTTATTAATTGCATCACATACTGATCATGTCATATCACATATGATGATAAATCAGAAACTTACATTCATCGGACCTAAGTCCGGCA
>JANIJH010000225.1:21540242-21550910 GCA_024520975.1 Erythroxylum areolatum | reverse complement strand
TGAGTCTTTCTGAATGGCCAGATTTTGTATGACCATTAACAACCGCACTGTAACTTAGGGATTGTCTTTGTGGATCAGGTTCAAGGGGAGGGGGATCTTCATCCCTCTCTCGTAATCTGACTTTTTTCGCCACTTGGCGGGTAGTAGGAGACGGGTTGATAGCAGTAGCATTGAAAGCATAAGAGTTGCTAGCAGATGGTAGAAGTGTTGGTGAGTTGGTTGCAGGGTGATCGAAGGTCACGTCGTCCCTGCGTTGCTTAGCTGAGAGTAATTTTCATTGTAGCAATTGAGAGTATTTTTTTACTGTAGCAACGGTAAAGTCTGAAGAATAGGTTTTCCCCACTCCCATTCTTTTTACCAAATTCCTAGTTTCCAAAGGCAAATAGATCAATTTTATGCATCTAGACTTGACGTATGTCATAAAGAAAAGATTTTCTTAAACCGACTCAATTTTCTCCACTTTAACCTTTTAAGGCTCAATCCCAATTAAATTTTTTATTTTCGTTTACACATTTAATAAAAAAATTGTTTAGCTAAGTACCTGTTTTCTCTTTTAATTTATTAGTTCAGTAAAAGGTTTGATTAGTTGAATTTTTCATTTTTATTTTTATTTTCATATTTTCACTTTTTATGACAATCTATTGCATTAATAATTAAATGTAAAATAATTACTTAAAACTACCTAATAAAAATTTTATGTTTTATTTTAAATAAATAAACAAAATTATAATTATTAAATAACCATTTCTTATTGAATATATTTGGATCTTTCAAAAATTCTAAATCAAAGAATTTTATTAATATTAAAATTTATTTAATGATTCATTCCAAAAAAAATCATGATGAATTTGTTGTTAATATTTATTAATGAATACTACAAAGAAAAATAGCAATAAAATAAAATTTATAATAAAAAGAAAATAGAATCAAAGGAACCTTTTACTTTAATACTAAGAACAAAAATCAAATATATTTAATGTAAGCACCCCTCGCAACACTATTAACTTCAATATTGATAAAGCAAATGGAGACTATATATAGGTATAAAAGGAATCCCCAGTGATTATATTCTTATATCATAATAATCAAATGTCTTATAAGATTTTTTCTTTCAATTGAAGTTAATGAGGTATTAAATTATAGACGTTGACCAATGCACTTAATTCCTAGTGGGTGCATATCCAGTCCTTTAATATGTTGTGTCCATACACCAAAATAATAGTAATCATAATTGAACTTCCAATCGGCAATGTGTAGGGTGTGCTGTGTCAATTAAAGAAGTGACAATTAACATTGAAGGCACCATAAGATCAGCAATTGCTAAAGATCACAGTATATTACATTCAATATCATTCAAATGTTATAGTATATTCAACGTTCTAAATTATCTCAAAGCAAGTAGTAATATCAAAATTATTTTGAGACGATCTAGTGTCTAGTTATTAATGGGCATGCAGTTAGATTGGTATTTTCTTCAATACAAAATTTAAAATATAATGATAATCTTATGTTTTTAATATGGATGGGAAATATCAGCTAATACATAAGTACATAAGTAAATACACCTATGAAAGTTTTATATAGTTTCATTATGGCAGTGCAATGAAAGTTTACCAAGTACAAAAAAAGATTAGTCAACGACAACTCAATATGTATAGAAAATATAAAGGAAATTACTAAACAACATTCACGTGATGCCCTAATTTTCTTGGACAAGAACTTTGTTAATTTACGATAAAGTTCACAATATTGACTTATTGATTGATGCAATCTTGACCTCTTTGCAGAGATTTTAGGAGATTCAACCCACAAAAAAGTTCCACTTACCTTGATTATAGGAGCAGGACTTACCATTCATCAATTATCACTCAAATATGTGGGAGTTCCTACCTCCACAAGGAAGTTGAATGTAAATCATTCATTGATAAAGTTAAGAAAAGAATTGCTAACTGGAGTAACATATTTCTATCATATGGGAGTAGGTTGTAACTAGTCATTTCCAAATTCCAAAGTCTAAATATCTATCGGCTATCACATTTGGCAACCTGAAGAATATTGACAGAACTATAAGGTATTTCATATGGCATGAATTGAATACAAATGGTAGAAGGATATCCAAAGTCAAATGGAGTGTTATATTTCTTCCTAAAGAAAATGGTGGATTAGGAATCAATTAAACTTACAGAATGAACAAGATATTGTTAGCTAAAAAGCTATGGTGAATTTGTTGGGACAAAGAGAGTCTTCGAGTGAAATGGGCACATACATTTCTTATCAAACAAAGGAGTATATGGTCCATCTCTCGAAAAGTCTCACAATCCTGCACCTTCCAACAAATCTTCATCGCCAGGTCATTCATGCATTCTCACATTAGGCATCATATTAGAGATGGGAAGAACATAAAAGTCTGGAATGATAACTAACATCATCTAGGTTCTTTATGCTATACTCATTACTTTTGATCTCTAAGACTAAGGGCCTGGTGCTTATCCAAAATAATAGCTGGAAATGGCTATCTCATACGACTAGTTGAATCAGACTCATTGTGGAACAAGTGTCAGCTTACTCGCCAGATCAGATATAGGAAGATAAGATTAGATAGGAGTTGCACATGTCACATAACTTTATGGCCCAATCTTATAAACAACTATTACTTGGTCCACTCATCAACTCCTTTCTATCCAGACTAATATGGGGATTCGGAATTTTCCAAGTGCACTCCTTTATACTCTGGTTGGTAGCTAGGCAAAAGCTAAGTACCAGAGATAAGATAAAATTTAATATTCTAAACCTATCATTCCCAATATGTTCTACAGAAGATGAGACAGTATATGTCATCTTTTCTTCAGGTGTATTTAAACAAGACAATTATGGAGAAAGCTCCTCTGAACATTTAATCTTCAAAATAGAGGTCTCAGCTGGATGGACTACTTGTTATGGGTAAATGAACTGAGTTGGAATCACCAAGGGGATCGAAAAGTGTTCAAGGCTGGTATGCTATGTTAGTGCATTTTAAAAATTCAGAACACGAAGATCTTTAGGAAATTAAAAGACTATAAAATAGACAACCGAATGGAGTTCTACCTCAAATTAAGAATGACAACCATGTCGGCTGCTTATCTACTCTTCAGTTCTAACCAAACCAATCAACAATTGAGGATATAGAAAAGGCTGATGCTAGGTTTTAAAATTTGTGTATTTAGTTAGTTTTTATGCAAGCTCTATTTGTTAGAGTAGTCACTCAACAATCACTGTACTTTCCATCTTTTGATTGAATAAATTATTACTTACCTTCCCAAAAACAAAGATTGGTGCATAAAATAATCTTCGCCTTTCATTCAATTCTGATTTAGGGATTCATAATTACTATGTTGAAAGTGCTTGTTTATTTAATAGTGCATTTCTGTTGGTGTATGCCTCGCGAACCAATTATAGAATATACTTTAATTGATCAGTTGTGATTTAGGTAGTGTCATATTCCAACCTTATTTAATATTAGGTAGTTATTATGTCTTGCTAGAGATCGCTTATAACTTGTGGACCTAAAAGAAGTTTAGGCCTTCTACTAATATTAAATAAGCCTATAGGGTCGTACACCAAACAAACTAAAGTTTCATTAGGCCTTAATCAAATTTGGGCTTTGTCTTTAGGGTTTTACTATATATATGGATATATAGTCATATATATAGTATGACTAGAAGAGAGAAGAATATAATCTGCTCTCATCTGCTCAAAAACCATAAAGAAGACGTCATTTATTAGAAATAGAGAGAGAGAGAGAGGTTTTAGAAAGTGATACTAGCACATCAGAATGGGTTGTTTAGTCCTGCAAGAGTGTGAATATCGGTAGAGACGCGGCACTTGACGTGCTCCTCCCAACACTACCAGTTTCTCTATATATTTCCGCTGCAAAAAACTATAACCTGATTGGATTTGGTTTCATTATTCACATAGGCCTTGGTGTTTCAAATTTGCAAAGGTGATAAATGTTATTACTGTTGACAGTTGGAAAATATCAACAATTTCAACTCAGATAAACTCTATAATTGAACATGAGCATAACCATTTAAGAAAATATGGGCTTTGCAAGTTTTAAAGAACGATCCCAATGCAAATGGTAAAAGTAGTGGCAAATTTTAGTCAAGGGTCGGTGGAGGGTTATCAATTATACGTGACTCTCCCTTTGTATTTTACAAAGAGGTTGTTTCAGTAATTGAAACCCATAACCTTCTAGTCACAGAGAAATAACCTTATCAGTTACTTCAAAGTTCACCCTCAGATGATAAAAGTAGTAGCTTGCGTATATTATTTATATTAAATATATATTTAGTTTCTTTTCTATTGATGACATGGACAAGTGAACGTTGCTTCTGTTATTTAACCAAAAAATATCTTTTGATGGTGTTTAGTGGAGAGAAGAAAACTACATGATCTTTCAACCAAACAAATTTGTTGGTTATGGAGGTGGTGCGTATATGGTGTGATATGATAAAGAGTGAAGGAAATTTTACTGTTATAACTACCAGATTGTCAGTGTTAATCTTTTCCTATTGCAATATAGTTAACACTAGTTTGACATAAAAGAGAAAAAGTATATCGTACCTCAATCACCTGATTAAAGTGTGACAATAAAATATATAATTAAAAATGCTCAAGGGCCATAGGTTCGTTCTCATAATAGCATCTTTAATATTAAATTACTGAGAAAATCATTATCAACAGTAACCTTATAAATTTTGGAAATAACTATTTCTCCTTTCATTTCATCATGTGTTCTGCTTACTCTTGCTCCATCCCACTTTTTCTTTTCTTCATTTGTAAAATACTAATTGGAGGGACTCTTTACATGTGCCCAATTACAATTAGGAAGAGTTTCTTTTTCATGTTTGATTATATCATCTCGGGGACTTGATAGACTCAACTTGGGACTTTCCTCGTGGACCCATCATTCTTATGAAAAGCCGGTACTCATCGAATGTCATGGGCGAATATAGAGCAGGTCTCTCAGGCGACACTAACTCTTCAATTGGTTTTATTGGTATGTCGGGCTTCGGATTGTAAAAAAAGGCCAGCGACACCCTCTCCTCCGCCGAGTTCACCACCACTCGATGCTCTACACTCTTGTAAATTGCATTGCTTAGTACCTACCAAAGTAGTTAGTCCACAAAGAAGTGAGAAAAATGGTTCTGAACAATAATTTGGATTCAAATTCCAGATAGTTGGATTGAAACGTTGTTTCATTCAACGGTTACACGTATCAATATTACATCATCTAGTTTACCCATCACCTGAATTGTAATGGGGTTTGGAAAGAAGACCTGAAACACAAGAAGATAAGTAAAGTTTACATGATTAAAGTGGCAGTTGACAAGTCAAAAGCACAATAAGACTGCTTGTTCTATTCTGACGTATATTCAGCATGTTCAAAACACGTTGTTAACTATTAAATAATTAAATACGGGGCAAATAATTTACGAAGGCTAATAGCGATGTGATGAGACAAACAGCACGTGTTTAAAGGGAAGGGCCGCCTCCATTTGTGTAAGAATCTAAATACTTATCCCACAACGAATGCAAACTTTTCCTATTTGAATATTATGGCCTAGCACGACTAAAAACAGTTTACTTTCACCCGATCAACGTAGGAAACATTAAAAAACTTTAAAGTTTATCAACAAATTGACTTTAACTCATTATTTACTGAATTATAGTCGCAACAACAAAAGCCCTTGATGCTAAAATAGAAAAGGAAATGTTATCTACTGGGGACTTGATTCCAAGTTCATAACTGAAATTTGGACTTCCATTTTTCCCGCTCCCAACAAATTGGCTAAAATGGTTATCTCTCTTGATGACTTTTGAACATTAAATATGTCCTTACTAGTTATCACCAATCAGAAAATGTCCCCTCCATATGCATACCTTAGGATTCATATACCTCCAACAAACATATTTCCCGTTCACAAACTAGCCCCGAGATAGAGTGAGAGCGAGTTACCTGGATTTGATCTCCAATATTGACAATAAAAGCATGTGTAGCTGGTTTCACGGTGATCCAGTTATCACCTTTACGAACTTGAAGACCCTTCACATGATCATCTGGCAAGAGAAGGGTTAAGCCACCAGGATCAGAATGTGACGATAGACCAAGCGTTAGGTCAGGTTGTGGGCACTTGGGATAAAAATTCACTCTTAGACATGACCCGATATTCTCACCCCCAAAACCATTCTGAAGCCGCTCCTCTGGTAATCCAAGGTTTATTGATAAAACTTTCATCAATCTCCCACATAGCTCCACGACTTGCTTCCCATATTCATCAGTCACTATCCTACAAATCAATCATAAATGAGCACCAAACTAATGTAGTAAAATTTTTGGTGTGAAGAAAGAGGCAGAATATTAATGTTTGGTCAATTAGGTGATTTCAAACATTCAGTTGATAAGCAATTACAAAGGATAGCCGTAAGTGGCCGGCAAAAGGCTTTGCACTTAAGATATCAATACTAGGTACGATGATATCTACAAAACGTTATGTCATCAATAAGACCTTTTGAATTAATAAAGCATTCGAACCATAAATAAAAGGCAACTCCTTTTAGAAACAATGCAAAGAAATGAAAGCTGACAAAGAAGTTAATCAAAATAATTACCTGCAATCAGCCGGAAGAGCAGGCCATTTGTTATAGTCCTTCAGTGAACAGGGAAGATAGTGAAGGTAATAGTAATCACTCCAGTCAAGAATGGCATCTTTTTCCACACCTAACCTGCTACCATACCCCTCGTAGGTCTTCGGCGAGTTTGCATATGACTGCTTAGCCTCCATTGGCAAATGAAAGAATTCACGCCATACCTTACGAGCACGATCCATTAGTTGGGGGCTGACTCCATGGTTAAGAACTTGGAAAAACCCCCATTCTTTACAAGCCACAGAAACTTGGCGAATTATATTGTCACGAAGTTTCTCATCGTCCCCGAATAATCCTCCAATATCAATAATAGGTATATTATGCTCAACCAAGCCAGAATTCGTCGAAGGCCTTTCGAGAGGCTCCTTCACATATCGGTCTGGAATTACAGATAGACCACTATCAGACAAGGATTGCACACGAACTATTGGCTCGGGCCATTCTTGGAGTTTGTTCATGTTGGTAACTTTGTTTGGTCTCCAAAGTTGTTGCTATATCGTTGGAAGTAACATGAAATATTAGAACAAAACAAATCCAAAATAATGAAAAGAAGTCCTTAGCTTTCTCCTAGAGAGAGGGACAAAGAGACTGTAACGGGTTGAGTAGCGATAGCTAAAAGGATGAGAGAGGTAGTGTAACAGAATGAAAATGACGAGAATGGGAACGTGAAAGGAATTGCGTTTTAGCTAAATAATGCAATGGTGGAGGGTGACCCTTGCTAATGCTAACCTAAATATATGTGCTGAGTCCCATACTTTGTGGTCATGGTGATTTTGTTAGACCAAATTCTCTCTTACATAAATCATTTTCTACGTTATTTTATTAAATTTCATCCATATCGATATGTTTTAACTGGCTCCACATAATATGTAGAAAAAAATTAATTTAGAAGACGGTAGGAACATCATTTATGGTCATTTGTGGGCGTAGTTGCGAGGTTGACAATCCGACTAGTACAGAAGATTAGAAAGAACTATCAGTTTAGTACTGCAGAAACTAAAAGTGTAAACATGTGAAGTCAACAATCAATATTATACACCTATCGTACCTCGATTGTATTTACTCCCAATTGGGCCCCTGGACAAATGTTATTTTATCGCATGATCACCACAATTCCATATTTACCTCACAGACATTATATCGTTCCAATAATGTCCCACAATGTGCAGCAGTAGCAGCCCCCTCACTTCTTCTTTTGAAATCCTCCATTTAACTATATATGGTCAAGCTTAAGATTGCTCCATTCCTTTGCAAAATTACAATATATGTTTACATATGTAATCTAGAAATTAAATTATTTTATTAGAAGACACAGTTTATGTTAACAATTGTATGTTACCAATTCCATGTAGTTATCTGTTTTGTAGCAAGGTAACAGTTGACTTCTTGAATATACAAAAGAAAGCAATCACAAAACTTAAGATTAAATGCTCGTTAATTACTAAGGAGCAATTCTCTGGTGCAATTGACTAATCGACTCGGATTAAATATAACAGGTGTTAACAAATTATGACAACAATTAATAATGTGTGATGTTAACATAAGTTATACAACTAAAATAAGTTGCAATCTTATTCCGCCATAAGCATGTGATAATTTGCTTGACCAAAATGGCAAGATGTCTTTCTAATTTAGTCAAAGGATTTGTTATTTGTAGTTTTAGGTGATATGACATACAGATGAAAGAAAGAAGACAAACTATTAAAGAGATCACTTTATAAATATAATCAAGATCACCGTTACCATTTATGTAAAACAAAAAAGTGCAAAACATTAAATGGTGTATGCTCTTCATAAGGTATCTTATATGAAAATTTCTTTTTCCTAAGTATATGGTCAGTGATTTTATATTATCTATTGTCAGAGTCCAAAAAGTCAAATGTGTACATAACAAAATCCTCGAAGTGGATCATTTGAATAATGAATAGAAAACGTGCCCCTTACAATAACTCCCATTAATTTTCCCTTTTCCTTCATGGTATGGGTGATTTTAGTAGCATAGGTATGGAGTTTGAAACCGCTAATCGGATGGCGACTACTAGTACTCCGTACTAACCCATCCAATACGCACGTGCAATAATTGTACTACGTGCATCGGCTGTCGACGGAAGTGAAAAGGTTCTTACATTATAGGTAGCGGTGAGACTAGAAAGGCATGACTTTAATTGGCCTGTGTAAGACATTATAGATCCAACCTCAACTCTCATCCTCAACTTTCCTGTTTCAGATCTATATCCACTTGAAACATTTTCCTCCTAAAATTAACCATAATCGTTATCAAGTCTCGGACCAGGAAATTTTCATTCTGAAGTCTAATTTTCAGGCAAATTTAACTTCTAATCGTTCCTTGAACTTAAATACAACGGAAAGTTGAAGGAAAATTTTTTAAAAATTATTCTTGACAGTTCGCTTAACAGTACTCTACATGTCTTGTTATTAAACATCGCGGTCTGCGTGTCTTGTAAATTTTCCATATACTGAAACTATGCAAACTGAAAAACAGCATAGAGTGGAGGCTCTGGCTCGCAGGTAGTTTATTATTAACATCAAAGACAGGAAGAGATGGATAGAGAAAGAAGGACCCACACATGTATAGACCTACATATAATTAAAGATCTCAACACCAATTAATCGGAAGTTGAATTTGGACTAACCTTCAATGACTCCACTTTCTTGAGTGCTCTTAGAGAGCTGAGAATGAATGAAGACGAAAATAAAAAGTTTGCCAGTTTTTGGGGATCGTCTGCTTCCACGCGGCTCACATGATGTGTCTACTGACAAATGGCTTGCACGAACTAAGAAGAAATGAGCTCCTTTATAGTTTCGTTTCTACACGTGGATGGGCAATCCCCGACACGTGCATATATGTGTAATATGTTGCAAATCAATTACCTTGCCTTGTCATATACATAGTTGTATCGTCAACATACTTTAATGTAACGCCTAGAGGCTTAAGGGTGATTAAGAAGTTGTTAGCAATAACTCTGTTACGAGAAACTCCAACATCCTGTAGATTTATTATTCATCCGGGGTATGCATTCGTCTTTTGGTGGACCACCCGATTGGACGGAGGTAACTCCGCACGCGAACCTATTTTTTATGTCGAAATCATTTCTTTTCGTTATCGCTTCATTTGTGCATAACTATATTTAACACGAGGGATTATTTAGAAAGCAGTGCATGGTGTAAGAAGCACACAAACAGTACTAGCGTTGGCGTGTCTTGATAGGTAGCGTGAAAGTTGATTTTAACAGGATCGGTGCTAGTGAATCGGGAGGCTGTTTCACCGCCAACCACTGTCTCTGATGTGTAAAGATTTTGGGCATGGGACAGCTTGCTTCAAGAGTTGACGTGGAAGGTTGGAGCTAGCTGCCAGAATCAAGGCGCCAACCTTCTGTAAGAGCTAGTGCAACTATATAGGAAAAACAAGTGCACTTAAGAGGAGTGAGCAAATGCGAGATTAGACAAAGACTCTAAACTACCTCCCTTGATGCAGGCATCGGAAGAAAAGTGGCATTAACCTGGAGTTTCAAGGTTAAAGTTTCTGCGGGTCTAGACGCACCATTTTGCGTGCAAGCATGAATTACCGGAAGAAAGCTGAAAGGGGAGAATAGCTAAAAGAGGAGAATACCGGCCCTCCACAATTTATAACCATGATTAGAAGATGAGACCTAAACTTGTGCCACAGTGAGACGTTTACCTATCCAAACAATTCCAATTTACCAACATGGCACAGCTCACATCCATAAAATAGGAATTTGGGTGCGTATTAGATATAGATAATTGATTTAATACCTGAAGTTGATAATCTTTTATATGCACTGTATTTTCCTTTTCTTTAAGAAGGAATTACTAATCAATGAAGGGAAATGTTGCGGTCCCTCTCCTTTTCTGTCTTTTTTTTTGGATGTACTAAAGGTGTTTTATATCTTTAATAACATTTATACCCTAAAACCACATTCTTACTTTTAATTTCTCCAT
>JANIJH010000225.1:21311063-21325238 GCA_024520975.1 Erythroxylum areolatum | reverse complement strand
TCGTTTATGGTTTCGTCCCTTCGATTCGATTTGTTTTCGATTTCTTGTTTTTGATTTGTATTCGATTGATTCGTTTCCGAATTTCAATTGTTGATCGGAAATTTGTTATTCGATTTGCCTTCAGATTTGTTTTATCCGTTTTGAATTCACTTTGGTTTCGACAATTTTCGTTTCGTTTCCGGTTGGGGTCCAGTTTTCAAATCGGGTCCCAACAGTATTCAACAAGTTTAGTACTCTAAGAGCCTTAATTAGTAATCAAAGGATTCAATTTTATAATCTAATAATGGAAGCTTTATTAAAGAAATATTGTACCAACAAAATCGCTATGTCATAACTTTCGCAAACCAAATGCACAAGTTGAAGTTTCAAACTGAGAAATTAAGTTTTTTTTAAAAAAATTAAGTTAATCATAAAGAAGATAATAAATTCAAATATAAAAAATTGGATTTTGAGGTTGGATGATGCATTATGGGTGCGTATAATAAACTGCCAATCACCAATCAATATATTTCCATATAGTTTGATATTTTGCAAGCCATGTCATCTTCTTATTAAGTAAACATAGGAAGTTGTAGTTGTGAGAACATAAAGAAATTTATAATGATGCTTACAAAAGCTTAAGAGTTTATAAAGATAAAACAAAAGCTTTCCATGATAAAATAATTTCTAGGAAATATCATTTTATTAGACAAAAAGTTCTCTTTCATCATTCAAAACTTCAGTTATTTCTAAGTAAGTTATGATCTTATTAGATTGGACCTTTTGTTAATTTAAACATGTTTTCTTGGGGTGCATTTGAAATTCAAAGCTTTATAACTTTGAAAGTATTCAAAGTTAAAGGTCATGTGTTTAAGCCTTTTTATAAAAGTGCGCAAGTCGAAAACATAAAAGATGTGGAACTAGCAGGTCCCATTTATACTGATCAATAGTTAAAGATATCAAGTCGAGCCCAAGACAATAAACTAAGGCATTATTTGGGGGGTAACCTAAGCTTTAAGTTATACTTTACACATTTCTATTTTTAATTTTAGATTCTTTGATATTAGTATAAACTTTTACATTCATAAAAATAATAAAAATTTAAATAATAATAATCAAATAATTAATGAAATAATAAAATTGCTTCTTTGTTTTAGGTTATTTATAACCCTCAATTTTCTTCATTCTACTTCTAGACTCATGTAACCGACTGCACCATTCACCTAAAATCAATTACATCCCACAACTTAATCCAATTGTAAATAAGTAACCAACATTGCCTATATGCCACATCACCAAATCCTAACGATACCAACTAAGGAGCCTCCTACTAGCCAACTCTTGCACGACTACCCACCTACCATAAGGCCATGCACCCAATTTTCCCTCTAATGCCAGTATTAAGAGTTATGTAGACGTAAACCCATGCATCAACCTAACCACACCCACCTCCTTCCAGCCATACCTATCCCTTAAAGAGTTGGCAACTACTAAAAAACTACCATATTTATGCTCAACATTAGTAGAAGTTTAAAGGAGTAATGGAAAGAACAAAATTACAAGCTAGGAGATTGATTTTAGTGGCCCACAAAGAACCACTATAGGAACCAACCTCATTGGAAAATCATATGCCATTAGAATAAGTGGCTGACCATAATTTTTTGGTGCCTCTTGTAACCCTTTCCTTAACCCATTCACCGGGTCATTCACCAAAATTGAAACAATAATGAGGAGTTCGATCATTATGTTCTTGAACATAAAAAAGAAAGAAAGTGGAGTTGACCAACAAATTAAAGCTTAAAATTAGAGGTTTCAATGCTTTCAATAATGAGCAAGATAAGATCAAGTATAAAGAATTATACAAACAAATAATATATACCTATAAGTATGTTCATACTCAGATCTTGGAAGAATTTAATATTAGGGAAGAATTTGATGTTTGTGGATTGAAACGGATAACATAATTATATGAATGTGAAAATGTCTACTTTTGTTGAATTCACATGTGAATTTTATACCACTTTTTGGTTTAATAATGATTCTAAGATTAAATTGTTTACAAAAGGGACCGTTGAATTTGGAATGATGGGAGCTGAGTTTTCCTTTTCAATTACTAAAGGCAATGAGTTTTTATAAAAAAAGGTTGATGCTAAAAAGGAACCAGTCATAAGTTCAAATGTGATTATTCTTCTAATTTTCATCCTACCCAAGTGATTAAAAAATTCCATACTTAAAGAGACATGTATTCAAATATTTACAAGGTTTCTTTACTTATAACTTTTCAAGAAGAAGGGATAGTACAAGAACTTTAACTAAAGTTGAATTTTATTTTTTGTGGTGTATGAATCAAAGCATTGCAGTGAACTTACATTATTCATTGCTTACACAATTTTATTTTGAGATTCAAAAGAAAAACAACCTTTAATCTTAGGTTCTTACGTTACTCAATTACCTGTTAATTTTAGTTTAGTTAATTTAGCTAATACTGACATGTACATTACTTATAAGATAGAACCCTTAGATTTAAATTGTTTAGGCAAGATGGGGATCATTACACAACAATCTGACAATAATTTTTGCTTTGTTCCACTTAGTTTAGTTATTCCATCTTCTATGACTTTCTAACTAAATAGGATAACAGTTGCAGGACGACCAATAGGAAGATATTCCTTCCCCTTCTTGCATTCAACAGACTCTTAGAATTTCAGCATGTTTAGATGGAATTGAAAATAAATTGTTTTTCATGAAGCACAATTTGATACCTTTTTTCATAGACTATGGGTTTTCGCCTTATTTTCTCCTTTTTATGAGTGTATTTCGCCACTCTCCCCCTATATGTAGGGAAGTCCTTTCACTTATCACTTTCTATAATTTGAATTTTAAATTGAGGCTAATATTTCATTCAAGTGTGGGGGAGGTTTAGTTACTTTTTGTTCCATTTTATGTAGAAGCATGTTTTATGTATTTATTTTGTTTGTTGTCTAGTTGCATGATTTTGCTTTACTTTATGATAAGTAGTTAGTTTTTAGCTAGACCATTATATGGTTTCGTCAAATGCATTTTGAAAAAAATTAGATTATGTGTACATTAAATGATTTAGTTGTTTGAGAATAAGAATAACAACATGTTGAATGGTTAAATTAGTTAGGATTATTAACTTTTATAAACGTTAATGATCAAATGATAGGGCATTGTGTGAAGTTGAGGTGATTTTAAATAACTTGTGAGATTTTGAGCCATTAAAGATTGAAATGTTCGTATTAATCTGTTTTTCCTTTAAAGTATGTTCTTTTCTATGTGAATGTTTCTCTAGAATTTGCTTGGAATTATTTCAAGACCACATTGATATATGCATGCATAAGAAAGAAAAAGGCCTTCATTGTTTTAAGCCCTTATCTTAAAAGCCAACCCAATTCAATATCTCTAGTTGGCCCCTTTGAGCCATAACCTTTTTTAAAGTTATAACCATATTACAAGCCTAAATTCTCTACTTAAACATCCTTATCTAACCATAAATTTTAGTAGAGCATTTGGACAAAAATCTCTTGCAACTTTAAGAATGGAAATATAAGAATCAAATGAGCATTTCTTTTTAGGAGTATGGGATGTGAATTTTGTGTTATCACTACTGTTTTATATTATGGTTCAAATTAGTTTGTCTATTCATATAAAAAAAGAAAAAAGAGGCAAGAATGGCAGCAATAAAAAAATCCAATGTGCAGCCCATTTTATACAAGTGAAGTAATTAAACATTCCCAAGTGAGCAAAAGACTAATTCCCTTGTATTATTTTTTGTAATTAAATTATCACCGAGGAATCTAAAGCTTAAAGAAATGGAAACAATAGAAAATAAGGTGTAGGTAGAAGGATAAAACTAACAACAACATTTATGAGGATTAGGCATGCATGGCCACATTCAATGAGAATTACAACTTTCAGATTTTGAATTTGTAAGAAAAATGTGTGAATGACAATCAGTGAAGTTATAATTTTTGAGAGCCAAGAATTATGAAAAGAAGACCTCAACATCAACAAAACATGAGATTAAAGTGTCTACAAATAGGACCAAAGTGAAAGAGGAAAGGCATTCCAAAAATTCTCCACCTCTACTTTCTAGCTTTTCATAAAATTCTCTTTTACTTTCTTTAGTAGGCGTTAGTGTAACTTTTCTTCACTAGGTGGTAGTAGTAGCTATGCCCATTATGGAATAATTTTCTTTATCTTGGTTAATGGAAGCTGAAACCTTTGGAACTTTGTAGATTGGGAGATAATTGGGTCTTATTATTAATTTTTTTTATCAATTTGTATCCTAAATTCTTCTTTTGTACTTTAGTTTTCCTTATTATTTTGATTGTTTTCTAATGTGTGCAATTAGTTTATTAATTGAAATAATTATTTGCTAAATTAAATATTGAATATTTAAAAGTTCAATTCCTTTAATATTTGTAGCGATTAAGAGTTTTTAATTTGTTGCAATATAAATTATTAATTTTTAGAAAGAGCATTCAACTAGATTAAATACAACCATAATGTTATGTTATCTTGCTTCGGTAATCTTTCTTTTTTTAAAGCTATTGTTTAATTAAATGTTGGATTGTTTCTATGGTTGTTAAACAATATGGGTTCACTGAATTACAAATTTTTTATTAACTAATCCTAAGAAAAGACATGTATTGAATATCATATTGCATATATGATTAATAATAATAATTTTTTGTATCAATAATCAACCGTAGCTACATTGGTAGAAGCAATTGTACACTAACGTTTATTTTATTTATAATTTTCTTTTTATAATTTTCATAATTCGATTTATTTTCTTTTTCATTTTTTTATTATCATAACCATATTTCATTAAATATCTCTTTCCTAACGATTAATGAACTAGAATTCCTTGTGAGATTAATTCTTGCTTTCCTATATTACATTTGTTTTATTCCATGAATTCAGAATTTAATTTAAATGCAGAAAATAACAACACTATTTATCCTATTGTTGATATATATCTTTGTTTTCTTAAAGTAATATAAGAAAAACAAAGTTTAAACAGTCATTAAGTAAGGTTTAGTGCAAGGAAATGCACAAATATATGGGAGGAAGGGTTGCAATTAAACTGTTTTTGCAGTTAAAAGAAGACGCTGTTACTAACATTTATAGTAATTTTATCATTTAAAACAATGACTCAATTAGTTGTACATTTTTAAAACAGCAATACAAGTTTGGATTTTACTTTTCCTTTTTCATATCAAATTCTCTGTTACTTTTTCTATTCGGAGGCTTATTCCTTCATTAACTCGCAAACATAATTTAAACGTTTTAAATTGATTTTGATGTGGTAAAATCTGATAATTTTATTTAAATACTTTATGTTAGTACTTTAGTATTAAAAATTAAATCTTTCCTATGCTTACATATCGGTTCTTTGATTTATAAGCAAATAAGGAGACAATACATGTTTATTCTTATTCCTAATTTTTGTAGTAATTACAGAGTATAATAGTTCATAGCATCACTATTATGAAAATATTTTGATCTAATTGATACGTATTACAGAAAGTAAATACATAACTCTCAAATTTTAGTTACAATATATATATCTATGTACAGCTGAAGCTGACCGAAAAATACACTTTCAGATAAAAGATTGAACACAGTTCATGTTCTTGTCATAGAGACCTAACCAGAAGGGTAAAAGAACCGTTGCCTCTTGCTTCTAACACGGTCACTTGGTGGCGTGGCCGATGAAGCAACTCTGGCCAACACTACTTTGAGAGATTGTTTGATAGTGTTCAAACAAACATCCTCTTTGTCGTCTTTATTACATAGTACTAAAATGGTTTTAACTCGACCTCCAACACTTGCAATGTCAGCTCCGACCACTGCTAGTCTTGAGCCTTTGACTGCTCTGATGAGCTCTGAAAATAATTCTGGTCGATCATCGCAACACACAGAAGCTCTGATCAATCCACTTTTCTTGTCTTTGTTATTGTTGGAAGTGCTTGAATCTTGACATGCAACACACTCAACTGTTACCTCGTCGATTTCTGTTGGTACATTGCAAAATCTGCTTACTTCCGTTGCTTTACTTTTAAGATCTTTCACATGATCAATGGCACTTGCTAGAAGAGCAGCCTTGTCCATCTGTTGCAAGTTGCACTTAATTTTCATTTTTTTTTTCTGTCAGTGACAAAGTGTCAACTATAACAACAAAGAAGAGTACGTATACTGAGTCAAGCGAGTATTTATGTAACCTTGTACGCTATTGATTACCACTTAAGCAAAGCAGCAAAGCATTTTCTAAACCTTCGATACTATAGCTTGAAGCCTGATTTGTTTCGCGCACATTTACCACGACAGTGGCTTGGTAATAGTGAAAGACGCGGACATCAAAGTAAAAAGTATTAGCTTGGATGACGCTAGAAAATGTAAAAGAAGTTTCATACCTTTTCTGATTTAGGAATTAATTCTCTTAGAATTCCAAGCTGGGTATTGATTCTACCCCTGCGTTGCTTCTCTGCAAGGCTATGGCTCTTAGAGACGGATGGTGCTGTATCTTCTGCAATCTCTTTGACAGGTATGGACAGGGGAGGAAATCTTTGTCCTTGGAAGGTGGAACTAGCTGACGATGAAGTACAACGAATCTGTGGCCAAGGAATAAAAAATGCCTGGCCGTGTTCGTCAAAATTTCTTTGAATATATTCTGTATCAGCAGATTTAGCAGGCAATCTGGAAAAGCAATGATCTTCCATACCCTAAAAGCAAAAGGACTTTTAAAAATTTGTGGACTAACCTCTTCTTTTATTGATCAACATCTGCAGCTACTGTTACTGCACTAGTGATGTGGCATATTCAGTCCTGACAATGATTGGTGTGATGCCAGGAACCTTTAGTTAGTCGAATGAAAATTGTGTTTGGCGTGTTTGGTTGTCACCTCAAACTCAAAGTGAATTTATGCAAGGGTGAGGGTGTGCTTGTTTGGTGCTGACGAGGAGAGAGGAATGAGCATAGAATGAAAACTAAAATTTGGTAAGAGGTTATAATTAAATAGCTTCTACCTTCATTCTTTACTTTTGAGAGGAGAGGAATGAAAATCATTTCTAGCTTTGTTACCATTATTTATTCTTACCTTATAATCAAAAATAATGTGTGAATTTTTTTTTTTGTTTAGTAAGGTTTGGTCTTTAACTAGTAATAATATTAATTAATTAATTAATTAAAATATAATGCATTAATTAATTAAAATATTATAATTAATTAATTAAAATATAATTAATAAATTAACTATATTAAAATTTAATTAATTAATTAATTAATTAATTATAATATTATTAATTAAAATATTATAATTAATTAATTACAATATAATTAATTAAAATATTATAATTGATTAAAATATAATTAATTAGTTACAATATGATTGATTAAAATATAATTCATTTATTAATTAATATATTTTAATTAATTAATTACAATATAATTAATTAAAATATAATTAAATTTTATTTTTTAATATTTTTTACTAACCAACTACTATCAATGGTATGATAATAATTGGTTTCTCTGGACCAACCACCATAATTATAATGATAATATCCATTCTCATTCTCATTATATTCATTCTCATTCTTATTATCATTCTCCTATACAAACCAACCGTCCCTAAATATTTTTCTTTGGGATTGTAAACTAAAATGTCGTCATGTAGTTGGACTAGAAAGAATTGATATTTGTATGAATTGGATTAGAAATAAAAACAACATCCTGAGAATAGTAATTGGTCAATGGCATATCCTCTGAAAATTCTTGATCATTATAGTTATATCATTGCAAACTTAATTTGTATAAGATCCTTTATACCTCTGTAGGACATATTCTTTTCTTTTTTTCCTTTGCAGAGATTGGAGGTGCGTGGAACCCACATCCAGCTGCTTCATGAGCATGCTTGTTTCTAAGCAATGTATCAGTCTCAATCTGATAAAAATAGATTGCCATTTTGATTCTTGCAGAGATGACGTTTAGAGATAAAGAAGCCACCCATTTTGATGGCTTTATTTGCACACTTCCATTTTCAAAGATTGTCTTGCTGCCTGCACAAGCAAACAAAAGAAGGTTTCAATTACCCTCACCACTTGGTCACTGTGTGGGGCCCTAAACACTGTTCACTCAAACGTAAAGATGAATTGAAGATTGGTACGACTTTTTGATCGGCCTAAAAAGTCTCTAGTGGTGCTCCTGACTCTCAACGGTTCTTTCGGGGAGGTTTCAACACTCAATTTCTTTATTGCATTCCCTACCACGTACCATCTGCTCTTTTGGTAGTGAAGAACCTCAACCTCAGCTAACATGAACGAAATCCAGGTACATATTGGAACTGAACTCAACTATAAATTCTGAAACATAGAGTAACGGGCTCAAGTGGACAACTTTAGTTCTGCGATTTCTATCCGATTTAACGGAAATTTTTGATGGCTCACGAAAGCATTGGAAGATAGCTCATCTTAGGATATGGTTAATAAGACTTCATTGTCATCCTTAGACGAGCAATTAGTAGGTTTGATCGAAAGAGATGGATGACGAAAGGGACGTTGGATTCAACACTTAGGATCCCGTAACTTAAATCTCTTGAATTTCCCTTTATCCTAAAGCAATCTTTTACTCCAAACCATTATCTTGTCCTCCTTTCCCTTTACTTGAGCAAAATTTGTTGCTCTGGATCAAAATCTTCTTCATTCTTTAATACGTCGGTAGAACTTCACTTTTACTTTTATGGCTACCTAAACACATGGAATGATGCCATACTTGGAATGGGGTGAAAAATGTTGAACTGATGGCTAACAGGGATTTGAGGACGTGTTAAAGTTAGGCTTCTTCAAGTGCAAATTTACAGATAAATTTTGGCCAACATTCAGTGAGATTGGCTCAACAATCAGTCTTGTTTATCATAATTATGGTCAGGATAAATGACCATATCTCCTAATGAATGACCAATATATATCTGGTAGAGTATCATGAATGCTAGAAGCCCCATATCATGTTAAGGATCAAGAATGCTCATATCTATTAAGGAGGCACCTGAAACCGTAGCAATAAATGTTCATTTTGTGATTGAGAATAAATTAAACTTCTCCTTTATTAAAAATTAAGGAGGTATAAGAAGTATATTTATCATGATATTCAAGTAAAACAGCATACAAGAACCAGAAAGATCTACAGAATGCCATGGAATTGGTGTGTATTGATGCATTTTTGTTCACCATATAACTGATGATCACACATTTCCTTCCACATTAGTTTACATCTTTGGCCTACTTGCACTTTAATACTAACCATGTCATAGATAAGAAAGTCAAGCACCTTCATCAAGAATTAGTTAAACTCCACCTTAATACTCATTAAAATGGATGGCTCCAGCTTTCCAGACAATATAAGTTGTTGCAAACATAACTGTGCTGATGAAGACAAATGAGAAGGCAATTACAAACAAATCAGAACCCCCTGGGAACTGAAATGTCCAACCCTCCTTAGGCAATCCTCGCTTGCTATCATCAAACAAATTTGTGGGGGCTTCAGGGAGTCCAGATCTTTTCTTCCCCTTATCACTTGCCTTCAGAGCAGCCAATACTTTGCTTCCCATTTCTGGTTTTGATGGCTTGGATTCTGCATAACGACTACGAACCCGAGCAGCTCGTAATCTCTCTCTTGCTGTCATTGGTGCCCTTTTTGGGGTTGATGGCGAGTTAGATTGTCGTTCCTGGTTCAATTCTGAAGAAATGGCAGAACCATTTGATGTTCCAAAGGATTGAGGTCCTGTCCCACTGTTATTATTAGTCTGGGATCCATTACTTTCCACATCAGTATCCATGGATGTGGGATTCCCAGTTAAAAGCTGATTACCAGAAATTGCATTAACAGCATCTCCAGACTCCTTATCACCAAGATTACTGCTTTCTGCAACTGAAACATACAAGCCCTTTCTTCTACCCTTTACCAGTATCCTTGAACCAGAAATCCCCAATGATGTGAAGACTGTCAGCTTTGGTGTTGAAGCTTCGCTGGGACATCTAGATGTATGCTGGTACACGCCCTGCAACTTCTAATAAAAGATTGTATAATTAGAACAGCTTAAGCAATGTCTACGTCTTACTTCAGTGCAAGGGTTACTTTAAATTCACTTCTTTTGAACTCTACAACTTTTGTTCTTGACAAGTATGGTAAAAGGTCTTTTCGGCAGTTAAATATTGAACATGGACTTGAATCATTTGACATCTCATGAAACTATGAAAGCATACGCAAACCACGTTAAACACTACTAGGATACATCCGTTTCAGACGATGAAAGGTGGGAAACTTTACAGAACAATATCAGCTCCAAACTGATACGAGAGCATATGATCTTGTCAACTCAAAGTCGGCGTGATGCCCCATAGTCAGATGAGCTAGGTATTGTCGCATACCACATATGGTCAAGAAATGCAGTTCAAACTATAGAACACATCAATAATCCCAACTTCCAGACGTAAGCAATTCTCTAAACCTTCCTCTAGTTTGAAACATATAAACCGGCAAATTCAATCATGCGAAAACTCTATTATGATTTCGAAATTACCCAAATTATAAAAAAAAAAAAGAGAAAGAAGGAAGATGGTTACCGTTGAATTGAACCCAACAACTGAATTTAGAGAAACAGTCATAATTTCGCTTCTGTTTAAGGCCGGACGATGGAGAGAACTGAGAGAGAAAATAGAGTGCTCTGCGTTTGTGGACATAAGAGTGGCTGATCTGTGACACAAACTGTAAGAGATTGGGTGTTTCTAACACCACGTGTATCGCACGCGTAGGTCCCCAAACTCCGTAAGTTTGCCACTCAATTTAGAGAAGCCATTCTATAGAGCTATTTTCTCAATAATAATAAGAAAAACATGGTTTCGTCCTATCATTAGTTCTCATAATGTCTTCTGACAATAAATCACCAGGCATTTTCAGCCTTTAGTTCTTTACCATGGAAAACAGCCATGGACAAAAGAAAATGTGAAAATTCCGACCCCAGCTCAATTACACCTTCTAATAACGATTAAATTCAGAAAAATGGATAGAAAAAAAAAAGCTGTGGTTGTATATGAATAATGCTTAGTTAGTATTGCGGATGAATATCGGTCCAATTGCAGCTTTGAAGTCATCTTAAAATCTGCTACACTGTCTCCTTGCTGTTGCTGCCATCTTCAGTCTCTCACTTGCAGGTGGCCTTACTACTTTCACAACTGGCATCTGCATGCTCTGGCAAATAAGTCCAACTTGTTCCCAATCTTCTATTACCAGGATGTCCATTTTTGGGCCAGCAGAATTATAAGCTAAATAGAGGATGGATTAGCTATAGCGTTGACATTAATGACAAAATTAAGAAGTTCAATCAAGCATGCCCACCAATTGGTATGGCCCCCGAAGCCATGTACTCTACAACACTAATGCTCAAGTGCTCATCTATAATGGAATGCAGTCCGGCAGTGGTACCTCCCAAAATTCTCATCAAATCCCTGAGAATGACCAAATACAAAAAGCACATATAAAGACCAAAATCTTACTCATCAAAGCACGGCTACTGAAGTACAAACTTCAAAACATTCCCTGTAAAGGTTTCAATTTGATCATAAAGCAATTCTTAAACCCTGCTTATCAAAATTTCCTAAGGACATAACCCCCCGCTTTGCAAGGGCCGAGGAGGGTCATCAATTACACGTAACATTCTTTTTACCTTTTAATAAAAAGTTTATTTTCGTGACTTAAGTCCGTGACCTTCTGGCCATAAAAAATAACCTCATCAGTTGCTCTAAAGCTCACTCTCTTGGCATTTAGATAGTAAGATCATAAAATTATTGACATGATACCTGTATACCACATTATTGTGGAATTCTATAGCCCCATCAAGCTTCAATTCAATTGCTTTATCCTGCAACTTCTTCAGCCTTTTTTCATCCGCTCTATTTAAACAACTACCAGTAAACAGGAGTTTTGGTCTGGTTAACTTTTTATCTAACTCTCTAATGGCAACTGAAAAAGCCTTAAGTTGAAAAGGATGTGCCAGAAATAACTAACCATTAAGGCTTTAAAAGGAAACACATAAAGCCCTAAAGAGGTTGCTAGACAACTACACCACCTAGTGCTCTAAGGTTCACACAAGCATTCCCAACTTCTCAGGATGAAATTGAGCCATTGAAATGAAAATTGGAGGTTCAGTTGGAATTTCCAAAGGAAATTTCTTTTGCCCTTCTACGTATTAGTATCCAAATCAAAAGGTATGAACAATAGATAAATTTCTTTGAAAACAGTCCCATTAATAGATATAAGAGTGTAAACAAAGACAACAAACATAATTTACTGTTGAATTTTAAAATCAGAAATTAACTAAAATAGAGTAGAATAGAAAAGAGATAATGCAGAGGTAATTTATTAATAGGTGCACTTTACATTGATATGAAGGCCTAAATAGATAGGTAATGAAATAACAAACTTAGATAGCTAATATCTCAGTAAAGATTAACTAAACAAATAAAAAATTTAAAAGCTTAAATCCTATAACAAATAACAACTTTATTTTAATAGAAAAAATTTGAGCTTTTAATAGATAACAGATCTTATTTTTATCTTACTACTCTAAAATTTTATTTTTAAACAAAGACTATTTTTAACAACTTTGAATCATTCTCCAATATTCCCTCTTGATTTAAAGTTATAAGACTTTTTGAATTTGATGATGTATTTCCCATCACCCGTCAATGGTTAGAGCACATCTCTCCACAATTCTTTTCTTTGGAGCACTTCTCTCTATTCTTCAACAAAAGCACTTCTCTCATCACTTATTTCCATAGAGCACTTCTCTCTATGATATATTTTGTGCACTTCTCACCAACTAGAAAAGGTTGTCTTCTGCAAACACTTGCACTATATTTGTTTGTTATTCATTGTTAAACTTGCAATCCTTTTTCATAAAGCATCGAGACTTTCCTTTATACCAACAATATTTCTCTTTATGACCAAACTTCTCACAACGGTCATATTGAGGAATGTTTGCTTTCTTTTTTGATGACGGAACCTTTGCTAGATAGGCTCCCTCCACCATCTTTTCACTCTGTTGGGCTCTCATTGCCCTTCTTTGTTTTTGAGCTTATAGAACATTAATCACTCATAGGTCCCTCAAAATTTTTGAGAGCTCTAATACCATGTTAAATTTTAAAACCAGAAACTAACTAAAATAGAGTAGAATAGAAAAGAGATAATGCAAGAGGTAGTTTATTGATAGGTGCACTTTACATTGACATGAAGGCCTAAATATATAGGCAATGAAATAACAAACTTAGCTAATATCTCGATAAAGATTAACTAAACAAATAAAAAATTTAAAAGTTTAAATCCTATAACAAATAATAACTTTATCTTAATAGAAAAAATTTTATGTTCTAACAGATAACAGATCTTATCTTTATCTTTCTACTCTTAAATTTTATTTTTAAACAAAGATCATTTTTAACAACTTTGAATCATTCTCCAACATTTACAACAAACCTTCTAGTAAACCAGGAATGGCAGGCATTGGTATCAACATGAAAAACAAAATGCAATGGACAAGAAATACAAGCTTTGTGAGACAAATGACTGACTATTTGTTTCCATCTTCCCACAGGCCACAGTTCACAAACTTCTCATGGCATTACATAACAAACTAAAAAGAAAATTAAACTTCAAGCTTACCATATACAAAGTAGAAATTGGGTTTAAAACTTGGAACCCTGGAGTATCCCAAGGAGCATAGACGTGCTTGGTATGATTTGGGATCTTCCAAAGTATTTGAATATGATCTCGTGTCTATGAAGAGTTCACCATCGCTAGGTGTGCCATAAACCCATACCTCCAACTAAACACTACATAATAAACAAACTAAGCACTATATAATACAAATCTTGCACTGCGAATGTAGGACCTCAGCCTCTCGGGCCTCGCGCCCACCCGTTTGCAGATATTGTTCGCTTTGGGCCTCGGCCTCTAGGGCCTTGTACCCTCACAGTTTTACTTTTCCACAAGACTTCCCAGGAGGTCACCCATCCTGGTACTGCTCTGGCCCTAGCAAGTTTAACTTCGGAGTTCTGATGAGATCCGGTGCGTTAGGGCATGGAAAACGCGTCTGCAAGGGGAAGGTATCCACAC
>JANIJH010000225.1:21285361-21301389 GCA_024520975.1 Erythroxylum areolatum | reverse complement strand
GTCTGCATGGGACTCTCTCACATGCGGACGGGCTGAGGAGAGCGTGGATTGGGCCTGGGCTTGACATAGCCATTAGGAATGAGACCGATCTTTGAAGGATGGACCGATCGGCCTATGAGACATTTTGACTGGGCTCGGGCTCTGCACGACCGACCCGACCAAGTTCATAAAAAGATAAATATGTCATGTTATTATTATACAATATAATTTGAATTGACAAACATCTATCTTATCTTCACTTCTTTCAGAATAAACCATCAAATTTAAGAGATATTTTATTTTATTGTGATTTTTAATTTTTCCCTATTTTTAGTTTTTATTTTAAAATAGAAATAAAAAATATTTGATTGTTAATGTCAATGTTTAATATAAAATAAAAATTAATTAAACAGTTCACTATATTTAACTCGTCAAATAATTTACTTAAAATATAAAATTAATAAATCATTATATAATTAAAAGAATTAATCTTATATCAAACTATAATAATCATTATTATTAGTAATATCATTGAATTATTTGGATTTTAAAATATTGAACATTTAATATTTTAATGTGGAGTTGTTATTTTAGTGTAGTATTGTGAGTTAATGGCAACTAAGACAAGTCATAGTATAAATTCAAAAAATTTTGGCTTTTTTTTGGGTGTAATATGCAAATTGAGAAATGAGAACCCAACGACGCCAAAAAAACAATTGTTCCAGCCTTTAGCTAAAATCCACTCTCTTTTAGCTCATTAAATTCTCTCTAATTGTCCGGCAGTATCGGAATACTATTCTCGAAGAATTTTGCAAAACTTAACCCTAGTTTGACAGTATTAAAAAACTAATTAGCAGGCTACTGTATATAAATAATTGCTAGTGCAATATTGTGTTTGTCTTCTCATCACTTTAATTGTAATAAATGATTTTAAATTATCAAGGTTGCATATACCACCAATAGAGACATATATAAAGTTAAATTTAGACCACAAATGAAAAAGAGATGCGAGTCGTTAGTGTTAAGAGAGGATAGTTTATAATTTAAGAAAAATTAATTGTTCTCATAAATTTCAATTAATAAGAATTTTAGGTTAAAAATTGCCTAAAATCTAAACTATAAGAAATTATATTTATAGGATTGTCTTTAAATTAAGGATACTCAACTTTAAAAAGTTACCTTGATAAGATCAAATTAATTTCTTATTAAAGAATCAAAATAAATTTTTCACTAAGTAAAGAATAAGTTAATTTGATTTATATTCTTATTGATTCTTAAATTATATCAATAGCATGTCCTTTATCTAAGAACTAGAGTCCTAAAAAGGAAAAAAAAAATTCATATAATCGAACAACTTTGAAAAGAAAATCCTTATTTAAAAAAATTTAAAGTTTAATCTTACATGACCAATACCTAACCAAGACTCATTATTTTGAAACTTTTTGGATGCTCAGGTTTATATCTCCCTTATTAGCTTACCTTGCACATTGCTCATTCTTTTTCTTTATGTTAGTGTAAACTTTGGCTTACAAAATCCTAACAAAATATGTCTTATGCTTACCATCCACATCAACATGCCATTAGCAAGCAAAGGTAAGATATCTAAAGGAGTTAATGGATTAAAGCTATAAACAATTTCAAAAAGAGAATAAGAGGTAATAGAATGAACTGACCAATGATACCTTGTAACAAGTAATAACTTTCTTCTTAGTTACTTTAGTTTGTCTATCCATTTGAAAATGTGTAACAATAGAAAATAATAGTTTATTCCTAATTTATTCTATAAAGCATGCTAAAAATGACTTAAGAATTTAACATCTCTATTACTTACTATTTTTCTAGGCAATCTATGCAAACGTACTATTTTCTTAAAGAACAAATCAATAATGTATATTGCATCATAAGTTTTATAACATGTAATGAAATATGACATCTTACGAAATATATTAACAACATTAAATATACTTGTTTGACCACTTGGAGATCTGTAAACCTAATATAAAATCTATAGATATGTCAATCTAAGGCTAATTAGGTATAGATAAAGGTATATAGCAACCATGCAATAGCATTTTAGATTTTTCTTGCTTACATATTATACATTTATCACAAGTAAATTACACATCACACTTCATGTTAGGCCAAGAAAATATTCAAGTAATATATATAAAGTCTTTTGCACATCAAAATATCCCATTATGTCACCTCTATAAGTCTCTCTAACCAATAATTCATACAAAGAACATATAGGCACACACAATTTGTCTTTCTTAAATAAAAATCTATCATTCCTATAAGACTAACCATACTCACATTTGGAAAAAAAAATTCACATTTAGCCAAAACCAACATCATTTACATACATATTTTTAATAAACTCAAAACTAAATAATTTAGTTTGCAATGAATTAAGCAATATAGACCCTCCAGGCAATGTACTTGTTACAATATTTTCCTTTCAATTTTTGTACTTAATCACATAAGGAAACATTTTGATAAGCTCTATCTATTTGGCATATCTTTTATTAAGCTTACCTTGGAATTTCAAAAACTTTAAGCTCTCATAATCATAATAGATTATAAATTCTTTTGGCCATGAATAGTACTACCATATTTGTAGAGTTCTTAATAACATATATAGATCTTTGTCCTAAGCAAGATTATTAAATTATGTCCTTTTAAGCTTTTCATTGAAATAAGCAATAGGTTTGGAATCCAACATCAAAACAACCATTATACTAATTTTGAATGCATCACATTTAACATCAAGAGCTTATTAAAATTAGGCAAACATAGAAAATGTGCATTAGTTAACTTATCTTTACTAGTATTAAAAGCTTTCTCATGCACATCTTCCCACTTAAACATAAGATTCTTTCAACACAATTTTGTTTAAAAATTTTACAATAGAATTAAAGTCATTTATAAACCTTCTATTAAACTTGTTAATCCATAAAAACTCCTTACACCATTGGCATTCCTAGGTGTAAATCAGTCCTTAATTGCCTTTATCATATCTTCATCTACATTTATTCCACATGAGCTCGTAATAAAACCAAGAAAAACTATGGATTCCATATAAAACACACACTTCTTAAGATTATAATGCATTTTATGTCCCCTTTGAATATGAAAATCATCATGAAATTTTTAGCATGATCGTATAAGTTCTTGTTATATACTAAAATTTTATCAAAGTAGACTACAAAAATATTTTTAATGGAAGAACATAAAATATGATTCATTAACCTTGAAAAGTGCTAGATGCATTAGTTAAATGATATCATTAATCACTCATATAAACCATATTTTATTTTAAAAGTAGTTTTCCATTAATCACCATCGTTCGTAAATTTGATAATATCAATTCTTAAATGAATTTTAGAAAACATGCACGAACTATAGAGTTCATCAACCATATAATCTAACCTAGGGGGTATGATTTTATGCTTTACATTAATTTTATTAATGACTTGACAGTCAACACAAATGTGCTATATTCCATCATTTTTGGCACCAAAATTACAGGAACCAAATATAGAGAAGGACTATCCCTTACGAATACCTTATTCACTAACTCATCCATTTGCCTTTAAATATCCTTTATTTTCTTAAGATTTGCTATACAGGCTAGTTTATTTAAGATTGATGAACCATGAATAAAGTCTATTTAGTGTTCTATACCTTTTAAAGAAGGTAAATCATATGATATTTTCTTGAGAAATAGATTTACAAATTCTTGCTACAAAGAAACATTCACACTAGGCAAAGAAGTGACATAACTATCAGTTGAGAAATCAAAATCTTTGTACAGAAGTAGATATAGTTGTTGCTTTGCACACATGACACTTTTAATCTTACCACTGTTTGTAAAAACACTAAGTTTCTAACTTTTTTTCTCTACTTTATGCTCCATACTTTGAATTTTTTTTTTCATTTTTACATACACAGATTCTCTTATTTTATTACCCTTTGCTTTTCTATAGTAGTAACTTGTTTTTTCTTATCTTACACTCTTTATTTATCCTCATATAATTCTTATATGTTTTTTATAATTTGAGAGGGTGTTAATACAATATTTGAATTATTTATTTCAAAAGAGTATCTATTCTTATACCTATTATAAGTGACATTCCTATCAAATTGTGACGGGCACCCCAAGAGTGTATGACTAGTATATATTAGTACCAAATCACAAAGAGCCTTGTCCTTATAGTTACCAATAAAGAATTCCACTATCACCTGCTTTATCACCTTAATTTCTTCATGTTAATTCAACCATTATAACTTATACAATTTAGGATGCCTTAATATAGCCATGTTCACCCTTTCAAGCATCATTGCTATATCTATTCTTATCAATAATTAGGCTACACACCTTATTATTTAAGTGATACTAGTATAAAAGATATGCTCATATTATACCTCATTCTATCCTCCTTTGGTTGTATTTTAATATCACAACTACTAACTATCATATCTCCTCAGATGTGTCCCTCAAATTCGACATCACTACAATCTTTAAATGATGGAATCTCATCATCACTTGATCTAACACTCTTTATGTCACCATTATCCATAACAATCATAGCTCTTTTATTTAGACACTGAAAAGCAATATGGCCAAATCCTTAACATTTGAAACACTTATCATTATGTGACTTAAAAGATGATGTATTTTTGGTTTTATTTTTGGACATAGCAATCAAAAAATTTATCTTAATATCTTCTTTAAGTTTTGAGGTATTTTGTTGTCCTACTAATCTGACCTCCATAAAGAGTTAAAAGTTGAACCATATTTACAATAACCCTTAGACTTCAATTATTTTTTCACTTTGATAGACTTATACAACAAATCATCCATCTTTATAGTATATAGCAATTTTACCATATTAATTATCTCTTTTTTCATACCAATAATAAATCTAGCTATAGTTGCCTTACAGTTCTGATTTACATTAGTCCTAATCATGATTATCTTATCTCCTTGTAGTAGTGCTCTATGCTCGTGAAACCTTGAGTCAAACCTTCAACTTTCTATACAAGTCCTTATAACAATGCTATGAATTTCTTATGCATCATTGTCTTTATTTCCTATGATTGAATAGGTCTCTTACTATTCCTTTGCCAATTAATCACAAACTAATCCTGCCAAATATAACATAATCTGCGAACTCAATTGTTATTAGTTTAATCTTCTTTTCTTTAAGGTAATTATGTAAATCAAACACCTATTTTGTAATCCTCTCCCACTCCAAGTATAGATCGAGATCAATTTTCCTTTAAAAGATGAGATTTTCATCTTAATATTACCTAAATTGTTATATTGTTATAAAACAACCTTTTATCCTTTCTAGAACTAGTTTAGAATTTTCCTTTTCCTCCTCCTCAAATGTGTGCCTCATAAAAGATTTAGGCCTAGATGAGGACTTTAAACAATCCAACCTTATATTTAGAGCCTTTAATTGGGCTTAGATAGTCTTTATAAACATCTTGATACTAATCTCTACATTATATACATTGCCACTTAAATTTAAACAAGCTAAGAAAACGTTAGTAATAAACAAATTGGTTTCTTCTTGTATACTCTTTTACTTATTCACACTTATGTCACTCAATTTCAACTTTTCTAGATGATTTTCATACTACTCTTATCCTTTACCACTCAACATCCCCTTACAAGCCCTTTAAATAGAGCTTTACCGATGGTCTTAACAAAACAATAAGCAATAATGGGGTTTTAGCTTTTGTTGGTGAAAATGAAGATTAACAAAAAGTAAAATAATGACAAAATAAAGCTAAGAATAAGTTATCAAAATCAATAAGAAAAAAAAAGAAGAAACAAAATCAATAAGAAAGAATGAAGGAAACAAAATTAAGAAAAAGGTAACAAAGATGAAATGAAACTTTATAACACACTAGAACACTATATAACCAAGTTGTGCCATTTATGATATTTAGGTAATACACACCGTAACTTATAAATACTCTTATTAGGGTTCTTTGTATGTGACTTTAGAGGTTGACGACAACCTCCTTTGTTAAAGCTTTACAGTTTTAAGGTTTCTTACTTCAAGGAGAGATTTAAGGTAAAACTGAAGAAGATTGTTATAAATCTTCTAATTCTTTATTCCTTTTCTTTCTCTTATGTTAAGATTATTTTATTTTTGTTTTACTTACATTTTTTTTTAGTAATGAAATGCATAGTTAAGACTAGGGAAGTAGTGTGTGATAGACTTTTTAAATATATATGCATGGTTTTATTAGTACTAGTCATCTTAAATTCAATCTTAGGGATTATATAAACAACTGCAAAGTATATATATAAGGAAAATAATTTTTTTAGTGTTAGGGAACAAGTATCCTAGTATACTGTGATAACCAAATAGATTAAATATACTTAATAAACTCTTTTTGAGAGTAATATACTTAACAAACTTGATTATATTAAATTGTGCATCAAGAAGTAGTAGTTTCCTAATTGGATATATATTTGTGTTTCGAGAGATAAAATAGATACCTTATGTTAATTGTTACTTCAACTTAAATAATCAATCTTGTATGATAATTGAAATTCCATATAAATGAACTCAAAAGCTCTAATCTTTGCTTTATTAACTTTCCTTCACTAGATTATTTATATTATTTATTGATATAATCATTGAATTTATCTTTCAAAATCATTTGCTTTACTTATTTTTTGTTGAACTAATATTATTATAGTGAAATAGTTCTTGTGGGATCAATACCTTATATTTACTCTAGTTTTAGTAAATTAGTACAAGTGACTCTATACATTTGCTGATGAATTCAGTATATCAAATATACTTATTTTTGTAGCCCATTTCTACTTAAGCAAGCTATTGATGAACTTGAGCAAGCTCCTCTATTGTTGACTAAATAGTTTTAATTCATCTTAAAAAAATTTGCCAAAAATAAAATAATATCTTTCTATTCCTTTCTTAATGCATGAAAAACCTATTGAATCAAAGGAAACAATATGTTTGTGAACTTACTTAAGTAGGTAATAGAATACCTATTAGTTATTTATAGTAACCTTATTAGCCTACCCACTAAATAAGAATCTGAACCACATCAATAAGTTCTTATTTTCTTCATTAAACTTCTATTAACTTAATTAAATCATCTATTGAGTCATTTTATTATCTCAATAATATATCAAAATTTAATTTTCTTGACATAATGTTTTGCAAATAGTAATTAGTAAATGTCTAATAGGAACATATGTGAGATCCCATATCAGTTGGAGAGGGAAACGAAGTACGCTTTATAAGGGTACAAATACCTCTCCCTTACAGACGCGTTATCTCAAGGGTGAAAAAAGCAAAATCGTGAGGGCTTGGCTAAGCCAAGGCCCAAAGCGGACAATATCTGTGAGCAGTAATCTGGGCTGTTACAGTAGTATCAGAGCTAGGTTACTCAAATTGTTGTGCCAGCTAGGCTGGGTCTTAAAGAGGGCTGGGCCCTAAGAGGAGTGGAGAGTGTGAGATCCCACATTGGTTAGAGAGGGGAATGAAGTACGCCTTATAAGGGTACGGATACCTCTCCCTTACAGACGCATTTTTCCAAGGGTGGAAAAAGTAAAACCGTGAGGGCTTGACTGGGCCAAGGCCCAAAGCGAACAATATCTGTGAGCGGTGATCTAGGCTGTTACAACATAATTCCAACATTCTCTCCTTTAAACAAATATTAGTTATTATATTTGTAATAAAGAAAAATAATAAAGGATAAGAATATTGAATTGATCAAACTTTGTAAAATGTTTAATCTAAAGATAATGAAAGCCCATCAGTCGGTATCATAGAAATTTCAATATCAGCAGGTCAAAAATGTCATATTTTAAAAAAATCCAATATAATTATGCATATCTAATAAGCTTATTAATATGAATGAGAAAATGGAATGCATAAATGAAGAGTGGATTGTTCTGAGCAGGCTCAATGGAAAACATGGATGGAATAACTATTAGGTGGTTAGGACATCCTATTTTAAGAGATAAAGAAGCTTGTGAACCTTTTATACATCGTATGTTGAGTTTGTAACATCTTATGTTAGGGGTTGGACCCCAAAATTGTGAACTGAGTGTACTGTGAGAAATTAGAAGTGCACTACATGCTCATGCATCATTGTATATTCACACACATGTGAATATTTATTGATGATTTTAAAATAATTGTTCATGAATTTATTGACATTTTTGGGTATAATTGACTGAATAATGTGATTTAAAATGTGAATTGTGATGTATTGGTGGTAAAAATTTTATTTGGAGACTGTAAGTATTATTTTGAAATTTTTGTGAATTTTTGAAAATTTGAAGTATTTTAGAATAAGAAAGATGTTGACATTAGACCAATTATATTGTGACATGTGGCAACATATAGATGTGACAAATGGCTCACATACATGATGACACATGGCAGTCTTATTTGGGAGACATGTGTATTTCATGCAAAGAATACACGTAGCTAAGTGTTTAGTAAAGAAAGGTTGCTGAACATCGTTTGTTCTTCACTGGAATCACCAAAACACTGTTCTGGTTATTCATCACTGAATAGAAAGTTGTTATTCCTATAGGGTGTCATTGATTCACTCTTACTACCAGGAATAGCTGAATCGAGTAAGTAACTTTGATGATGTTTTATGGTGTAAATATATGCATGCATGCGTGGGTTTGAAGAGTGTAGTTTCGGTGATGAATGAATTGTTTTTGCATATGTGAGGAACAATATGTCATAAGATAGTGTTGAAATGAGTTTTTAGTTAGAAGAATCATTGAAACTGTGTTTAAGAAGAGTTCAGAAATTCAAGAAAAACAATGAACATATACTCTATTTTTCATTGTACATGCGTGAATATATGGTTGTTTTTACTATTCATGCATGAATTTGTGGAAATGAATTTAAGTGAGTTTAAGGATATGAAATGAAGAGTTAGTGGGGTTGTGGTATATAGTTGATAAATTGCTAAGTTGTTGATGAAATGAAAGTGTGGAAAAAATGGAAAAATGCATCAAATGAAAGTAGAAAGAGAAACAAAATGTAGAAAATGGAATTTGCATGTATGAGAAATCAGATTTTTGATGTTTATAAGTGAACCTTGGAGTTTTGATTTGTTTTGTGTTCCTGAGCTTAAATGAAGCTAGAAGAATTGGTTTAAGTGTTTTATATGTTAATTGAAGAATACTGAAATGAGAATAAAGATCTAAAAAAAATACAGTAGAGATAGAAAGTATATGTGAAGTTTAGGATTTGTGATTTTTGAAGTGTAAACTTGAATGTAATTTGTTTAGAGTTTGTATTAGAGTTAGAAATGCAGTATAGATGATTTAGAAGTGTGCAAATTTGGAAATGAAAGAAAAATGGAAGGAGAAGAAGAAGAGAAATAATCGATGAAGAAGAGGAACACCATCACGACTTCGCTATAAAGGGTTGTGAATCGCGATCTTGCTTCTACACATTTGCGACTTCATAGGTCCAGGTGGAGAATTCGCACGACCGCGACTTTCAATTTTTGTTTATTTCTGTACATCCTTTGATCTTTTATTATAACTTCTTCTCCAAACATCCAATTGACATGGGAATTGAACCAATAGACTTATAAGACATTAATCTTCATCTCATCAAAAATTAGGACTTTCTAAAATGGATTGATTGAAGAATTTAAGACAAAAATGTGACTGTATTGAAGTATGATAACTGTGATAATTTTACTAAACATACTTCATTATTTTGATTGTATCTTGGTCTGTAGAGTCCCAAATGAGTTGATTCTTGATTCACGTGAAATAGAGACATAAAGCTACAATTTTCATAAAGAAGTAAAATTGTACTTTTAGTGTGAAGAATTCCAAAATCTGTTTTGAAGTTGAAGTAAGAGTTTTGTTATAGCTTAAGAACAGACTGATGTATTTGGAGTATAACTTTTAGTATGTTGAACTAAATTGAATGATCTTGGTGTCATTACCTAAGACACAGAGGAACAATTATTTAGAAGAAAGTGTTACTTAAATCCTTCATTTTCTGGATCTTATTGATCATATACAGTTAACTAGAATGGAATGTTTTTGGAAACAGTTGAAATGGGAATGAGTGATTGAATTTTGATACAATTGGAATACAAATGATATGTACATCAATGTATGACAGAAATATACCCGAGAATTTTTCGTTGAACATGCATGAGATATGAAACACTGATACATGTATTTATTTAGTTACATAAGCGCTCTAGTAATATGAAATTGTTTTTATTACGTATAGGTGAGCAACTAGAGTGACCGCTTCTAGATATTGTCGGAATGTCAAGGCAATAGGCTTAAGAAAGCAACTGTGAGTAACCAAAGGTGATCTCCCTTTATTTGTTCTGTTTTGTATATTACTGAATTGTATTGATATATTACTAAACTGCATTGACTGATTGTGTACTGAATTTTAGAAAATATATGTCTGAGACGTTTGATGCATGCAAACAATATTGGAAGTGCTACTTGTATGTGAATGAGACTACCTAATCGAATATTCTGATTCTCAACTGAAAAAGTTAAATGTCGGACCTAGTCCTATGACTATTGATACTAAGACTGTTATACTGTGATAATACATGAAAGTGAAATTGATTGAATTGAAGGTTGAATTGTGACATGCATATCATTTCAATGCATGTAATATAAAGGCGTTGTGACCGGAGTAGCCAGTATGAAAGCGCTTATATGTAAAGCTTTAATTCGTGATTACTATTTCTGCACGTAAAGCTATGCTCCCTGATTATGTTCTAACTAAGCCCAATGGGCCAGTATCTGTATATGTATGTGATAAGCACTTAGTCACAACAATAAAAACGAATGTGAGTCTCATACATATAGCATTCATATATGATTGAAATTTATTGAATGATTTGCAAAGTTGAAATGAATGATAAATTGATATGAATTATTTGACTATATGAACTGTATGATTATATAATGATTGAGTTTTGTTAGATGAGTGAACCATCGAGGATGGTTACTCAATTGAGTTCGCAAAACCCATAAAAAATTGCAACGTGGCTTTCAAGGTTTAGTAAAGGACTCTAGAGAATCTTCGAGTAAGAGTGCCAGGCCGGGATCAGTGTGCACTTGTAGATGTATTTCTTTATATTGTATTGAAAAGTGTAGTCATAAGTGTTGTATAATGTATATGAAAATGATTTTTGAAATGTGATGATATTATGAATACAAGTATTTTATTCTGTAATGGGCCCAAGTGATTATTGAAACTATAATGAGTTAGATAATGATTGTAATTCTTGTGACTAAAAATGTTTATAAATAAAAATTGCACCAATTTTGATTATCATTTTTTCACATTTTACAAGTTGTTTTAAACTGAAAGTAATGACTTTGATTTACCAACTATTTTAGCATGCCATTCTTGTGAGATTTGTACTCGAATATCACTCAAGATATCGGTTACATGTCCTGTGAGAGTAGGGTGCTACATTTTGGTGTCAAAGCCCAGATTTAATATCTTAGATAGGCATTTATCGAAAACTGTGTCAAGTTACATGCATTTTAGACATGTCATAGCAAGCAATATCAACTGATCTCCAGTCTGAGTTGCATTAACATGAGTCAGACATATAAGTATTTGTTAAAAGTTTGAGCTGATAGAAATAATGAGAAGAATGATGATCTATCAGAATGTTATTAGAAATGAGAAATAGTATATGGTTAGATATGACAGATAAAGATTCAACGCATTTATATTGGTGGATGTATTATGGTATATGACATTAATATTACACTGAATTTATATTGGTGGATGTATTATGGTATATGCCATTAATATTACACTGAGATGATGTATTCCCAAATGTGAAATAGATATAAATGTATTGTTAGGGATTGGTTAAGGGAAGTAGTGATATAGATATGAGTGATTAGATTTAAAGTGTACAAGCCAAGTCGACAGACAATAAAATTTTCTATGACCTTAAGAGGTTAAAATTGGACTTGAAATGATTGTTGGTAAATTTGCTCTGTGAAATTAAGGCCAAAATTTCAAGAGAATTATGCATTTAAAATTTTGAATTGATTGCAAACATACATATGTATGACGATATGATGGTAATTGGAAGGTGAGATAATCATATTGACATACGTAAAATGTTGGACCCGAACTTTTCTTGAAAGTTAGAACTATATTGGTGATTAGTTATGTGTAAAGAAAAGAAGAATTCTTGAATTTGAAATGAAGTAGAAAAGAAAGTTATGTACAAGATGGGTTATATGTGAAATATTGGAAGTTATAAGTTGAAACTTGTTCATTGAGTATGCTTTGATGTTTTAGCCATAACGTTTTCTCTAGTTATCGAGGTGATTCTTGATTTGGATTAAACTAGAGAGATATAGCTACAAATTATCTGATTAAGTCGAGTTCTAATTTAGTCCCTAGTAATTTCAATTTTTGGATGGAAGTTGAGCATAGAATATTGTTTCAGTATAATAATAGTTCAGAAATGTTTAGGGTATAATTTTCAGATTTATGGACCAAATTGAATGATTTTAGTGTTATTAGAAAATTAAGACAATGAGGAACATTTTTCGAGAAGGAAGTGTTATCAAATTCCTTTTGGATTTTGTAAGAATTTAGTTAAGGAGTTAGAAGTATAAGATGTTAGTTTTAAAGACAAAAGGAGAGCATAATGGGAATGACCAGATAAATGAAGGGTAAAAGTGGGAAAGACTAATAAAATGTGGCTTGAAATTAGAAGAAGAAGAGAGGGAGTCGTGAGAATAAGAAAGAAGATGAATAAAGCAATGTGAAATAGAGAAAAGAAGGAGAAAATGTGGAAGAAGAGAGAAGAAACGTGGGAAAAAGAAGAAGGAGGAAGATTTGTCAACGTAAGTTCATCTTTTCTTCTTGCTTTGTTAGAGAAGGAGTTAGAGAGAGAAAGGAGTTTTGTGTAGAGAATGAAGGGTTTGTGGTAAGAAGATGATTTAAGAGAATCCATTTGATTTTAGGGTTTCTAAACTAGGTTTTGGCTTTTTTAACCAAGATGGACTATGGGTAGGATAAGTTTGAGCGTGATTTGTGTTGATTGCATTTTTATGATTATGGAAGTTTGAGGGGGAATTCCATTTGAATGTGGATTAAATGAGAATTTTGGTTATGTTAGGAAATCAAGAAAACCCTACTCAAGAGCAAGAGGAAGGGTACAATTGAGTTTGGATTTTTAAGCGAAATAAGGTGGGTAATTTATTTATAGTTATTGTGTAATGGACAAAATTCCTTATGTGTGTATTGTGTGCTAAAATGACTTGCTTTGAAATGTTGTAATATGAAAATTGCATTATGATGTATGACGTTTGATAAAAATTGAATTGTGAGTATGATTATGCTATGCCTTGGAATTGTATCTTGGCATTTTGATTAAATAGAAAGAAGAAAAAGCATGAGAATATGAATTTATGATTGATTGAATTGAGAATGAGAATTGATTGTGTTTAGGCAAGAGTGGAACCGTTTTGTAGTCATGTGTATGTCGACATAAAGCCTTCTCCCGGCTGCCTGCTTGTGGCACACTAGATCCAAAAAGTGGACTCGTTTCGTTCACGGTGTAAACTTCGGTTTCTCCGTTTTGTTCCACGGAACCCTTGAGCCATTTATTTATGCATTTGTATTTTGATGTGTTAAATTATGATGAAGTTAAGTATTATGCTTTGATGATAAATTACATCCAATATGTTTTATACGATGATGTATTGAACTATGAGTTGTGAAATGGAATTGTGAATGTTGAACTTACATTGTTGGATCAAGGTAAGATGAGTAAGCTTATATGAATATTCGCATATAAGTTTGATTGTGTGGCTCATTGCCAATGGCTATAAATATATTAGTCACTGAGCTGTGTAGCTCGACCCATCATTTTCCCTCCTCAAGTGCAAAACAAGAAGGTTAGCGATCCTTGCAAGGCAATTGGACAAACTCCGAGATAGATAGCTTTTGTACTAAGCTAGTTCAAACACTTTTGTATAGCTTATTAAGCATGCTAAACATTGAGAATCCATTTGTATTTGTATTAAGTTAGTGATGTGTATATTGATATGTAAATAAAGCTTGTTCAAATATTTACTTTGCTTAGGAATGAGAATGTGAATTTGAGGATTTCTTTTTGTGTATTATTATGTCATCTTACAAGTTGAGTATGATAGTCGTAGAAGTGGAAGGTGGGTATGCATATGCTTCTTTGTTGAGATTGCAAATTGTTACTTATTTTAGAATAACATGTTAGAAAGGTTTTATGGGATGAATCATTTGAGGTGGGATTCAAGAGTTTAACAAAAGGTATTTAGTAGTTGAATTGATACGAATAGACATTGCATTTTCCAAGTTCATAGGTGTGAAAATTGTGTTCTAAACTCAAGGAAAAAACTGTATTGACTAAGGTAGAATTAGCCAAAGTGATCTTCATGAAAGTTGTAGCTTGTCCTCTTAGCTTTCCAATGATATGAAGTATGAAATTTTTAGATATCGGAGCTAAGAGATACCATATAGGACAGCTAGAGTAAGTTTTGAGAATTGGTTGGATGTGATGAGTCATTTGAGTTGAGATTTGGGAGTTTAATGTAACCAAATTGGTAATTGAATGTTTAAGGAGTTATATTGCATTAGAAGAAGTGAATTTGGGAAGATTATGAGTGAAAGTGATGTTAGAATGGATGTAAGAACCATTGGAAAGGCTTTGAAGGGAGTTTTGGATCACCAATGTCCACTAAATGGACTTTAAGTTCGTTAAACAAACCTTCTTGGGTGTAAAAACACCCTCAGACCAGTGTATGTCTATTAAATGGACCTTCTTGGGTCTAAAGAGCACTCCTAAGCCTGACAATGTCTGTTAGGCAGACATGTATGTCCGTTTAACGGATATACACGGGATAGATACAATAAATTAGTAATTTTGAAACTCTAAGTGACAAAATCTCACTTTTTGGTCTTCATGAAAGTTGTAGATCTAGAAGTCCTCTTTCAAATTGTATAAGAATCACCTCAATCTGAGGTTTATAGAGAAAGTTATACCAATTTTCCCAAGATAGGTATAATATGATTGAGGATATAAACATGTTTGATTCTTTGGGCCATAACTTCATCATTCAACCTCCAAATGGAGTGATTCTTGAAGCATAGATTTCTAACACACCTATCCATAAAAATTGGTAGCTTTTAGGTTTGATTTGAAAAATATTAATGGAATGAAAGTGAGGAAATTGATTGGAAGAGCATGAATTGGTTGTTTACCAAACATACTTTGGGTTTTTAGGCATATCTTGAGCTATAGAGCTTAGAATGAGGTGGTTCTTATTTCAAAATAAACTAGATAAATGGAGCTACAATTTTTTTTAAAAAAATTCAAATGGTGATTCGGGTGTTTGACTAGTGTGGGCTCACCCTTACGGTCTGAGATATTATGAGAATGATGACTAAGGAGATTTCATCGAAATAACCCTATAGAGAAATACGCTCACATCCTATGATATTCGGAATGATAGTTGGGCTCTGAAAACGGGGTCCAATATAAAAGCTATTAACGTTAAGTTGATTTGGTATTATAAGTACATGTCTAATAATGGGATCATCGGGACAAGTGGGAATGATGAGTGCATATGTACTATATGTGTGGAAATGATGTAGGCAATAGTCTATGACTTGTTAAATAATTGTTAGCTATGATTCCCATGTAAAGATGACGTAGAATAATACATGAAAGTGCTTACAGTGATCAATTGGGGATAGATTGAGATCATTAATGATGTTAATATGGATGATAAATGTAACATCCCGTCACCGATGGGAAAGGTAATTTGGTCATTTGGGACGGGTTAGGCGAGTGACAATATATCTCGGCATGAACACGCATCATATAGCCTCTATATAATTATGAATGAAAATTTTTGTATATGCACATGACTGTACATGCATTCCTGACAGTTCCCGGCATATGTGTCTAAATGGAATATTTTTGTGAAATATGGGATAAGTGTGTTT
>JANIJH010000225.1:21189611-21215997 GCA_024520975.1 Erythroxylum areolatum | reverse complement strand
GAGGTCGGGATCAGTTCGTGTCTGCATTAGTGTTCCGTAAAAATTGTTTTTCGAAATCGCTGTAAAAGAATGCTCTGTATTTATAGTGAGCCCAATTTGGGTTATGGCTTTTTGCGCAGTAAATGGCTATTGTAAATTATTGTTGACTGTTTGTAATAACTGAAAATGCTTCCTTTTACCGTGGGCTCAAGTTGTCTTCTGTTTTTTGCGTGAATGAATGTTTTAAAATACCAATATAAATATTTATACTAAGTTTCGTCTGACTGACTGATGTAGCACGCCACCCTCGCGGGGGCACGGACTCGGATATCACCAACGATGTCGAGTTCGGGTCACACGGGAGTGGGGTGTTACATAAAATCAGTACATGTAATCTTATATGCCTACATTTGTGAACTAAAGAGATCTTGCATCATCTCATGCAAAACAATTATTGTGACAATTAATAGAATTTCCCTATTAACTTTAGTTTTTTTATAAAATTGGTCTAAAATAGACAATAGGATTCAAAGATGTCCTAGTAATAAATAACTAGTAATTTTTATCTTTATCATATTTCATTGATGACCTCAAGATAGATATAAGGAAGGTCAATTTTTCAAATTGGCTTTAATTGTTTCCTTCGCCTTCTCCAGGCATGATAAAAGTACCTTGTTGTTACCTTCTCATTACTATCAACCAAATAAATTAACATTAAAATAAAAATTCATGATCTTTAAGTATAATTCTAAAAACCTCCATCCTAACATTAGACCTGATATTCTAAACAACAATATATTTATCACTTGTAAGCATTTGTTTTAGCTCCTTTATTAGCACAAACACTAAAGTGATAAGAAATTAGCTGCAAATCTTGTAACCTACCACTAGTCAAAAACTTTCTTATCAAATTTAGTACTCATGCATGATTAAAGATAAACTTAGTCACTTTTCTCACTTTTTTCACAGTTTCATCGATGATAGGAAAGTATCTAGCATACAAAGAGTCTGATAGAAAGATTTAAACATACTTTGTTACCTTTTTTCAACTACTTTATAATCAGTATCACTATCTGTGATGAATTGTATAACCTATTAAAACCCAATTTACTTCATAACTTCATCAAATATCTCAAATAGAGTATCATCATTTCTTACAAGACCATATGTATTAATATAATTTAGAAACATCATCCTATAGCATAATAAACCAAAACTTAATAATATGTTCATGTCTTTTATTTATCCAACCGTAACATATTATTAAACATCCATAAGTTACCCAAGTCATTATTGTTTCATTTTTTTTAAAAAAATTATAAATAGAGATGCTCAAAAGATTGCCTCTATAGTCATCAATTGAAGGAACTTTATATCCTAAACTATAAGAGGCAATAACATCCATTATTAGGAATAGCAATGAGTCGCATACTGATCGAGCTTGGGCTAGACCTGAGGCTTGATCAAGTTAAGACCCTAGCCTCTTCTCCTAAGCCTAATCGAGTTTTGGTAGACTTATTTTTAAATTAAAAATAAAAATTTTTAAATAAAAATCACATAAAAATTTATAGAGTACTTTGTTATCTAAAAATCCATATTTATTATAAAAAGTTATTATTTATTTCATTTTTATTAAATTAAAATTGTTAAGTTTAATATCTTACTTTTTAAAAAATAACTAAAATCTAGCTATTTGCTTAATTTTTAAAATTAAGATTGTTTTAAATTATTATCTCTTTTTTTACTAATCTTTATTATTAATCTAAGTCTAATGATTTTTACTAATCTGACGAGCATTCATCACATTGATGCTTCCTGGAAACTTTACATGCTCATTTGGCATGATACCTACTCCAAAAGATCATAAAACACCTATCAAATAGAGGTAAAATTGCCTCCCAAAATAGCACCCAATAAAGGTAAAATCATTTTAATCAATATTCAAACAGAAGCATTCGACATTATATGCCCTATAAAAGATCATAAAACATTTACCTAACTTTAGATGTAAAAGGATCACATAAACAAGGGCAAAATTGCCTCACATATCTAAGAAAGGGAAATAGAAATATAATAGCATAGATTGCAAAACTCATGTCAAGATTATCAATAAAAAATAAGATTTAGCATAAGACAATTATTAGATTCACCTTTTGTGAGAAAAGATTAATTTTGGAGGGACTAAGGAAGCTACTGGCTAGAGTCAGATGTTAGAGCAAAAGGAAGGGAGCACACTGGAGCTAGAGACCATTGGAGCTATGGATCGAAAGACTATAATCTATAAAGGGGAGGGAGTGGGAACTCGATACTGTAGGTTAATTAATCTACCTAATCTATAGTATAATGCCTTTAACCTAAGATAAGAAAAGAGAAGCATATGAAATGATGTTGTTTCACCTAGTGTAAAACAATGTTGATCCATATAAAAGTAGAGATGTTGTCGTAAGGTCAAGCCAGGCTTAAGTGCTTGAGTTTGAACAGGTCCAAAACCAAAATTAAAAAAAAATCTTATACCTAACTTGAAACTCGATCAAACTTGGCCAAACCAATCAACTTTGGGCTAGGTTGAGTCGAGCATGGGCTTACATGTCATCACTACCCACTATAAGATAGTCGTAATAAGGCTAAGCAACATTGAATGATATACCTACATCGTACCACCATCTAGCCATTGTCATATCCACACCATGAGTTGCTTCTTTAAATTTTAAGACACTACAAAGAGCAGTTCGTGGAGTGAAAAAGTTAAAAAAACTTATCTTCTTCTCTTTCATACATCAGTTGCAATAATCCCTTCTTGTCAGATACGAATATCACCTTTAACATTCCCAGCTTCATCATGACCACTATAGAAAGAACTTCTACTACTAATGACATAGTTTATTCTTTGCCTTTTTTTTCTCATTATGATACTCTCCATGTAAAGTTTTGATTTGCCATTTCATTTCTTAGCTAACTTTCTTAGAAGGCTACACATCACCTTTGATTTTAGCTAAATGTTTCTTTAATCTGGTGATTCTCTCACTTTTTAAATGTTTGTTACCATACAAAAAAAATATGGTTCTTCATACTAGGAACCAATCTAGTATAAACCTATCGAATCTTCTTGAAGAGGCTAAATTATCAAGAGTACATGAACTTCCCTCCATTTATTTGTAAAAAAATAAAGGCATTTTAAAATAAATTATTAACTTCGTATCAAAAATAAAGTTTTTACATATAATATTTACTTAGCTATAAAATTTCAATAGTTAATTATAGAGAGATTGATCATATACAAATAATTGAAAAACTAAAATTCATAAAGCTATTGTATTAGAAATATTATTACCATATTCATAACGTATTGTGAGTTATAACTATAACACGACCAAACAAATTCTTTATTAATGTACATGATAGAATTTAAATTTAGACATATTAAAAAATTAAATGGGTATTATAAAGAAAACTAAAAAAGATTATATATAATGACACTATAAATACACAACAATTTCTATTTTATATATTTCTTTTAGCATTGCACATTGCAAAAATGGCTTTATTGTACAAAATAAAAAGAAAAATATTACTTAAACATTCACAATTTCACATTATGTTGAGTAAGGAGTATACTCTCATAAATCAAATCATATCTTAACATCTTTTTTAATATAATCATAGAGAAATTAAATTATATAAATTCTTTCTTTCTAGTTCCTATGGACTATTTTCTGCTATATATTTAACTACCCATAAGATAGGATAATGGTACCTATAAAATGGTTATTGGCTGGCCAATATTTGCTAGTTCCTTATAACACTACTTATTATGGTCAAACTAAACTATTACATAATGTCTTAGAGTATGATTGTGCATTCCCTAAGTGAATTATGTTATCGCTTTTTTAAAAGGAGCAATAAGTTTGAAGTCTCTTCTATGTCGTTTATCACACATGCATGAGCAAGTTTTCTATCATGTTGGAAATATTCCTTTCCAAAGTTTAATTTTGTGTATTTGTATTGTTATTTTTTAATGATTGCAACATAGAAGTGTAGACATTTCCTTTTATTTTTTACTTAGCTACATACATATTACCCGCTTCATTATGAGAAGTTAGTTTCCAAAAATTATATTTAAAAAAAACTTATTGTTATTTTAAAAAGCCTAATCTTGGATTAACAATTTATCATACTCATAAAGCTTAGATACAAACATAATAATATTGAATAATAGAATCAAGATAAAACACCAATGACCAGAGACACTACAAAGTGATTTATAATTACAATTATGTGTCTTGTCGTTAATAGTTGAATAACCAAATAAATGTTAGTATATTTAACCCTAATCAGAATACTAACTCCATTAAACTTTAGATGTTATATTTTCATATTATTATTTTTAAGAAAACACCATAACACATGGTCCCTACAAATCTAATCCATTTAATATATAAACCAAGTGGGAAGGAAGTATAGTCCCTAAAATTTTGGTTCATTTAATTTACAAACCTAACCTTTTTCAGGTTAATCTCATTTTCCACTACAAAATGATAGAAGAAACTTGATACTGTCAACCCAAAGTAGTAAAAGAAGAAGAAAAATTGGTGATAGGAGAGAAGCAACGTGAAAAAGGGTTAAACAAAGCGTAATAGCATATGATAAGAGCAGACAGAGCGGAGCAACATGTGATAAAGGAGCACCAATAACAATGAAGAAACAGCAACAATGGAGAAGCAAAATGAGAGTCGAAGAAGTAAAATGACAGTCAACTATGAGCTGAGAGGAAGGCAAATTGGTAAAGGCACTAAGGTTGTACCTGCGAGGGTAAGGCAATTACCTTCGTTTACGAGAAACTTAAGAGGTGCTTGGTTAATGGGTTTGGGGAAATATCAATGGGTAAAGAATGAAAAACGTTTTGTTGGCTATGTATTATCATTGTTTGAATATTTTTTTGATATCCTACTTTTAAGGATTACTCGATACCCCCCACATATGAGAGGAATGACTTTCATTCCTTATTAACAGGCAAGTGTCACGATGTCATGTCACACCTGTGACACTTACTTTTTTCTTTTTAATTAAATATTATTAAAATATATTAAAATTTGATGTAAAATAAAATTTTAAAAAATTTTATTTCTTAATATTTTTAACAAGCCAAGCACTATCAATGGTAATGGTAATGGTAATCATTCCTTCCTTTTAGCCAACCATCATAATTATAATGATTATATCCATTCTCATTCCTCACTATATTCATTGTCATTCTTATTACCATTCCCCTATATGATCCAATAACCCTTTTATGTTTTTTTAAATTTAGTCCTTATATTTCTAATTTTTATTAAATTACTAGTATTTTTCTAGTATTCTTGGTATGGATTGGCAACAACTAGTAGAAATCGAAATGACCAGTACTAACTAATACCTAAACCTAATATGATATTATAGAATTCAATACCATTTTCTATCTAGAACGGTATAAAATCTATTCCATTAGTATTTAGAACTTGATAAATAATGCAAAAATAAAAAATTATAATATTTAGGGCTTTGAGTTTACAATTCTTTTAGTAAAATTCCAATTTCATCATAGTTTATTAAGTATATGCTCAAGAATGGATATTTTGATGGTCAAATAATAACTTTTTTGTTCTTCCTAAATTGCATAGGCTACTTTCTCAACTTATTATACTGACAAGTGTAGAAATAGATGACTTTTCTTTAATCATGGCTATGTTACTGCCTATAATCTCTAAAAGCAAACTCCGCATCTCCTTTTCACTTCTTGAATTTGGAACTAGTAAGGAGTTTAGTGGAAACACTATTGTCAATTACAAAAAAGTGTGACTGCAAAACAAAAATTATATATTTTCATCACAAATGGAAGATAACGGCATTACTAAAAGCCATAAACAATATTTGTAGTAAGCATCTTATCAAATATATCATGAAATACTTATGGACATAATACATAATACATAAGGATAAGATCTCCTTAGAAATTAGAATGCACATAATTAACTCTTGTAATTCTACCACTTGTAGGTGTATAAATCACTTAGACAATGGTTATCCTCTACTAAATGCTTTTATACACATCTCAAAATCTCATATAGTGTCAAAACTTGTGGTTATATTAACCAAATATAAAATCAAAGATATCCCCAAGCATGCAAGAAAAAGATTTCAAATATGACGTGAAAGACCACTGTAGTTAATGATATTCTTACTTACATTTAAACAATTCCATAAGTACGAAGGGTACACTTATTATGATATCCTCATATCCTCACATTTTCTTATATGGATATAAATCTCTGAAAAACATTTCACTGATAATGCAAATACTATCAATAACCTTCATTTAAGAATTTACAGTAGAAATATCTCATAAAGTGATAAATCGTGCAATATATGACAATAAATAAACCAGGTAATAAAACACACATTTATCTCCTTTATTTTAAGTCAATTATATGAAAAATCAATCAATTATGATTTTGAAGACTTTATTATAAACTTTTTAAAGTTAAATTTTAACTATTAGTATTACCAACATAATAAATTCAAAAGTTTTAGAAATTCAAATATATACATCTGCAGGACCTAAAAAATGGTTTTAAATAACTTTAAGGATCATTTCATAAATTTTGAATTTTTTAGATTTTTTCATGTAATACACTGACATCAGCATACGTATACATGGCGTGGAGAGTGTGCATTACATGTGTGAGGCTCCATATGCTACCAAATATAGAGGATGATAGGATGCATGCAACTTATACACCAGAAATGTTGACCCTTACGATGCACTAATGTGCCACAACTTCATGGTGTACATTATACATACCAGATGTGCACGTATGTGTCCTGACCAATATGGTGTGTGCGTCACATGCAGTCCGTGCATGTCACATATATCAACTATACATGTGCCGTATTTCTGTGCACAAGGGCCCTACATGCTAGATGCGTCTCAGAACAAGCAATTTCTTTTTTCATTACATTAGGTATCCCAACTTAGCCGGACTAATTCTAAGCCCCTAAGACCCTACCTTAAAAGCCTTGGAGGATGTAAATCTGGAACCCCAGGATCTCTCAAGTTCCTATGTAACCTGTACACTTCTGCACCCAAGGAGTCTTCACATACTTGATCATTCAGTTGATAATTGATCACTGGCCCAGCTTAGCATCAGGTTCCCATCAGCTCCCAGGTTCCCTAGTAGCCCCAACTCCCACATTGCCGCTAGAAGTGAAGCGTCCATAATTGATTCGATCAATGAGCTATGCCCAGGGGGCTAGAGGATCATCAACAGGAAATTTCTCATTTCTCCTCCTTTTGCATGACTCGAACTCAAGATCTCCTATGAGGGGGAGCCTTAAGTGAGGAGTTGAAACCGTTTAGGCCACTTCTACTTATTAGAATAAGCAATTTCTTTTTTTTGGTGAAATTACGATATTCCTATCGGACTCAGAGACTAATCCCTTCGTCACGGAAGCTCGCACTAAGCGGTAAATGGCTGACCAAGAGAAGCGCTCCATTCCTATGAGTTTCTGACAACTAATTTTAGTAATTTTTGTTAAATTCCATTTAATTTTCATTGAAAAAACATTGGAACTTATGTTTTATGATAATTTTCCAACTATTCTCACATAGAAACTAATCTAAACGATAAGTACACTATATATTTAAGCTAAAAACATATTGATTTCTCTAATTTTTTATAATAAATTTAAAAATCTCTGTTTAAATTTAAACAACCATGAAACCTTGTTGATACTAAGTATTAAATATAACATGAACTTTATTAATTGACCTAAGGTCATTCATGAACTTATATAAATGATAATAATAAGAAATTTTACTTATTTTATGATTCATTTTTGTTTGAGCAAGTTGCCGAAGACCTTAAGTAAACTCCTTAATTATTAAAGAAGCAACTTTATCTTTCAAACATCCTTAACAAAAGTTATCTAAAATAATATTAGTAAGATCTCTTCTGTGTCTTTCTTAATATACAAAACTCCTAATAGTTCATAAGAAATTGTATATTGTGAACTTACTTAAGCAAATAGCAAGAGACTTAATAATTATTTATAATAACCTTAATCCTTTCCATCATAAGTTTAATAAGGACTCAACTCATTTTGATTTCCTGAAAATCAAGATCATTTTAATTCTATAAAATGATTAACTCATAAATCATAATAAAACATGAATTGTTTTCGATACTGGCTCATCTCAACCACCGTAGTTATACAAGTGCTGAGCTTCTAATAGTATCCACAGTACAAGTTGACAGAACTCTATAACTCTTACAGAGAGAGTTAAGCAGCAAGGTGTGTAAGCTTTATTAAAGCCTAAGGCTATTTATAACAAGTTTTGAATATTTTAGTAATTCAATTAAAATTAAATTCTAATTTTAACTAAATTTTAATTAGAAATACAAATAATTTTAATTTAATACCTATTATGCCTAAATAAGATCCAATATCTCATATTAATCCTTATTTATTAAAGATCTCATATTTAATCAAAAAGTTTCTCAAACTTTATAATTAAGTCTAACTTGATTAAAATATCTTTGCTTTCTTTAACTCGTTCTTTATGTGAGACCCATTATGTTCTCTAATATGTTGGTAATGATCATAAATTATAATTATAATTTATAATTAGAATTAGATAAATTAAAACTCTTTTTAATTTATCTTTAATTATCTAATTAAATAATTTATAATCATATATTAAGATTGGTGTCTAGCAATACATCATGACCACCTAAATATTTAAGAATATCAAAGTAGTTTTGACTAACCTTTCCGTATATGATTTTCTTGGATAATTCAGTCATTTCATTATACAATATTCCAAATAGATATAGAGCATGAAATTAAAGCTTATTATATTTTGAGTCTAATCATATTAGTTATTCGCCTTTAATCGTTGATTCAGTTAATGATATTCGTAAACTATTTATAAAATGTCATTCCACTTTGGCCAAGGATTTCCCAAATCAATATTAATCAAGAACAACATAACATTCTTCCTAATTATTTAGGATGATGAATCCTATCTTGATCACTCACTTACCTCTATATTGTTCATGCGATATCTAATAAATATCAACTGAGTTACCCATAATTAGAATATGTTATAAGTAGTATCAAAACATAACAATCCTTATACAAGATAATTTTGAAGATCTCAATTTAAAGGATCACTTACAATCATCATAATGAAACTTTCTATAGATATACAAGTAATGTTCCAATTAGATTTCTCGTATGGGGTCAGTTCAATGAGCTTTTTCTCTAACAAGCACTCACATGTTTGTTTAAGTATTTTCATACTTTAGTCTATGAAATTGACTACTTCTTTCATAAAGGAAAATAAAATGTATGCTAGTCTTTTTACATTATATTAATGTCCACACTTAATAGAATTATGACTAAGAACAATTTAGAGATAATACATAAATGCAATATGAATCTCATAATTATAATCTCATCATAATTTCATTTGCAATATATAATTATCTTATGGACTTTATTACATATATCTAAATACATACAAGATAAGGAATGCCTTTAAATATTTTGTCAATAAAGTATAACCAATCGATTGGCTTTAGGGCATAAACCAACAATCTCCTAATTGCACCACGCCAATCGTTTAAGTATCATATACCATGGTTTCATATGACGATCATGCTACTACTAGGATAGTGGCTTAATGAGAGAAGTGCACTTGCTTAGATATTAAAATGTTCATCTTAATTATCATCATAATTAGGAAAAATTGCCTAAATACAGACCTTAGCTCCTTTTACATGCCCAATGGCTCTAATTTTCCATAGTACATTATTGTATTGAACAATGTAAGGACTAAAGAACTTATTGATCCAATTAATCGTTTCTACTCAATGAAAAATATATTATGGCTTAGTTAGTAACCATTACTACATTAGAACCTTTTTTTATCTTGAATGATATTGTTCTAAGTAAAATATACCTTAATTAGGCTTTACTTCTAAATTCAGTATCAAATCCTCATAAGCATGAACTAGAAATACATATAATCTCTATCATATCATGTATAGGGAAGAAAAGTCATGAAACCATTTTCTTCTTATGACAACTATTATCATACTATAGTGAAGCCTTTAATTGATATTCATGTTTATGCTTTTACTAGGCTAAATTTAATGAAACAATTTTATCAAGTTATTATACCTTTTAGTTCTACTTTATGCAACCTTTGACATCTTGCCATCATGGTATTGACATATATCTTACATGTTGTCATCAAAGTTTAAGAGACATTAGGAAACTCAAAATCTCAATATATTTTGTCATCCATATGAGTTTAACTTATCTCTAAAACTTTGTTACCTAATCATCAGCAGGGATTATATCAAAATTGCATAATAGACTTACAACTTTTGTATCTAACTTTGAGAAATCTTCTCAAACATAACCTAAGTCTAAGAAATTTGGTTCACTAACTTAGTATCAACTATACTAAACAAGGTAAATTCCATTCAAAACAAAATATAAATGTAAGAAAAGTAAGTAATTAATTATATATCATGACTATCAAATAAGATTAGGACTTTAATCATGTATTTAGTTACTCCTACTATTTTATTCAAAATAATAGCCCTCACTATTATTGGAAAAGATTACTTCAATCTTTTTAATGGGCTATTCAAATTTAGTTGATCTTGAGTTTTCTTAACAAACCAACTGAACTTAAATTAGGTAGATAACAATTTTATTAATGACATCTCATGTGACTTCTAACTTCGTTAGGTGACAACTCCTGCCAAAATATATCTTATGTGTTATTCCTAACTCTACCTCTAATTTCATATGCTTATGAGTTTGCTAATCCAAATAACACAAATTTAGTTAAGCAGAACTCATTGTCATAAGACTAAACATATTTAAGTTAAAGTGGCCTTGAGTTTGCTTAATAAGTCTAACAATAAATTTAACTATGGTTTATTCTTATAACAATGGAAGGTATCAATCATATTCAAAACATATACTTATATTTTTAATAAGAAATTTAATTTTGTTTGTCTTATCAAACAAAAAATTGCATGTAATAATAACATATACATAAAACTTGCAATTTAACGTACATCTAATATATATATCAAACATATAACTAAAGTATGCAACTTATACACTCATAATCAAATTATATGCATAAAAACATCAAGCTTCCTTTGATTCTACTTGTTGATCCTCATAATCTAAAATTATATTTCCAACTTCTTGGAAAATTTAAATTAGATTAAACTCAATGATTTCTTAATGAATTAAATTCCTATTCCAAATATAAATTCAATTTGATTTGAAAACAAATTTCAAATTCAACTGGAAATTACTTCCAATTATCTTGACGTTTTTAACAAAATTTAATTAAAAATAATTTTCAATAAATTATGCTTTTTACCTATTATAATTTAGAAAAAAACTCTCTTTTTAAAATTATATAAGTAACACATTCTAATCCAATTCGAAATCTATTTCTAATCTCATTAGAAATTACTTTTCCTTAATTAGAAAAATATTTTCTAATATTAAAAGTAAACTAATTTTAAAATTAAATAAAACACTTTTGAATTTAATTAAGAAAGTTATTTACATTATTTATTTAGAGATTTATTTCTTAATTAATTAGAAAATTTGTCATTAATAAATTTAAAAAATTAAAGAAAGCTCATAAAACATATTTCAAATTTTAACCAAGAAAATTATATATTTTTAATAAATCAAGAAATTTATTATTCATAAATAACGAAACAATTTCTAAATAAATTGAATAATAGCTCTCTAAACAAATAAAGTCATAACTTTAATTCATCTCAATCATATTGAAATAAATAAATATAATTAAAAATATCTTTCTTAATTATTTAAGAAATCGCTTTTCTTAATTTTCAGAAATCTAATTAATTAATTTTAATCTGATTAAAACTAATTAACTCTAATTCTAGAGACTAATTTTCTAGAATTAAATAGGAATCAATCTAATTATTAATTTTAATCATATTAAGAAATATAATTACTTTGATTTTAAAATTAAGATCTTATCTTAATTAAAATAATCTCATTCTACTCTAATATAATCTAATTATGAGAGATAACTCTTTTAAATATTTGCTTGATTCTAGTTATTAATTTGATAATTTATTTAATTTAATAATTCAAATCCTTTCAAAAATTAAACTAGATTCCAAAGTATTCTTAATAAAATAACGCTTTGAAAACAAATTTCAAACAATTAGAAAACTTTGGAAGGGATTTAAACTAATTTAATTTGAATTAAAATGATAAATAAAATTAAGGCTTAAAACATATAAAAATCAAATAAAACTTGTGCGGGACTGTGTGCAGTGCATGGCCAAAACCCAATGTATGTGTTTTGGCCATCGTTTTTCATATACAACGTGAGGTGCATGTCTTACACACGTCCCACCGTTTTTCATAGATTTAGGGTTTTTGTTACTGCTTCCGCCCCCCTTTTGCAGTTGTCCCTCACCTGAGACGCCAACTGCCATCGCGTTAGGGACCATTGCCTCGACATCCAGCTTCAAGTGTAGGCAGAAAATCACTTTTCACCAGTGGCGATTCACCATTGATTCTAACCATCACTAGCGGTGATTCAGCACTGTGGGTGATTTACTAGTGGTGATTCACCAGTAGTTTTGTCTCTCACCAACAGTAGTGAATGTCGCTGATGATGTTTCAAAAAACTCACAAAAATCAAAGCAGAAAGCGTGAAGTACCTGCCTGAAAGCTAATTTCCAGAAACACAATAACCAAAATAAAAAAAAGACATAATCTGATTTTTCTTCAAGTATTAGTTTTCAGAACCAAAAACAATTTCATTACAGAAGCAAACAGGAGAGCAGTATTAAATTTATTTAGAACATCGATTTGAAATTAATAAAACATAAACCTTAATTTTCAGCATTAATTTTTTTATGAAATCAATAACATTCAAACAAGTTTAAGCAAATTATATAAATAAAGTTTGCTTTAATACTACTACCGAGAAATTGAGATGGGATTTGATCACGATCATAATAAAATAATTATAATTTTTTTTTTCATATTTTGATTTTTAAAAAATGATTAACATATAACTATTAATAAAGTGTGAATCTTATTTCGTATCTTATTCTCTTGTCGTATCTCTTGAATAATTTTTGATACTGTCTCATCTCAACCAATATAACTATACAAATGTCCAGCCTCTAACGGTATCAATAAAACAGATTGAGAGAAATTTGTAACTCTTATAGAGAGGATTAAACAAGAAGTGCTAACTTCATTAAAGTCTAAGCCCATTTATAATATGTTTTGACATTTTAGTAATTTAATTAAAATTTAATTTTAATTTCAATTAAATTTTAATTAGAATTACAAATAATCCTAGTTAAATACTAATTATGCCTAAATAAGATCCAATATCTCATATTGATCCTTATTTATTAAATATCTCATATTTAATTATAAAGTTTATCAAAATTTACAATTAAGTTCAACTTGATTAAAATATATTTGCTTACTTCAACTCATTCTCTATGTGAGGCCCATTAGATTCTCAAATATGTTGCAATGATTATAAGTTATAATTCTAATTCATAATTAGAATTAGATAAATTAAAACTCTTTTTAAATTATCTTTAGTTCTTCAATAAAAGAATTTATAATTATAAATTAATATTGCGTCTAGTAATACATCATGATCACCCAAATATTTAAAAATGTCAAAGTGATTCTGACTAACCTTTTCATTTATGATTTTTCATATAATTCAATCATTTCATTAGATAATGTTTCAATTAGACATAAAGCATGAAATTAATATCTATTCTATTTTTAGTTCAATCATATTAGTTCTCTGCTATTAACTATTGATTTAATTAATGATATTTGTGAACTATTTATAAAACGTCATTCCACTTTAGCTAAAGATTTCTCAAATCAATACCAATCGAGAAAGATATAACATTCTTCCTAATTACTTTAGGGTGATAAATCATATCTTAATTACTTAACTACCTCCATATTGTTCATATTACATCTAATCACTACTGATTGAACTACCCATAATTAGAATAGGTTATAAGTAGTATCAAAATATACCAATTTCTATATAAGATAACTTCGGAGATTTCAAGTTAAATAATCATTTATACAATCATCACAAAGAAAATTTTCATAGATATACAAGTAATATTCCAAACAGATTTCACAAATAAGGTCAATTCAGTGAACTTGTTCTCTAACAAGCACCCACACATTTGTTTAAATATATTCATACTTTAGTTTATAAAATCGATTACTTCCTCATAAGGAAAAACAAAATGTGTAGTAGTCTTTTTACATTATATTAATATCTAATCTTAATAGAACAATAAATAAGAACAATTTAGAGATAATAAATAAATGCAATATCAATCTTATAATTATAATATCATCATAATTTCATTTGTAATATATAATTCTCTCACGAACTTTGTCACATATATTTAAATATGTACAAGATAAATAATGTCTATCAATATTTTTGTCACGAGACTACAACCAACCAATTGAATTTAAGGCATAAATCAACATATGGAAGTAGTTTTAATGATGATAAAGTGTATACATACTAGAGTAAAAGTTAATTGAATAGAGCATCACACGTGAACCCAAAAATCGTGGAAGCTAAAAGTACATTTTGTCGTGAGATATTGATAAGAGTGCTCTTTTTTTCTCGATACTTCCCAAATTCATGCTTTTCAATAAACCACTATGATTACAAGGTTTTCAAGAATATAAATTTCATTAATAATTTTTATTTGAAAGCTCTAATGTTTTGGTTATAATTTAAGCGGTTAATTTAAAATACCACAGGGGAAGTTCAAAAGTGCATTAGTTATGTTAAAGATGAATTTTTTATAACTCACTGATGCAAATTCTGATTTATTCTTGGCATCGAGAGAGAAAACTGAGATGAGAATTCTTGTCATTTGCAAAGAATCAGATAGATTGTCCTTATTCTTCATCACGTTTGCTATAAATAATAAACATTGGAGTTTTGACTTGCGTTGATGAGGTCGTCTAAACTTGAGGAAGCTATATGAATAACTCATCATCAAAATAATTCTGACTAATTAATTAAAAAGGGTTTAAATAACTACAAATTTCAGGCAAAGTAACTCTATTGAATTTGTGGAAGGAGTTGAACCTCAATGTCGAATTTAATACCAACGCATTCGGTCTCCTTACTGATTGCATTCCTTTCAACTGTTGAATCAATAGTTGATTAAAGCTCAAGTTTGGAGGAAATTAATGGAAATTAGTAATTGTTATCTGCATGTCATACATATTGAGCACAATTTAGTATGCCTAGTGTTTAGATTATGTTTTCCATCCATTAAATTTTATCCTAAAAGGAATGACACCGCTTTTCTCCTCCTTCTCTCTAATCCGAAGCATAAACGTTTCTTTGGCCTATGATTTTCTACTTCTTCTACTCCTTAACAACATATTTAGGACACTTGCTCTGAACCTTAAGAACTGTGTTCTTCCCTTGACCTCAAGAACCTCAATCACACTTCAACGCCCCTTGATCAACCACTAGAGAGAGAGGAAGTTTCCTCCTCTCTCTATTGTTTAGAAGGCCCTCCCCACTTCCTAGAATGAAGAAAAATGAACTTTGAGTTGTGTGGCGGGAGGCCCAGACTCCTTTGGAAAACTTCAATTTGTAGCTAGAATTAACAAGGGCCCTATCACCCTTCATGTAGAAGTGCTGCAGCAAGGAGCAACTAAGTGGAAACCAACTTTTTTTGGGTACTTTTTCGAGAAGAGAATGGCATATTTGAGTGTTCAACACTAGGATGAGATGAATTGGAAAAAAATGGGGACTTCATTCAACATTAATAACCAAAGATGACCTCTTCATCTTTCAATTTTCTTCAGAGGATATGGCTAGTAAGGTGATGGATATAGGTCCTTAGCACGTCCAAGGTAAGTTGTCACTTTTGCAGAAATGGGAAATTGGGTTTAAACTAGACAAAAACAAAACCAAAACTATCTCTATCTTGGTTAACATGCACAAAATCCCTCTTAAGTACGGGTCATATGAGGGATTGAGCTATTTAACTAGTTACATAGGAATTTCTCTAACTATAGTTGAAAATACAACAAATATCAAAAAGGTGGGCTATGCTTGAGTATACATTGACATGCAAAACAAGAAGACGATGCTTGAAAGTATACCGATTATGAAGTATAATAATTATGGTTAATTGTTAAGGAAAGAATGGCTCTGTCTTAGCCATGAAAGCCTTATATGAAGGAAACTACTAAAATATAGATCCCTAGGAGAAACATAAATGAAGAAAATAGTGGAAGAAAGAAAAATTTTGATATCCAAAAAGCCTCTAAGAACAGTACCGAAGCATGCTAGAGTGAAGAAATACAGATTATGCAATAAGTAATATTTGTTAAATGTTGAGAAATCATATACTGAACATGAGAATGTAATAGTAGAAGAGAAGGAGCAAAATATACATTCGTCAAATGCAGAAATCAATGGAGAAAATAACAAAGAGGAAGAAATTGAAAGTGAGCAAAACGAAGGTAATCCTTATACCTCTAAGCATGGTGAAGAAACAAGGGAAAATAAAAAAATTCAAGAAGAATTATCATTAGCTCATACTCGAAAAACACATTCTATACATAATATTCCAGTCAGAGATGAACATGAAAGGAAGGCTCAACTACCAAGTGATGAAACGAATGAGAATAGTAAAGAAGCAGATATAGACAGAACAAAAAATATGGTCGATCATAGAGAGACAAGTGTGACCTCAGGTGATATAAGTGAAATTCAGTGGGAACAAAATGAATGGAAAGCTATAGGGACTAGCTGTCAAAAATCCAGGTGGAGGACTAAATCCACTTGGCCCTAACGGTTTGTACAATATGGAATGAGAGGGGACTTAATTTCTCTAATAAGCAAATAACTTTAAAGGATTACATTTTTGCTAGACAAACATTTTTTGTCGGTTTAGTGGAAACCAAAATAAAGGAGGAGACTTTTCAAAATGGGTGAAATGTTTTCCAATAGAATTGACAAAGTTGAGTAACCATTCTAAACACACTAATGGTAAAGTTATTGTTTTAATTCATCCAATGCACCTACTTATAACCAACTAGTTCTGTACTGAGCAATTGTTGCATTGTGATTTAATACCAAATTCAGGCAATGTCCTAATAGCAATAACAGTGGTATATGCAACTAACTGGAAATTCCAGCATTCCAACTTATGGAAAGATTTACAAGAAATTGATTCAAACACCTTTATTCCATGGATGATTGTTGGAGACTTAAACTACTTGCTTTCATCATTTGAATCCATAGCAGGTAGGTGAGCAATACATGCAGATTTTAAAGAACTGATAGTACTAAAATCTTTACTTGGAATTATAAACCTTAAATTTCAAGAGTCATTATTCTCATAGAGCAATCATTAAAAAGGAAATAGGTTGGTGCAGAGGAAGTTTGATAGGTGGCTAGTAAATAATAGGTGGCTTGTGCAAATGGTAGAAAGATATGTTGTTTTTGAGGAACCATTGTTTTTCGATCATACCCCTGTCAATGTTTATATTAAGAGCATAATTAACAAAAGATGCACACCATTTATATTTTTCAACTCACTACTAAATCATGCTCAACTTGAAGTAATAGTTGTTGACGTTGTTTGACTAAAAGTCTAAGGATCTAAAGCTTTTTAGTGTCTTCAAATGCTTAAGAATATCAAAGCAAAATGTATAAAATTACTAAAGCACTATTCTAATCATTTGAAACTTAGTAAACTGTAAGCTATGGAGAATTTTGTCTTAACTTAGAAGATGTTGGTTACTAATCCCACATATCCCACACTCATAAATAAAGAGAGGATATAATTAAACAAATATATATAGGCTATTGAAGACTTTAGAGATTAGCTGAAAAAAAGTTTAGAATTCTATGGATTCAACAAGGAGACATGAATACAAAATACTTCTTCTATGTGGTTCAAAGCAAGCAAAATAGGAATAAGATAATCTTTCTAGAAGATGAGAATTGCATAATGATACATGCACAAGATGAATTGAAAGAGTTGACTATAAGACATTTCAAGGCAATAAATGAAGTATCTTCACACGCCTCTTGTCTTCCTATTAATCTTATCAGTCACATGTTTGGTTCTATAAATCAGGATCAACATTCTGTCCTAATCAAAGAGGTCATAGGTGAGGAGATCAAGGAAGTATTGTTTTCCTTCCACCCTGATAAGTCATCAGGCCCTTATGGCTTCAATGTCAGATGTTTTTAAGCAAAATGGAACTTCTTACAAGCTCAAGTTGTGAAAGCAGTTCAGGAGTTCTTTAACAGTGGCAAGTTACTCATTGAAATGAATAAGACTTATTGAGTCTTACTCCGTAAAATCTCAACTCCTAAGAGATTGAATGAATATAGACCAATATCTTACTACAGTACAGTGTATAAGATCATCTCCAAAATCCTTACTAACAAATTGAAGAGTACTTTACCAAGATTGATCAACTATAATCAAGGTTCTTATGTCACTGGTTGGAGTATAAGAGACAATATAATGTTAGCGCAAAAATTGTTCAAAGACTACAACACTAAAGAACATGTAAGAAGTTGTGCTCTCAAAATATACTTCACCAAGGCATATGACACTGTGGAATGAAGCTTCATCATTAATTTAGTCCTTACTTTTGGATATCCTAACAAGTTCATTGGATGGATACATGATTGCATATCAAGTGTATCATTTTTAGTGCTAATGAATGGTGAGCCTACCTAAGTTTATAAAGCAGTAAGAGGAATAAGGCAGGGAGATCCACTATCTCCTTATCTATTTGCAATTACTATGGAAGTGCTCCAAAGAATGACTCACTTACGCATTGCTGAAAGCATAAAATTCAAATATTATCATCGACGTAGAGAGCTTAATATCCCTCAACTTCCATTTACAAATGATTTGCTCATGCTATGTGGTAATGATGCTAATTCAATCGGAGTAATCTTAACTTCGTTACAGAGATTCCAATAAATATTAAGGTTGAAATTCAATCCACAAAAGAGCTCAACTTATTTATCTACATTGAGTAATGAAGCCTCATCAAATGAGATCATGAGTGCAAGACTTGCCATTCATTAGCTACCAGTCAATTATTTGGGAGTTCCCATCTCCACCAAGAAGCTGAATGTAGACCTCTCATTGAAAATGTTCATAAAAGAATTTTCAATTGGTGCAACAAATATCTGTCTTATAAAGGTATGTTATAGGTTGCCATTTCCATTTTTAATAATCTACATTTTTATTAGTTGTCACATTTAGCTATCCCAAAGGAGTTCTAAAGAAGATAGATAAGAGTATAAGGGATTTCTTATGGCATGCGTAGAATTCAAATGCGAAGAAAAATTCAAAGTCAAATGGAGTGCTATTTGTTTCCAAAAGAAAATGGTGGATTAAAGATCAACTCAACCTTAAGAATGAACAAGAATTTGTTAGTTAAAAGGTTATGGAGAATTTGTTGTGATAAAGAAAGTCTATGGGTTAAATGAGTTCATATGTTTTATGAAAAACATAGAAGCACTTGGTCTATCTATCATAAAAGTTGTCAATCTTACACTTTCCAACAAATCCTACTCACCAAGTTATTTATGCATCCTCATATCAAGCATAGCATCAGGGATGGACAAAATAGAAAAATTTTGGTTTGATAACTGGCATTCACTAAGGCCTTTATGTAACACTCAGTTCTTTCAAGTTTTGAAGAGATCTATTTTAGAAGATACTGAGGTGCAAATACTCATTCAAAATAGCAACGGTCTGGCTATTCCATATGAGCAAAAGAACCATGCCAATTGTAGAGCAGATGCCAACTTAGTCACCAGATTAGAGGCCGGAAGATGAAGTCAAATGAGAATTACACAAGTTACATAAACTTACATCGCAATCATGTAAACAACTACTACTTGGTCCACTCACCAGATTTCCTCTTCACAAGCTAATATGTGGATGTATACAAGCTCACTCACTCATTCTCTAGTTAGCAATTGGGCAAAAACTGGGAACTAGAGATAAGATAAAATTCCAGATTCCAGATAGATCTTGCCCTTTATGCAGTGGCGAAAATGAGCCTCTAGATCATATCTTCTTTGATTGCTTTTGCACAAGACAGCTATGGGGTAAGTTTCTCTTTATTTTCAACCTACAAGAAAAAAACCTTGCTTGGAAAGACTGCTTGAATTGGGTCAATGATCTAAACTGGCAAAGCAAAACGGAAAGAGTATTTAAGGTTGATTTTGCATACTAGTGCATTTCATTTGGAGATTAAGAAACACAAAGATCTTCAAGAAAGTAGAAGATTACAAGAATTCAGCTAGAATGAATTTTATCTCAAGTTAAGGATGACAATATTGTCAATGTCCAATCTGCAGTTTATATCTGATCGAATCAGGCAACAATTGAGTAAATAGAAAGAGCTAATATTTAGTTAAGAAAAGTCCAGTAGCTAGCTGTATATATAAACTCTAAGAGTTGTATATCTTTCCTTTGTAATTTCCAGTTTTTGATTGAATATATTACTTAACTTTTTTAAAAAAAGTAATCCTAAAAGGGGAATAAGAAAGAAAAGTATATACCATTTTGTAGTACATATCAAGTAAACGCCATCAGAAGAAAACGAGACTTGTTAGGTTTGCACTGCTTAAATGACACAAAATGTTTATCTAATTATGATTCTTTGTGGTTTTCCTTATTGTTTTACTTAAAGGGTGGTTATTAAACCATAAGAAGTAGGCATCATTCTTATATCCAATCCAAAATATGTGGACAAACATGTTTCTCACTGGCATGGGCATATATATTATGTGTGCTTCACTGTGGCTGCATATAACTCCTGATACAACATTTCTATGAAGATTCCAAAATGCACTTCAATATAATTTAAGAGTCTGAAAGATGAAATGAACGAAATTATGTAATTTCTATTTTTAAATTTGTTTTGAATACGAAACTGGGAATGACCGTGAAATACGTATCAACCCATTGTTTGTATTGGACTAAAAAAACGTGATTTAGCCACAAATTAACCAAAACATACGAGGAACTTGACATTACGGAATACTGTTCCCTTTCTTTGATTGAACGGATATAGAATTTTTGTTGATGTCCGTTCCGAACTAAAATGCTCCGTATACAAAAACCCTAATGGTTCAATAACCATCAAAATCCAACCTTAAAAACCCATAAAAGAATATAAAATCTCAATCACTTACCTGTTGACAGCAAAATACCCTTACCTGGAGCACTTCTGCTAACCTTATTAAGGAACCAGTTAACATATGGAAAAAAAAATATTGATCGATTACTTTTTCTTGCTTTGCGCTTATCAGAAATGCATCCCAATCAAGCTAATCCACCCAGCTGTAGCTTGGTTTACGATGGGTTGAGATCAGAAGAGACCTGTGGCAGTTGATACTGTATATCTTTCAAACCTTGATGGAGCTAAAGCCAAAACCTTGCATGCAAGAATTAGGGCAGATCAATCTCCAGACTCTTGGAACATTCCAAAAATCGAAATATTGTTTGGTATCTAAAATTATTCCCATGCAATATCTTCCATCAACCTTAGAAATCGAAGAAAGAATGGTCTCCATAGTCCCAAATAATCGACGACGGGTACTCATCATCATCCTGCACCGAAGGCCACATCTGCGGCGATCCATCTGCAACATGCGTTACTGGATCTTGACCAGTCACCGGAGCAACAACAGGTTGAGTATCACTCGAAATAGACAAACTAGACCGCACCGAACCCACCAACGAACACATGTCCTCGTGTAAACCATCTTGTTGCTGCTGCTGGCGGTTATAATCTTGGTAGTACTGTTGACGCGTAAGACTTTGACAATCGCTCGTTGCAGTATCAGGAACGTTAACGGAATTCACATTAATCCCATCCAACGGTGAATAACAATGCTGATTCTGATATTGTCTCTCCACAGTATGCGGTGGATTTTGCATCATGTAGCTGGGGCATGGTACTGCATCGTTTGAACAATAAACCCCGTATGGATTACACCCTAATGAAGCACCTACTGTCGGAGAAGTCATCGACGTTGGAAGAGAGAAACTCAAACCCAAACCGGAGGGACGAGGAAGCAAAGGACGGAGTGTCTGAGTAGATGAAGAGCTTGAGCCACGAGAAGAAGAAGACTGAGCCGAAGAAGACCCTGAAGGTTGCAAATTTAGCTGAGCCCTAGAACCGTACAGAATGATGGCGGCGCGGTCATATGCACGCGCCGCGTCCTCTGCCGTGGAGAAGGTGCCAAGCCATTTACGGGTTCGCTTTCTGGGTTCTCTGATCTCTGCTACCCACTTACCCCAGCTTCGCTGCCGCACTCCTCTGTATCTGAACTTGCTGTTGTCTGGCCCTCCTTTGCCTCTACACTTCCTTCCACTACTGTTACCGCTGTTTGTTTCGCTGTTTGAGGTTGTCGGATTGCTGTCAAGGCTGTTTTTGTCTTTGGTGGTTGTCGTGGTGGTGGTGATGGGTATGGTGGTTTCTTGGGGAGGGTGGGGATGATCAGAGTTGTCCATGGAAAGAGTGGTGTAGGTTTTTAAGGCTTTTAAGACTAGGGAGAGGCCTCGTTCTTTGTATTGATTTGTCAAAGTAAGATGGGTCTGTTAGTTGATTTAATGTCATGTGTGTAAATGGTTGAATAGGGCGGTGGTCATATATATACATTACATTACAGGGACAGAGCCAGTGATTGCTGCTTGACGAAGAAAACAGGCTAAAGTGTTGCACATTGGTTTAGGAAAATCATTTTGATTCTGCTTTCTGTTCATTTGAGGGAAAAACATTTCGGCCCAATGCTGCGAATTGACTAGTTTCTCACTCTCACGTCCATTTTAGACTATCAAATTCTTCTTACGTTGTTTCTTATCCTATGCTTGCTAATACATAGCGAAGTTGAAAATTGTTCCAATCTGAATTTTTCTACGGAAAACAAGTCCCAAAAATTCATTCCACAGCAATTATTTGTCTTATACTATGTTTTTAAATATTAGATTCTTAAATTTGATGCTGGATCCTTGGGTTAACACACGAGATTTAAGCTTGTTATTAAGAATTGATTTTCAAATTAAATATTTACGAATTATAAAAACTTGTATAATACGTAAAAGAAATTCTAAATATCTATTCAATGCAATTTTTTTAATTAAATCTACTTCCGCTTAAAGTTCATAAAACGTTAATTGAGACACGATTTGACCAATCCGTTTTCTTGAACGACTTGATCAAACATTAGGAATTCGCACAACACATAAAGTATAGCAAATCCTTCAAACTATACCTAATCCTACTGCTGGACTTCAAGTCTTTTGAGAATCGTCAGAAAAAGAAAACTGATATTAGTTACGAGTAAATCTTTGGTATACTAATTAGATTGACCAAGATGATGCGGAATGCATTATCCTACAAGCTTGAAGATTCTGGATTTCAACATCGATGCCATGCTGCAAAGTCCTGATGCATCACGTTCATGTGTGGTCGCAAAAATACTATCGGAGTATAACACAACAGAGTTTCAGGGTAAGCCAGCAGCTGTCAGCAGTAAAAGCTAAAAGGCCGTTGTTCTTGCTACTTGGTGCTTATCATATAGTAGGACTTGGATAACATATTTAGAAGCCTCTTATTACTTGATTAATTTTTCACTTGCTTTAGTCTTCCTGTGACGTTAAAATTCCGGCTACTGTATACTCAGATGCTTCAGTTACTCTCTCTTTCTTTGCCGTTTTCTTTCCTTAGGTTACTTCATCATGAAGGTATAGACTTTTAAGAGGGTGCAATCTTAACTTGCAAGAAAATAGTTCTTCAAATTTTGATAAAACTTACACCCGATATTCTTTCCCTTCAGTCTGATGCATTGTGGGCGAGTTCATGACTGTCAACTTGATATTTTCTTCTAGTTATTAAATTTAAGCAATTAAAGATCGATGTTGATCATATAGTTTTCATATTGGTAAATATCCAACATTGGAGATAGAAATAATAACATAAATAAACGCAGACTTTTGTATTTTCGCATTCCAACGCGACTCTTGAAAAAGACCCATTCCGTGACTCCTTGGAATGAATAGTAAAAGTCAGTAGTATGAAGGTAGAAGTTGCCTTTATAAAACTTCGAGCTTCGGAGACAATCGTTATCTTCACCTCATAGGAAATAAGCAATTCTGCACGTATTGTTTGACAGCTTTGAAAACTTTATTTTCGGTCAAACATAATTTACTGCAGGATAGACCTTTAGTTTATATAGTTCAGACTGTTCAGTGGTCCCTAAACATTTAATGGATTTATTTTTTCTATAAGGTATGTTATTATTGATGAAGAACTATGTTACAGCGCATAATGTCAATCACTCACTTCTGATAATTTTTTAAAAATAAACTGAGACTCAAAGGACTATACATTTACGTAGTAGCATGTATGAAAATTTAGGTTGGTTAATTATTAATAGCTTATCTTATTAATAAAATTTCCAAATAAAAGAAGAGTTCAAGTCCAACAATATTGGGGAGAATAACATTGTTATATAATATTGCAGAATTTCCAAATTGTATATATAGGAAACTTTCAAATCAGAACCGAAACAAGAATATCTAATTGTGAGTGGTCGGACGAAAACATCGTGCTACTTTGGGATGAATCGTATTCAAAGAAAACATTGCTTGTCCCTTAAGGGAGGAAGGAGGGCAAGTATTGGAAAGTAGTGCGATTAAATTGCATGAAGAGATGAGGTGTCTGAACGCAAGAAAGAGCTACAAAGTAAATTTTCTCATGAAGACGAATGGCATGTGATGACAGCCGTTGCCTCGTAACTCACAAAACGCAGCTTCATATTAAAGTTTTATTAAACAGCAGACTCATCAGGAGCACAGAGACAGAGAGATGCAAATATGTGATTCCACGGTGTGATAGTATTTTTTTAGGTGACTTTTTGCTGGTCCTTGTCGTCCATTTTGGAATGAGCGATGGGTGCGGTTGTCAGGTTGGAGGGGAGCTGCTCTGATCTGCGCTCACTTTGCTGTTTTCATCTTTTTATTGTTACTTTTCTTTTACCGGCGTTCTTTTTTATATGTTATCACTTCACATTTTTATTTTCAATGGTAAACTCTGGCCATCAACAAAGTTGTAAACTGAAGTTACCGAATTTATTCTCATATAATAGACTGGAATACTAAGTCTATTCTTCATATAATTAGATTTAGCTATATGGGTAAAACGTGTCTTAATCATTATCTGATTTCATTTATTATAAAGAAAAAATTATATAATCGACAATTAGTGAATATTAATAATCATTTAATTTATGAATAATAAAAATATTTATTTAAAAATTAAAATTTATTTAATAACAATTATTAAAAATCATCAAATAATAAACATATAGTTACTTTTTACTGTAAAATATGGTCCTGTTTCCCAAATAACGAATTGCATTAGCTATATATCAACTATCAGCTGATTTGACCAGCGAATAATATCAGATGTTTATTAAATATATTTGATAAAATTAGTTATTTAATATTAACTATCAACGTGTAAAATGATTTATGAGAGCATAATTTGAAAAAAATTTATAAAGGTATGAATATTATATTTCTTAGTATTTCATTGAATATTCTTATAAGAATTTAGATTTTAGATATTTAATTTTACAAAAATTAAGTTTATAACCTTAATAATAATAATAATAATAATAATCTAATTCAATTCTCTATTAATATGAATGATGCAACGAGCTACATCATATTGGTATTTTTCATATAATATGTATGAATTTTATTATTTAATAAATTAAAAATATCTATAATTATAGTATGACACAGTTATGATATATAGTAATTATACACTAAAAATATTAATTTGATGTGACTCTTTATGTTCAAGAATTTAATATTATGATATTTTTAAATGTAAACTAATATTATAAAATTAAATAAAGATTAAAAAGTTTAATTAACCCCTTTATTATATTTTTTCAAACTTCACAACATAATTGTACGATAAAAAAAAGTCAACTTTGAAAACACACATATATAGCAAAAGTTGTAACATCCCACCCCCGACAGGAAGGGTAAAATAGTAATTTGGCATAAGATGAGAGTGATTGGGCTTTATTAGGACTGTTCATGCATTCTAGTATTAGTAAACAGTGAAATTGTGCACATACCAATTTTGGTACATGCATACATGACATTCCCGGTAGATGTGCCTACTGCAATTTTATTGTGATTAACGTGGTTATTGG
>JANIJH010000225.1:20987598-21018365 GCA_024520975.1 Erythroxylum areolatum | reverse complement strand
GAATGTGAGTCTCATGCATATAGCATTATAAGATCGACATCCATTGAATGTGAAACCTGAATTTATGTGAATGTGAATTAATGTGTTATATGACTGGGTGAGCCCATCGATGATGGTCACTCATTGAGTTCGCAAAACTCACCTAAAATTTGCAACTATTTTTTAGGATTAGAAGAATACCTCGTTAGGCCAATGGGAGTATAACTACAGCATACAAGTGAAGGATAGAGGTCGGAATCAGTTTGCGTCTGCATTAGTGTTTTCTTATTTCTGTATAAGATTGTGTATTATGAACTTTTGTACAAATGATTATGCCATTTGTAAAGCCAAACTGATTTAAGTGCTTTGTATTTGTGAAAAGGGCCCAGGTGGCCATTGAAATTATTATTGACTGTATGTGATGATTGGCTGCCGCATAGTATGTGTTTGTGATTTCAAAAAAAAATTATACTGACTTTTGAATGATTGAGTAAATTAGCACGCCACCCTCGCGCGGCACGGACTCGAATATCACCACCAATATCGGGTTTGGGTCATTGCGGGAGTGGGGTGCTACAGTATGAGTATGAGTTACGTATTAGCATGTGTTAAGTATTTAAGTTGATAGAAATAGTGATAAAAGGGATGATATGTCATAATGTGAGAAAATGAAGGTTGTGGATATTTAGAAATGAGAAATGGTATATGGGTAAAGGTGACAAATAATGAATCAAAGTATTTGTATTGGTGGATGTATTATTGAATATGACATTAAAATTGTACTATGGTGAGATGTTGGATGTGAATTCATTGGCATGGATTGATTGAGGAAAGAAGTGATAGAAACATGAATGATGAGATTTAAAGTGTACAAGCCAGGTTGAAAGAAAATAAAATTTTCTATGAATTTGAAAGGTTAGACTTGGACTTGAAATGAATGTCGGATAAATATCATAAGAGTTACGATTTAGCATAATAATATGTATGCAATATTGAGATCAGAATTTCAAGATGAATATGCATCTATAACTCTGAATGGATTGTGAATATATGTGTGTAAGATGAATAAATGACAATAGGAAATGAGATGGAAACGAGGAAAGAGTAAAAGGGGAATGAAATAGTCATAAATGACTTAATAAGAAATGAATGATGTGTAGTAAGGAGAAAGTTAGAAACGCATATAAGAGAGGATTTTATGTATGGATGACATAAAGAAAAAGATGACAATTCAAATGAGAAGAATTGATGCACTCAATATGGTAGTTGACTCATTATCAAAATGAGGTAGCCTTGGAAGAGGTCAATTATGGAAAATTGGAGTAAAATTGGTATTAGTGTGTTTGATAATGAGAGGAGGAAAGTGCAGGGCGCGACAGTGGCCCAACAAAAATAGGTTTCTATCACGATCGTGTGGGGATGCCCCAATTATGGGCAGGAATAAGGATAGAAATGTTGTCTAGAATTAATTGGAATTCAAGTATCGTTAGCAAATGTTATTAATTGGAGAATTGATATAATTACATCTCTAGATAAGATGTAATGGTTTTGATGGTTTATACCTAGGTATTAGAGTAAATGAATTTGCTTAATGCCTTACTGAGCCTTATTGTAAAGGATGCTCTGACCATATAAGCTATGGAATAAATTGATCTTATTGGGATATCATGAAAAGTTGAAATTAATCTTCTTGACATACTAAGAATGACTGATAAGTAATCATGGAAAATAGTTGATTGATATGGATTTCATGAACAGTATCGAGGATAGTATCAAGAAATCTTCTTCTAAAAAAGAATTTCATTGAGATGGGTTCAGTAAACCAAATGATTAAATTTAAGAATAACCAATGAAAAAACAAATCAGAAATGAATAAGGAATGAATCAAAAGTGAATATTGAAGTCATATCCCTAGCGAAGACTCAAGCATAAGAGGTAGAAAATACTACTGAGAGTGTATGCGTTTTGTTGATGTAAAGTATCCAACTACGTGAGTGGATTTTTGGAATTTGAAGTAACACTATTGTTAAGGTGAGTAGAACTTGGGTCCATATCATATTCTGTGCAAATATGTCTGGAAAATACAAATTATATATGATGAATATATTACCAACACCGGAATTAAAGTTTGCCAATAAATTGAAATGAATGGAGAAACTGGTATGGATGAGCAGACATTGGAATAAGTCAATGTGAAATCACAGGAAAATGAATGAACTGAGAAAATCATTGGAGAAAGGGAGTTAATTGGGAAATTGAGAATAACATGCGATAATATTACCTCAATGAGGAATTAGTTACTTAAGAAATTATGAGAACTAATCATGGGCACATTGAGTTAACAATGCCCCTGATAGTATCATGACATTGAAGATTAAAGTGATCTAAGAAAAATAAGATCAATTAGTGATAAATATCACAAATGAGATAGTGAATGTATTCGAACAGTTAAGAAGAATACTTTGAATAGATGAGGAAATCTTACATATCATGAAGGTAAAAACAATTATATGCCAATTTCAATAGGAGTGAATCTTAGCCTGATTGAATAAAATGTTGGGTTGTATGGTATCTAAACATGGCATATTAGGAGGCCCAAGAAAATAGAGGTAATGATTAAGTGAGGAACTCCAAGGCATATATGAGAGATTCGAAAATTTTCAAAATTAGCTGGAAATTAGACACTACCAAAAGTTTGTAAGGAGATTTTATTGATCTTAGTTCTTTGACAAAAATGTCTGAGGAAAAATGTATAAATCGTATGACTGATGAATGTAAAGAGAATTTTGAGGAATTATAACATCAATGATAATTATATCATTTGGATTTGGAGATTCTATAGTATACAATGATGTTTGTATAAGAGATTAGTATAAAATCCAATGTAGCATGATCAAGCAATTTCTTATGCATGGAGACAGGTTAAGCCTCATAGGCTGAATTTTGATACATGATTTAGGATTCGCTACAATAGTAATTGCATTGAGGAGATTGGAGACATTATAAGTACAATAAAACATTTTGGATTTTATACAGATTACTAAAGTAAGAGATAATTATTTAGCTTGAAAGAAATGAAAATTAGACTGAGACAATGAATAGAGTTATTGGAAGATTATGATGTACAAATGAGTATTTCCTGGTAAAGTCAATCTTATAATATGATATATTGAACAGAAAATGCAATAGTAGTGCATCATAAATTTAGATATTGAGGTTAACAATCTACTGCCATAAAAAGCATAAAATGTCGAGTAAAGAGATTGTTAGAGAAGCGCAATAACAACCTATGATATACATCCTTAGGAATACATAGAAAGGGTGTTTGATGGCTAAGAAAGTAGAACCAAGTGATTACATGTATAAGTTGGTAACAGGCTTAACTATTGGAGATATGCTTAAAGCTTATATTTTGGAGTTCATAGGAACATGAGATCAATGTATAGTTCTAAGTGACTTTAAGAATAACTATCATTATCATAGTGATATCATTAGAATATTGCATGAGGCGTAATACGACAAAAAGAGTCATTCGGCCTTACATTGAATGAAGAGGGCCTAAAAATAGTTGAAGACCATAATTGAATCAAGACATTGATGATGAGTGAAACAGATCTGTAATAGAAATTAAGTGATTCCAGAAAGATAAAAGAGGTTATGGATAACCATCGAAGATATGAAATATAGTGAGATAGATATAAGGGTTAAGCGTATTAACACTAAAGAGATGTAAATTAGCAAGCGAAAGATGAAATACTTTTAAGAGTATCACCTTGCCAAGGTGCACTTAGATGGATTTAAAGGTGTAAACAGAGGAAACTAAGTTTGACATAAATTGGTCCATAAAAAACTATAGTGAGAATAGGACTATGGATTTATGAGTTAGTATTAACCATAAAAGATGTTTCGGATTCTCACAGTGTTACATAGATATGGTTAGGAAGTATTGTTATGATCCGTTATATGTGTTATTGAAACTGAAAGTGAAAATTTGAGTAATTTGAAACTCATCAAAGAAATAATTAAGAAAGTGTGATATCTAAACAAGGGATTGAGACACCTATTGAATCTATCAATTGTGGTCTTTTGGAAGAAAATATTCAAGTGGTGAAGTTGTATGGGAGACGGAGGAGCATATGAGGTAATAGTACCCCTGTCTTATTGATTAATCAGATATTAATTTCGAGGACGAAATTTCTTTTAAGGAGGGGAGAATTGTAACATCCCTTTACCCATGTTAAGGCAAAAACAATAAATGAAAGAAATTGCTGAGAAAGTAGGAAACGCATTTCATGCTCATGCATAATATGCCATACACATATACGTGAATAGTGAATTTTTCTGCACATAAAAATAATTGTACATGCATTCATGAATAATTAAGGGTATAATTGGATTGATTTGTTTATTTTTTTAGAATTATGAATGTTTTTACATTGAAAATTTTATGGGTTAGTTAAATTGTAATATTTTTGAATTTTGGTGATTTTAGGATTTATTTTTGAAAATTATAGAGAATTACGGAAATTTATGGAAAAAAAAGAGGAAATAGGAATTAATGATGATTGGAGATAGCTAGATTGTAAAGATGAGACTAAAGGAATTAGTCAAGAAGAAACTAAGTTAGAACTTAGACCTTAGAAAAGTGACGAGTGTCACTTAATAAGTTGCCTTTATAATTTTTATCTGATAATGAGTTAAGATGCCAGAGAGTAAACAGAACTAAGTTATATGTCTAAGTCCCTTCTTCGTAGTCACCTTCTTCAAATTTTCTTTCACACACACAAAGTTTTTCATCAAAATCCTTCAGAGGGATTTCTTTGTTTTTCCTCCTCCCACAACTCTACCACCACTGTTATTTATTCTTCCACCCTAAGAAAAACTAGAAGCTGGTCATTTTACACAGTAAATATGTGAGTTTTGCATGGAGTTAGGGCTTGAAGATAGTTGAAGCTTTCGGAGTCTTTAACAATTACGTAGTGAATAAATTTATTAGAGTTACAGATTTATGAAATAAATTTGATGAATTCACTGTCATCTGCATGAACATGGGGTTTACATGTATATATTCTTAAACACTGTGTTAATGGGATGAAAATATGGATATAGTGTTATTTTGGTTTTGATGATTATTAGTGATCAGATGTTATAGAAATGAGTTTTGGAGTTTGATAGAGTAATAAATGGTGTATAAGATGAGTAGAGAAAATTAAAGTTTGAAAAAGTGATATACTTTGTTTTTCGTTTTCTTCACTATGCATGTAAATATATATATGCATGTGTATACGTGAGTAGATGGAAGCTTTAGGGATGATCAAGAAAATTATGTTTGAGTTGAAGAGCAATTGTAAAGTAATGGTTTGAGATGAGAATGAGTGTTTAAATGGAAGTTGAGAGGAAACATGGAGATTGAGAACAAAAGTTGGAAATGCAGAAAGTTGGTAGAGCATGAATAGGTTGATTATGAATTTTTGGCTTTTGATGATTTTTTTTTAACTTGTATATTTTGGAGTAGTATGAATTTATGGTGAATGAGTTGTATGAAATGGAGTAGAAAAATTAGAAATAAAAATTTGAAGTGTTTGATTTTAGAGAATGATGTCTGAAAATTTTTTGGGAATAAATAGTAACAGTGTTGAGTTTTTGATCTAAAACTTCCGTGAATTTACTGCACTGATTTAGGTAAATTTTGACAAAACTATCCTATGAAAGTTGTAGATCTTTCTTTTAGCTTTCCATTGATATAAAGTATGAAATTTTTGGACAATGGAGTTGAGAGATAGGATCATTAGAAGTTTGTGATGCTATTTAGGATAGACTTTCAGGACAACTACATTGATTTGAAGTTTTAACCTTTATAAAAGTAAAATTTGTTCTTAAGGTCTTCATAGAAGTTGTAGGTCTAAACGTCCTCTTTAAAATGATCTTTGAACAACCTTAATTCGATGTTTTTAGTGAAAGTTATGCTCTTTTTACCAAAACAGTTTGGAGGAAGAAAAGAAAAAAGAGGAAAGTCGCGATTGCGACAAATTCGAGGAAAGTCGCGATCGCGACGAGGGCGCGCCGAAGTCACGATCGTGACTCCGTAGCTCTCCTCCAGACCTGAACACCTCTCACTCTTGTGGCCATAACTTTTTCGTCTGAGCTCCAAATGACCTAATTTTTCAAGCATTGGATTCCTAACACACTCCTCTATCTCTTCACAAATATTTATAGCTTTTGGTATTAATTTGGAAAAGATTGATTGAATCAAAGTAAGGGTATCAGTTGGAAGAGCATGAACTGGATATTTTACTGAACATGTTCCATTATTTTTATGATATCTCGATCTGTATGATTCCAAATAAGATGAATTTTAATTTGGAGTAAACTAGAGATATAAGCTTACAAATTTTCTCAGGAAGTAGAATTTTGATTCTTTCTCTAAGATATTGAATTTCTGGATGGAAGTTGTACATAGTACATTGTTTTTTAATGTAAACAACCCGATAATGTTTGAGGTGTATCTTTCAAATTACTGAACCAAATTGAGTAATTTTGGAGTCAATGGAAATATAAGACATAGAGGAACACTTTTCTATAAGAGAGTTTAACCAAATTACATCAGTTTCACTTTCTGATTGAATGTGATTAGTAGACCCGAAAGTGTGACTTGAAAAAAATGCTGAAGTGATTCAATGAGAAAGGAATGAAGATTTTAATGGTTTTGATGAGGCATAAACCTAAGTATAAACTATACTTAGAGGAGTTTTAATATGAGAATGACTTTGTGATGAAATTAATGGCAAAATACCCAGGATTGTTATGAACATGCATTGTGCATATTTCATTTCATTCATGTGCAGTATTAAACATTTATGATTGTACAAATTGTGATGTATGTGTGTATCTTGTATAAATGGGCTATGCAGGTTAAATGTCCGCATTTAGGCGTTCTTAGAATTCGGAAGCAAATGCTAATCTGGAGCGTACTGTGAGTAGACCTAGATGGTCTCATTCCATTGTTTGTTTTGTTTAACTTTTGGTATTGGTTAATTTCTAAATGATTATGTGAATGTGATTGACTGTGTTGATTTTTGGACAAAAGGTCCGATGAATGTGTTGTATGAATGAAATATTGAAGTGCTCATTGGATGTGAATTGGATGAACTAAGTGTACGTAATTTGATTGTTAAATGGGTTCTGAAAATGCCTTTGCATATGCATGAAAGTTTGAATCTCAACTTAATGTTGAATGCTGGATTATGGTCCCGATGGTATAGGAATGTGTTTGAATGGGATCATGCAAATGTAAGTGATGCACTCCATTTCATAAATGCATGAAACATAATGGCTATTGTGACCAAAGTAGCCATCAATTAGAGCTTAAAGCTCAACCAGTGAAAATGAGCTTCAAGCTCAAAAGTGAATCAGAGCCTCAGGCTCAACGTTTAATGAGCCCTGCATCCCCCAAGCAGATAAGGGATAGTTATCAATGAGCCCTATATGGGACAGTTTAGGCACTTAGTCACAACAAAGTAACAAATGAAAAGTGAGTCTCATGTGCACTGCATATGCATAATATGAGTGATCAAATTACATTGAATGTGAAGTGTGAAATGTGTAATGATATGATTTATGTGCTACGTGATTGGGTGAGCCATCGATGATGGTCACTCATTGAGTTTGCAAAACTCACCCAAAATTTGCAATTATTTTTCAGAACTCAGAAGAATACCCTGTTAGGCAAATGGGAGTATACTTACTGCATGCAAGGGAAAGATAGAGGTCAGGATCAGTTCGTGTCTGCATTATATTTCTTTATTTTTGTACAGAATTGTATATTTCGCAACTTTTGTATCGAATAATGTATTCTAAAAAACTCTGCTCAATGTGTATTTGACCTATGTTGTAACGAAAAGATGTTATGTCCAAAGGGTTTTGTATTTGTGAAAGGGCCCTGATGGCTATTGAAAGTTTTGTTGATTGTATTGTTATGATTGAAAAAGTTTACGACTAAAGTGGGCCCAATTTGGTTATGGATTTCGACATATTATGTTCACGGTTTAAAAAAAATATACAATTTTTGAATGATGGAGTGATTTAGCATGTCACTCCTGCAGGGCATAGACTCGGATATCACCCATCGATGTCGAGTTTGGTCTTGCGGGAGTGGGGTGCTACAGCTTACGACCGACTTAGTTTCAGGTGCTAACTAAAAGAGTTGAAGGCTCAGTTACAGGAGTTGTTGGAAAAAGGTTTTATTAGATCAAGTGTATGACTATGGGGAGCTCCAGCCTTATTTGTGAAGAAGAAAAATGGAACTCTGAGACTGTGCATCGATTATAGGCAACTAAATCCGGTGACAGTGAAGAACAAGTACCCATTTCCTAGAATTGATGACTTGTTTGATCAGTTACAAGGAGCTTAAGTGTTCATTAATATGGACTTGAGATCTGGGTACTATCAGTTGAAGATAGCAGAGGCTGATGTACCGAAAAGTGCATTTAGAAATAGGTAAGGGCATTTTGAATTCTTAGTAATGTCGTTTGGGTTAACTAATACCCCAACTACATTTATGGCTTTGATGAATAAAGTATTTCAGCCATACTTGAATCAATTTTTGATTGTGTTTATTGATGGCATCCTTGTGTATTCAAAGAGCAGAGAAGAACATGCTGAGCATTTGAGAGTGATCTTACAGATTACGAGGGAGAAACAGTTGTGTGTCAAATTTAGTAAGTGTTAATTTTAGTTTGATCAAGTAGTATCTCTGGGTCATGTAGTATCTGGACAAGGCGTACAAGTGGATCCAAAGAAGATAGAAGCAGTGATGAATTGGGAAGCTTGGAGCAATGTATTAGAAATTTGAAGTTTCCTAGGATTGATCGGATATTATCGGGGGTTTATCGAAGGGCTCTCGTTGATCTTAGCCCCTCTAACTAAAATTCTGAGAAAAAATGTATCTTTAGATGGAATGATGAATGTCAGAAAAGTTTTGAGGAGTTGAAGCATCGGTTGACTATGGCACCGGTGTTAACTATTCCATCAGGAACTAGAGAATATATAGTATACAGTGATGCTTTGAAATGAAGGATTGGGATGTGTATTGATGCAATATGGCAAAGTGATAGCCTGTGCATCAAGACAACTAAGATCTTAATGAGAGTAATTATCCAGTATATGATTTAGAGCTTACTGCAATTGTTTTTGCTCTAAAGATATAGAGACATTATTTATATGGAGAGACATTCCAGATATACATTGATCATAAGAGTTTGAGGTATCTGTTAAGTCAGAAAGAATTAAACATGAGATAGAGGAGATGGGTAGCGTTATTGAAAGACGATGATTGTATAATTGAGTATCATCCAGAAAAAGCTAATGTGGTGGTTGATGCTTTGAATCGAAAGTTTAATAGCAGTGTAGCTCAAATTCAATTATTGAGGTTATCAAGCTTGATTCATTTAAGAGCTTTAAATGTGAAGTTGAATCTAGAGCATAATGAAGCATTGATAGCCATACTAAAGTTGAGACCGATGTTGCATGATCAGAGTAAAGATCATGAATTGGTGAAACTAATTGAAAAAGTTAAGATAAATACAGATTTTGAATTTGAATTGACAAATGAAATATTGTGGTTAAAACAGAGATTATGTGTGCCTAATGTGGATAATCTGAGGAAAGAGATTCTAGAGGAAGCTCATATGGCCGCCTATGCTATGCATTTTGGTACCACCAAGATGTATAACACGCTGAAGCAACATTTTTGGTGGCCTAGAGTGAAGAAGGAAGTAGCGGAATATGTTTCTAAATGTATAACATGCCAGCAAGTTAAGACTGAGCATCAAGCTCCAATTAGGAAGCTATTTGTTGCCTATTCTGGAGTGAAAATGGGAACGAATCATTATGGATTTCATTATAGGATTGCTTAAGACTCTAAGGCAGAATTGATGCTATATGGTTTATGGTGGACCAATTGACTAAGTCGGCCCATTTCTTACTAGTGAAAGAGAATAACTTATTAGACTAGTTAACCCAGAGGTATGTGAATGAGGGAGTTTGATTGCATAAGGTTCCAGTTTCCATTGTATCGGACAGGAATCCTAGATTCACTTTGAGATTTTGGAAGAGTTTACAATCAGCTATGGGCACAAAGTTAAATTTTAGTACTGCATTTCATCCTCAAACAAATAGACAAAGCAAGAGGACAATCAAGACTGTTGAGGATATGCTAAGAACATGTGTATTAGAGTTTCAGGGAGCATAGGATCAGTATGTAGCATTGATTGAATTTGCATATAACAACGATTATCATAGTAGTATCGGAATGGCACCATATGAGGCATTGTATGGTAGGAAATGTTGATTGCCTCTATAATAGGATGAAGTGCACTAAAGAATGGTTGAAGGTCTAGAACTAATATAAGATACTGTGGATAAGGTGAAACTGAACCGAAGCCAAATTAAAGTGGCTCAAGATAGGCAGAAGAGCTGTCTGGATCAACATCGAAGGGATATGGAATACAATATAAGGGTCATAGTGTTTTTGAGAGTGTCGCCTTAGAGAGGAGTGCTGAGGTTTGGTAAAAAGGGCAAACTGAGCCCTAGGTATATTGGTCCTTATGAGATCATTGAGAGGATAGGACCTTTGGCATACAAACTAGCCTTACCTAATGAAATATCTCAGTTACATAACGTATTTCATGTGAGTATGTTAAGAAGATACAGATCTGATCCAACACATATGATACCAGCCCGAGAGATTAAGGTCACTAGTAATTTAAGTTATATAGAAGAGTCAATTAAGGTAGTCGGTTATAAGAAAAAACAGCTGAGAAACTGAGTAATTCCATTGGTGAAAGTCCTTTGGAGAAATCACTTGACTGAGGAAGAAACTTGAGAAATGGAGGAGCATATGAGGAGGCAATATCTCCACCCGTTAAAAAATAAAGTAAAAATTTCGATGATGAAATTTTTTTAGGAGGGGAGAATTGTAACATCCCGTTATCCATATTAAGGCTAGAATAGTGTATATGAGAAATTACTGAGAAATTAGAAAGTGCATTTCATGCTTATGCAAAATATAACATACATATACAAATGAATATTGAGTTTTGCACATTAAAATGATTATACATGCATTCATTAACATTTTCTAGGTATAAATGGTTTATAATTATGAATTGTGGATTTTATTGGTCTTGAAAATTAAATTGGAGTGTATTAAAATTGATTTAGTAATTTTTAGTGATATTGCAGATATTTTAAAATTTTGGGATATTTTGGACTAGGAAAAATGTAGAAATAAGAGGCCAATAGTAGTGTGACACGTGGAAGCCTCATATGGATGGCAAATGGCTTACATGCATTAGTGATATGTGGCAATGTATTATTGAATACACGTAGTCATGTTTTTAGTAAGGAAATTTCTGTAGCTCTTGTTCTTCACTGAAAGCACAAAAGTCTCTCCTTGTTCATTTGTTTATCCATCACTGAAACATCTAGTGTTCATGTTTGCATTTTTGGCTATTGATTCTTACATCAAAGTAAGAATTTTAGTCCATAAAGTGTTGGTTTATGTTTATTCACGTTTTTATCCATCCACCGAAACTTCTTTGCCCACTCTCAATTGCTGGAAATTTAGCCAAACCAAGTAAGGTAAGCTTTAAGCTTTAAGATATCGTGAATGACTTTTGATGATGCTTGAGTGTTTGGAAATGGATTCATGCATGAGTGGGGTAGGAAAAATCAATTTTAGTGATAATTAGTAGGTTAGAAAGTCTGGTAAAAGTGTGATAAAGATGCAGAAAATGGAGAATGTATAGAAAATGAAAATACAGAAAAATGATGAAATGCATGAATGGTGATCTATTTTGATGTTTAGGTTTCAATATGGGATTTTGGATATGTTTATGAATGATTGGAGTTGAAATGGAAATAGAAAAGATGATTTATGCATAAGATGTGTTAGTTGTAAAAGGTAGGAGTTAGAAATCTGGAAAAAAAAATGAAAGAAGAAGAAAAACGTGCATTTTGTTAATTTGGAGAAGAAATTAGACAGTGCACGTGCACAATCGTGCCACTGCACACTCGCCTGGAATTGCACGATCGTGCTTAAACACGATCATGACATTGAAGACTTATTGAAAAGTGACAGTTTCGAACATCCTTCATTCTTTTGGATATAACTTCTTCTCCCGACCTCCAAATGACATGGTATTTAAACCAACAAACTCATAACACATTGTTCTTTATCTGTGGCAAAATTTATATCCATCTGAATTAATATGGAAGAGATTGATTGATGAGTTTAGGATGAAAATTTTGAGGTGTGCTAGAATTTGATGATTGGAATGTTTTTACTAAACATGCTTCGGTATTTTGGCCATATCTCGATCTGTAGACCGTCTCACTTAATTATTTGATTGTCTAAATTATGTTCTGAATTTTTTATGATTTTGAATTGGATTGTGTTGATTCCGGACACTGAAGGTCTGATGAAAAATATGATTGGGACTGTGATATTTGAAATGCTCATTGAATGTGAATTTGGACTGACTATGTGTTTACTCAACGTGATTGTTGAATGCCAGACCAAGATCTGATGATAATTGTGATTTAAATTGTGAATGATTGATTGAATATGAGTGATGCATTCCATTACATGAATGCATAATCAAATAATGAGGGTTGTGACATAAGTAGCCACCAAAAATGAGCTTTAAGCTTAGATTGTGATTAAGAGCCAAAGGCTCGTTCTGTTTAATGAGCTCTGTATCCCCAACGGATAAAGGACAACATCAATGAGCCCAGTATCTACAATAGATACAGGAAAACATCAATGAGCCCGATATCCACAATAGATACGGGACAATCTTAATGAGCTTGGTATCCATAATAGATACAGGACAATTTAGGCACTCAATCACAACAACTTAAAAATTGAAAGTGAGTCTCACAAGCATTTGCATATACACTTTGACTTACTCAAATATAATGTGGTCCTGTATTTGAATAAAAATGGGATATGCGATGCTATATGCTAAATGAAAAGATGTGAATTATGTGTTTACAAGTGTTGATATGTGATATGAATTGAGTGAACCATCGAGGATAGTTACATCACTGAGTTCGCAAAACTTATCAAAATTGCAACGTTGATATTTCAGGATCAAGAGAGGACATTAGCGATAGAGAGACTCTACAAGAAGAATAATTCTTATAGTTTTGAATAGAAGAAATGGCTCAAAGGTTGGTCAGTTGGGACTGAAGGATTTAGTTAGAAATTTTGTAAAAATTCCTCATGTATGTAGCATATTATGAAATTAGTTTTGACATTATACATATTTGGAAAATATTGTAAAGCTACAATGCATATTCGGTTTTTATGGAATGAAATGAGAAATTTGGTTTTAAAATATGGTGACATTTAAGTATTTATGATGATACTATGATTGAGGGATTGTAGTTATTGCTCTAACATGTCATTATTATAGGTTATGTACTGGAATGTCTTCAGGATATTTTGGTATGTACCCTATAATAGTGGGATGTTACAGTATCAACATTCCTAACAAAGCCAGATGCATCAATAGACTTTAAAAATATTAAGTCATTTATATAATAAATAAATAATAATAATAGGTTCATGTCTTCTATTTGTTCAACCATCACACATGATTGAACACCCATAAGTAGCTCAATCCATTATTCTTTCCCCCAATTAACTTTTAATTTTAAAAACTAAGTAACTCAAAAGTCTACCTCTGTAGTCATCAATAGAAGGAGTTTTATATCCAAGACCGTCGAGGCTATAGCATCCACCATAGGCTGATAATAGTAAGATTGGGAAGCATTGAATATTGAATTTGTATCATACCACCATCTAATCATTGCCAAATCTGCATTGTGAGCTGCATCTCTTGATTGCATGACACTAAAAATTGAAGGCTGGGCTTCAGAAATTATTTATTGTGCAAAAATATTAGTGATCTGGCTTCTTCTTTTTCTAACATCAAATCCAAATGCAACATTCACTTCTTACTAGGAAAGAACACTATCATTATTACTACCACCTTCAACATTTGCAACATCATCATAAACATTAGTAAACGAACTTCCAATACTAATTTCATAATTCAATCTCTTTCTTCTATCTTTATTGTGTTGATATTCTTCAAGCAAGGTTTTCATTTACCACTTTACATCATGACTTACTTTTTTTTATAGGATTTCACGTCTCCTTTAACCCTAACTAAATGCTTTTTTAATAAGGTGATTCCTGCACTTTTCAAATATTTTTTACAAAACAAGCAAATAGGATGATTCTTCATACCGGAGACCAATACAGCATGAGCTCAAGCTGGATTATTGTATCTTCTCGAAGTGATTAAATGTTCAAGGGTACTTGAACTTCCTTCTATTTATCTGTAAACATAAATTTAGACATAGATCAAAATAAAGAACACATAATTTCATGACACAATATGCATGCACATCATATGTAATATAACTCATTTTGTATGATTACATTATACACAATTCAATTTCATCCAACATAATTCAATTTTATCCAACACAATTCATCAATAAGTCAAAAACTAACAATTCAAGTATTTAACATACACAATTACACAATATGCATGTCCATCTTATATAATATAACTCATTTTGTATGATTACATTATACATAATTCAATTTCATCCATCACAATTCAATTTTATTGAACATAATTCATTTACAAGTCAAAAACTAACAATTTAAGTATTCAAAACACACAATTACAAAATATGGCGTACGCATGTCCATTTGTGTAATATAACTCATTTTGTATGATTCTATTATACACAATTCAATTTCATCCAACACAATTCAATTTTATCCAACACAATTCATCAATAAGTCAAAAACTAATAATTCAAGCATTCAATATACACAATTACACAATACGTATGTCCTTCTTATGTAATATAACTCATTTTGTATGATTACATCATACACAATTCAATTTCATTCAAAACAAATCAATTTTATCCAACATAATTCATCAATAAGTCAAATATCAACAATTTAAGTATTCAACATATACAATTACACAATTCACATGTTCTTCTTTTGTAATATAACTCATTTTGTATGACTGCATCATATATATTCAATTTCATCCAATACATTTCATCAATAAGTCAAAATACCAATAATTCAAGTATTCAACGTACACAATTACATAATACGCATGTTCATCATATGAAATATACCTCATTTTATATGATTACATCATACGCAATTCAATTTCATAACCTTATATTAGCATGTATAATCAATTTTTAAAAGAATAATAGTCAATGAATTAACTATAAGTTCTTTATTTGGTATATAGTAAAATTGAGAGTTAAGTATTGGAACTAAATATTACTTTAAGCTAAAAGCTCTGTATAATCCAAACCCATAAAGGAAGGATACAAGTAATTTGATTTGACCCATCATTTAATTATGTCATAGTATTCTATTACATAAAAATTCAAAATACACTTATTTTTCCTTCTACTATATTGCTGTTCTTTCCTCATCTTTTCAATTCTCTTTAAAAGTGAAAGACAAGAAAAACCAAAGTCTTCTCTTCTTATGATAAAATTGACCAATGGTTTGACAAATTTAGGTAGTACCCGAAAGTAAATCTACTAGCTTTCTTAGTCTGTTCTATGATATGAATAAAAAATTAATTGTCATTAACAATCGATCAACTAATCAACTTGACAACTTAATTGAAAAATGTTGCTAATGGATAATTGAAAGAATTAATAGATTCGTGCATTTATCAAATGAAGAAAATGGAGATACAAATCAATTATACATTTGAAAAATGTTAACTATTCAGAAATTCAATTGAATAGATTTTAGTTTTATTAATAATATATTATACAATTATAGGGACCTCCTCCTCTACAACCATATTATTAGTAATTGACAATGGCATAATTTTATACTCAATACTATTATACTAATTTTAAGAATATTTAACAAAATATTATATCAATTAATTATTTACTTTAAAGTTTAAATACTAACAAGTTTACTTTACATTCTCGGCTTTAAGTTTAAACTTTCAACTTTCAATTCATGAATGTCGTGCATTTCATTCACCAAATTCATCCAAAAAAAACTTAAGATATATCCCACATAAACCAAACCACAACCAACCAAACATAAATCAAACCACTAACCAGATAAAACAAAACCGTGCATTTCATTCAATTCCAATTCAAGTATTCAACCATTCACAGATCACAAATCCAATTCACAATTCAATTCCAAGTTCCGACCCATTTTCACAATCACAAATGCAATTAAGTAAAAAAAAACAATTGAAAATGCACCAAAAAAGTTCACAATGTATTTGCTTTGGGGTTTTGGGACCGGACAGGTTTGGATCTAGATCTATTCTAGATTTGGTGATTCCAGATGCGTGGAGGAGGTTCAGGGGTGGTGTCGTCCATGTGGAGGAGGGTTGAAGCCTAAAAGTGGTTTGGTGGTGGTGTGGTCCACATGGAGGAGGGCTAAAAATCGTGTGGTGGTTCTATTGTTGCTGTAGAGGGAGAAGCAGCTACTGAAGAGGAAAACGAGAGAGAGAGATTGGAGGAGAGTGTGTGTGAGAGAGACACTGAGAAACAAAAAATCAAAAGGAGAGGTAGTATAATTTTTTAATTTTTGCTAAAAAGTCCCTAAATTTTTTAAAACTTACAGCATTGGCCAATATATGACCAATATGTTGGTACTTTTCGGTAATGACGATTGATACCATTAACATTGATACCGTTTTATTTTTTGGTCGATACGAAACGATATTTAGATCATTGATATCGAGGTATCTAAAAGGTATTGTTAATTATATATTGTGTTATCAAGGCAACAATCTATGTATATAAGGGTATATAGACGCTATTGAGAAGGAGGTTCAGGTGAGATAAAGTCTACCTCTAGATTTGTTTTCTGAGATAAAATCTACTTCTAAATTTGTTTTCATACTTAACAATGATGCTACATCATAAAAAATTGAGAAACAATCATGTGTTACTTTACCTATAATGGAAGCCGACTTTATATCATTTTTAATAATAGTATAAGCAATCGTTGGCTTAGACATTTCTTGGTTTGTTTATGTGTCACTCAAAGCAAGACCAATTTAGTAACAATCAACTGTGATAGTCAAAAAGTAGTTGCTTATATTAAAGACCCTAAATTTCATTGTAAAGTTAAGCATATAGATGTCAAACATAATTATGTGAAAGATATAGTTGCATGAGGATAAATGGACATGAAGTATATATTTACACCAAGATGTGGTTGCAGACCCAATCCCAGATATATATATATATATATATATATATTGGGCATATGAAATCACTAGGATTACGTAAATATTGAAATGTAATTGACTAACATTTCTTTATATATGTTCATTCAATGTATTGCAATATATAAATACAAATATGAATTGACATTGTCCATTTAGTAATAAGCATTACTTAGTACTTGATTCTAAAATATTTTAACTTCATATGACATATTTTTTATATGAATAAATAATATGTTGGATAGAAATAAGATTGGCCTTCTTACATGGCCAATCGACTTTAGTATTTATGATGACTAGAGATGAGGTATGTTTTAAGTTTATTATCAAGGTGATGATTAAGAGCTAAAGTAAGAAACTTAAACCACAAAAGTCGATTTAATCACAAGTTAAAAGGAAATTGATTTGGAGTTATCATATAGTCTCTATATTTGTCTTAAGTTGTCATATGAGAGTTCAAAAAGATAAAGTTAAGAGTAGATAAGTGAAGCATTTATAAAAGACATACGCTCTAAATTAATAGGAGTTAATATTGTAGCATATTGCTCTTACCATGTATGCAAAAATGACCATAAAAGAGATTAATGTAAGTTATAAAATCTTAATTTACATTTTGTGAGACCCTAGAGAAATGTCAATTATGGCCTGACTCAGCCCAATTTTAGTCCAGGTTGACCGGGCCACAACCCCAAGTTGAGCAAGCACAGGCTAGCTCGTGGCCCAACCAAAACAACAAAAATGATATCAATTTGTAAAAAACAACGTCATGTTTTAAAAAAATATTAAGGATGGGTTAAGCTAGGTCAACCCAGCTCATTGACATCCCTAGACCCTAGAGTTTAAGTGAACCTCATAATTATGTCTCTTGTCTATTTTTTTTCTAAAAAATTAAGGTTTGTTACTTAAGAATGTTACCAAAAGGTTATGTTTGATATGATCTCGTGAGATAATTTTATGAAAGAAAATTAAATTAAATTAAAGATAATTTAAAATAGATGAAGGTTATGTTAATTGGTAACTCATATAAGAAAAATTATTTATTTAAAGGTGGCTATCGATTCTTAGTAAAAGAATTGAATACATTTTTGACACGATGAAATAAATGTGATTAAAAAAGAATGAAATACAAGATATAACCTAGGATATAACATACAAAATCTACTCAAAGATTAATTCATTAATCAAGAAGTCATATATTCCTAACAGATATATAACTATAAGCTCTCTTCATATACTATCGCACAGGTTCCTGGACAAATATGAGAATATACAAAACTCTTATTAACCAAACTCATCGTATGTGCCAAATGAGTTTAAGGTATTACCTTTCAATTGATAACTTTAAAGAAAAGTTAATAAATTTGACATATGAATAAATAAGAGATAATGATAAATTGAAATATTTGATGATGATCATCCAAGAAACCACAAATATGAGAAAATTTATGTGAGCAAATATAAAGATTTCTTACGAAAGTCTTTTAACTAGTGGAATATAATCAAGTCCAAATAAGTGATTTAATTAATCACGCATATAATTTGAAAGACTCTATATTTATCTATGTGTTAGCTTTTCCCTTCATTTCCATTGTAGGGTTAATTTAGTATCCTAAAATATATATATTATGTAAATTTGAGGAAGCGCGAAATAATTGGTTAGATAATTTCAGTTGGTTTAATTGATTTTTGACTACTTCTATATATAATAATTAATTGCAAATAATAAATCAAAACATCAATTTAACATTTAACTGAAATCATAAAATCTATTCTATTTAAAAATAAATATAATTAACTGAAATCATAAAATATATTCTATTTAAAATAAATATAATTTTTTTGTATTCTAAAATTTAAGTCATAAATTTAATTATTGACTGTGATATCCTAATCTAAATAGAAAACTAAGAAACTAATGTAATGTCAAATTTTAAATATAATTATTAGACAAATAAAATAATCATTAAATATTTTAAAATTTTAAGTGAAGATATAATATTTTTGTATATAAACCACTTTTTAAAAAATAGAAGTTAAATAAACATTTAGTATAGTCCTTAATTAATGATAAAATTTCATATAAATGATGGAAATTTTTCACATTTACATTTCTGTGGTATTGGCAGACAGGGAATTAATTAAAATTTTAACAATATCGTTAAAAAAAAAAGTTAACAATTTCGAGTTCTGAAGTGGTCAGCGTATCCAACGAAATGACACCCTTCGGCCTTTCCGGCCTGGGAGAAATTAGAATTTTCAACACTGACGCCCACCTTCCAAGTCGATCATTCAACCGAATAGCAAAGGAGCGTCAATTACTTTACACGCTAAGCATTCACTTGCACCTTGTAATGCGGTTGACCCATTGGCTTGACTGTCTATTCCCGTTTGAATATGGCTGGCCCATGAAAAATGGGCTATCTGTTTCAAACTGGAGCAAAGTGGATTAGAACACTTCTTATTGGGCATAAATTTAATAGCTACAAGTCCTTAGACCTTGGGTTGGTAAGCCATCTCGCTCGCAAATATCAAGGTACGCTCCCATCACAATGATTTTTGGTGGATCGCAGCAGAGATACCCTCGTTTAGTTTATTGAACAGCTTTAAAATAGAAGAGCGATGAAGTAAGACACCTCTTTGTTGATTTAAAATCACGCACATCTCACTTTTCATAAATCGTTAACATAGCAATATGATGTTAAAGGCTGCTTCTTTTTATATGTTGGTTGAGGCTGAATTTCGTTAAGGGAGCAAATCTGTTCTCATTGGATTAGGAGCGCAAAAAGGATGCAAGTCAAAATAGTAAAAAGTAAGGTCAGCAAATGAGCCAAAATCCTATGGTCCTCACATAGTCACATGTGTGCACTCTTCACCAAACACTCGTACTTGTCAACACTACTAGCAGGAACCGCCACCACTACTTTCACAGCATCGGTCTGACTATGAACCGGCACAATCAAACAGTACCTGTCGCAGCAAATTGGGCCCACATGAACCGGCCTTCCCATCCCAAAGTCAACCATCTCCAACCCCAGTCTTGACCATTGCGACATTATTAGAACCCCAACCGAGTCAGGACTCGCTCTTGACAAGCTCACCGATTGAACAACCGATCTCACGTAATCATTGTTCACTCGGTCCTTTGCGGTCTTTATCAACAATGAGGCGTACCCCAAGCCTTTCTCTGACAAATCTTTAACACTTGCTTGAGCGCAGCCAAGCACAAACGCGTTGCCGTAGTATCCACTTGGTAGGCTGGGCTTAACTCGGTTTCTAATGTTGATGCTAAAGAGAAGTTTTAACATTTGGTTTGGAGGTAAGTTTAAAGCTCTAGCCCAGCTTCTCCAGACATGAGCGGATAATACCTCAAAGGACGTGAATGTCAACCCAGAGGGTTGTGTCGTCGATAAACTTAGAGCAGCTCTCTTCAACTCATTCAGACAACGTTTGTCGAAACTGACTGAAGTTGGGATCAATCTCTCTTTAGAGAAGCGCGATATAAACCCACCAAGGTCTGGAACTCTGTTGAACTCCTGATGATTAACGGGGTAAGGACGAGGAGGCTTTATTGGATCAAGAAGCTGACGATCCCAAACGGGTTTGGGCTTTAAATCAGTTACTCGGCATTCAAACGCAGCCAACGAAGCTAACGAGTTCAGAAACTCACCACTGCCAATTCCATCGCAAACACAATGATTGATGCCAACTCCCAACGTGGCAGCTCCATCTTTGAGCCACGTCAGCTGGACAACGACAACTGGATCTCCTTTAAGAACATCTGTCACAGGTACTGAGAGCAGTTTCCTCCATTGTGTCACGTAAGTTGGAGCTCTGTCAAAGTCCTTGATCGTACAATCAGACGTAGCCTCGATAAACACAGCACCTTGAGCTTTACACACCACTTCTAGGCCTGAGCCACCGGACTTAGCCCTTACTCTACCTGCCATTGGGTAATAAGGCACCATGATCTTACTTAACGAGGTTTTGAGACGAGATGTTGTAATATTTTGGTCGAGACCAGGGCGAGACTTGTAAACAAAGAGGTACTCTACAGTGAAACGTAAAAAAAGCTGTGAATCTAGAGCTGAAAGGGACAATAAACGACTTGGGGTTGGGTCGGAGGGTTTGATCATGGTAGCCTCTTTGACATGCACTGAATACGCCATAGATAACTTCGATTATGCTGGTCTTCTCGTCTTATGGCTGTAGAGAAAGTGTTGGAATGAGGTCCGATTTAAGGGAAACGAAATGGGTGCAACGATAATTAACTAGTGGTCAGTGGTCTTCAGGAGAAGAGAACATGTGTATCTTTCGCTGTCCAACTGTGAAAGATTTGTGCCAAGATTCTCCCGGCATTACTTTATGAAAATATTTATATCGAAACAAAGTTTAACAGCTTCGCTTTTGCTTTCTGTCCGCTAGGTTAATTTTATCTCACTAATTAAAAATCTTTTTAACTTTTTGTTGGATAGTTTTTGTGGAAACATGGCATCAGGTCCCGGATGTTGATACCTGTCTAGTTCAATTCCATTTTCAATTAAAATTCAGTACAAGTTGGTATGAGCAAAATCGCCGTTCTGGTTTTTATCCATTTGGATTGGTATATATAGTCATAAAAGAGGCAAGGTGACTGCAAGTGTGATGCTCAGAAGTACTGGACCCAGTCTGAAATCAAATATATATTTAACAGTGTTTTCGTGATCATGTACTTGATTTTTTTTTAAAAAAAAATTTCATTGATTGATTAAGGCTTTCTCCTGAAACCAATCTCAAAAGTTTCCACAAGGAGCACTGGTAATCAGATGAAGTTCAACCTGTTTTTTCTTTCAAGACATAGAGGCAGAATTCATGTCGATATTCCTTTAAAAGGTTGGATACACAACATGGTTAGATGCTAAGAATAAGAATTAGTTTGTTTTTATTCACTCCTATTTTTAGTTTTTTTAATTTTTGTTTAGAAATGCAATAAATATTTGAATTCTGTTTTTATTTTTTCTAATTTTTATAACTTATAAAATCATAAAAATCTTATTTTCTATTTTTATTTGTTGTCATAATCTAATTTAACAGCTACTAAAAATATATTTTAAATTATTTAGAATTAATTACTAGTAAGAATTATGACTAATATATTATAATTATTTAATTAATTTTTAGTTTTAAAATATTTTAATAATTATTTAATTAAAAATACATAAAATTCAAATTTTTGTTTAATAATTGAAATATATATTAAAAATAAATAAATTCTACTTATTTAATTATTTGTTTTAATACAATTTTTATTGGCATTTATTAATAAATAATGTAAAAGAAATTAACATAAATTAATTAATTTCTAAAATTATATAATATTTAATTATTATCAATACTAGAAAGTAAACATAAAATAAAATAAAATAAAACAGGATCCTAAAATTTGGGCCCCACAATAACCTATAGATAGAAAAATTCTGAGCATTGATTTAATTATATGTACAGTATGAGAATTTGTATACAGATCCAGAGGGTAGATGAATTTGAGGAAAATCTGCGGTAAAGAGCAATTAAGGCGCAGACTGGTACTTATTGAAATAAAAGACACGGGTACATCAAATTGGCATAGAGCATCTCCTAATATCAGCATTTAATTCTTTCGTCTTTTCTTTTTCATTTTGAAATATGCCCCTGTAAGAAATGTCAAAATGCTAGTTCAATTATTGCAAGTTCAAGTCGTATAAGTTAAAAGAGGACAATAAAGTCGTGTATAGATGCGCTTTGTTCTTTATTTGGAACGTCTGTAGATGAAGGAGCAAAAGGACTAAGGTGAAACAAGACAGCTCTAGCTTGGGTTGTAGGGTTCACATGCATTGCGTGGCTCGCTAATTATCCACCTGATGGGACCAAATCTACCGTTTAAGCTGTCAATAATTAAATTGATTAACTTAGATTACTAAAAGAATGTAAAAATCATATTCTCGGAATCCAAGAGCTATGGTCAGCAGTTGTTATTCCTCCATCTGTTACCCTGCGCACTTGGTAATTAAAGGCTCACTGGCTATGAGTAGTCGGCTATCAAATTCCAGCTTGCTTTTCGCATGCAATATATTTACTATTTGTGTTTGGATTTCAAGAGTTGTGTATGGCACAGTAAGTGATCATGAAAGCAGATATTAGGCATAGGCCATAGAGAGTGTCTCCAAGTGCTCAACAAGGAGGCACCCACATCCTCCGCTTTATTCCCGCCGTGGATATGGACTATATATCCCACTGCCCCACTGTCTCTGTCTCTTGGAGGTGTTGACGCACAAGACTTGAATCAAAGAATACCATTCTACCTTTTTATCCTTCTGTTCCCTACTAAATTGACTCGAGACTAACAGAAAACATTTACTCTAGACTATATTGCGAGAATGGTTCTCATATATCGAAGTCTTTGCAGGTATCTATGCATTTATATAGGTGGTCTTAACTCTTAAGACTAAATATACCTTAATTTTAATGACATCATTATTTATCTTACAACATAATTAATTAAAAACTTTATTTATCTTACACATGTTTGTTTGATTGATTAATATATAACATAAAGTTCATGAAATAAATATACATCCATGGAAAATAAAATTGTGAAGAGATCTTACTTTTGATATTTATATTGTATGTAAGTATTATCACTAAATTGTCTTTAATTGTCACTTTACTAAAACTAGATATTAATATAACATAAATACTAATAAAATTATGATTCTTCTTTATGAATGAATAATTGATCTCATAAACTATAGTATAAAGATATTTGAATAAATATGTGAGTTCTTGTTAAATAAGATGTACATATAACTAACCTAATTTGAGATTTTCATAAGGAGCATTGTTTGAATGTTAATTACGAAAATACTTCCTGTAATGATTATATAAGTGATTCATTAACTTAATTCTCTAAATTATTTTATAAATGGATTGTTATGTTTCAATATTATTTAGAACCTATCCTAATTAAGAGTCATTTGATTGATAAACTATATGAAAGTAGTTAGAGTGAACGATATGTAATTCATCGTCTAAATTAATTAGGGAAAATATCTCATTGTTCTTGATTGTTATTGATTAGAGGATCCTTAAGTGATGTGAAATGCCACTTCAAAACTAATTTCTAAACATCATTACAATAATTAAACACTAATAATGTAGAACTAGCATGATTGAATTCAAATAACATAGACATTAATTACATAATACATATCTAATTAAAAAATGATATGGTGAAATGATTGAATTATATGAAAAAATCAAGCATCAAAACTATGTTTTATTATATTTATGAATCAATCATGTTACATAATTAAAGAAATCTTAATTTTTTGAAAATTATAACTTTTGATTTTTTTTCCTTTATGTAGGTGATAAAATTATGTACCAATTTTCTGATAAATGTATGTTACCTTTTTCCTATGCTTTAAGCTAAATCACTCCTACACGGAAAATAAATAAAAGAATATAGCTTTTTACATAGAAAAATTTCGAAATCTAATGCTTTTAATAATTTAGAATAAACATAGGCTCTTTCATTGCGTATATAGGCTCTTTCATTGTATATTAACCAATTCTTTTTCACATAGGAAAAATTATAAAATATAACATAATATATAAAATAAAAGATATTTTTGTTGATTAAGAAATTTGATTATTGTCAAATTAAGCAAATTTTATTAAATTGTATTCAAATAAGTAATAATTGTTGAGAAAGAGTCTTTATTGCTATTAAACTAAAAGTTCAATTGAAAATATGCTTAAAGAGAACATAAATAGTCAACTAAAGAAATTCAATTATAAAAAATTAAACTAAAAACTTCAAAACCCGAAGGGTGTAAGAAAGAGGAACGTTTAAAAGATTTAATAAATTTATATAAAAATATAAAACAAATATAATATTTTAAATAAAAGATAATTAATGCCATAAGATTTTAAGTTATAGATGAAGTGGTTGTTTCATATGAACCATCCTTCCATAAATGAGAAAAATTAGGAAATTTAACACAGTATTTGGATTTGATATTCAAAAACTAACCTTTGTATTTGTTTAATTTCTTCCAATTATCATATGATTGAAGTTTCACATTTCTTAATGGAGAGAATTGGTTAAGCGAAATACTCTTTTTCTTAAATGAATTTTATTTGGTTCGGTACGTTTTTAGTGTTTTTTACATGAACTTTAATCTCGTTCCCGTTCTTCGGAACATTTTGTGACGGAGATTAAACTTCTTTATATATAGTCCATAGATGGAACGGAAAGTGGAAATCCCTGTTAGATGCATTGACATTTATATCATTCACCAGAATGTCACCAAATTCTACTCAGATATCTGCTTGACAGCCAGCTGGACTATTTACTCACTTGTCCGAAATATCGCAGAGCTTGTCCAACAACATAATCTATCCTTTTATTGGAAGCTAAAATTTGTTTTCAATAATGTTTTCGTGCTAGTCCAGTTCAAACTAAAAATTTAAATAATTAATATGGAAATCTTGCATTTTCAAATATCTCCAATAGTAATGTAGATAAGTGGTTGATACGCTGAGAGTTAAGATTTGATTTAATGCCACAGAATGATACACGTTTAATATTAATTAGTGCCGATTGTATCAAGATTGTTGATAGCAGAGAAAGTGAGGAGTTGAATTTTGAAAGACATTGTATGTGCCTCGCATCGGATTATGTTTCCCACCGGTCCCTGTAAGTATATAGTGTTAGGTAGCTGGGTATCTACAAAGCATGCAGACATTTACTTGCTAGATAACCACTGCATGACGTAACTAAAGATTCTCCTGTCAAATCTCCTGTCAATCACAGACGTCTTAATTTTTCTGCACAAAGTCTCGGTAGAGACTGGAGAGATAAAAGGAAAGTGAGCATATGATGTACAAGGAGGAGCAACATGACTACGATAGGTCAATACAAAAGGCCTATAAGAAGCAAGATAAAGCATTATCTCCCGAAAAGGGGTAATAAAGTTTTACCAAACGCCATAGAGATACTAGTTTTATATCAGTGGTTCCAACTTTTTATGATGGATATGCATGATCTGCATGCTTACGCTTATTTCTTTCTTATTCCTCAATGCTTATCTTGTACCCCTTCTTTTTTCCAGATGGGTTTGTGACTAGCCTAAAACGTCTTTTCAAGATAACCTGTACTTAAAAAAAGAAAAAGATTCCTTGGTTTACATGGATGATGGTAATCTGGTTTTGATACCCACATGAAACGTATAAATGGTGTGTTCTTATACCAGATACTGGTTCTGATTTAGCTTGCGGGTTAAGAGTAAGTGGAGGGTTTAATTCATACACGTTGACAAGAATCCTGACTCATCTCCCAGATCAAGTGTGGAAAGTAGCTTTATCTTTGGAGACTGAGGATGTTGTTCTTTTTCAGTAGATCCTGATGAGGAGTAGTGCATCTGATCTTTACTAGTTGAATCAACTAATACCCAATTATTGTATCTGATCATACATCCATATATATAGAGTTGCTTACCTGTCCATATATACGATGTAGTTGTTTCCAGTGCTGTATTTTGGGGCACTCAAATTACACCGAGTGGGGCATGGGCCATGGGGACAGGACGTGAGATATTATATCACATGGACATTGAACGATGTTAGTCAAATTTGGAGTGACGCTGTTTTGAAATCATATTACTTTCATGAATCCTTATCTACAATTTGAGTTAACGGAAATAACCGCTGGCAATTATGGCTAATCTTATTGATAGGCCCCCTAAACCGGATTTGATGGACTCCTGCGCTGTAAAGCATTTCATCCTGTCGAAATTTACTCTCTCTCTCTCTCTCTCTCTCTCTCTCTCTAATGAAGATCCAGCACAAGATAAACATGCTACAGCCCACAAGGAGCAGGACTGGCCTATCAGTTTTACTCAAAAGATGCCAATATCTGGTCATGGTTGGCTTGTTTTTATCTTTTTTGGATTTGCCTGATTGTGGTCCTCGATTCGAATGCTATTGGCATATGTTTTGGGCTACAAATCTCTCCTCCAGCTCAAAGGAGGGGAAGGCAAGCTTGTCTGAATATCACGTGGGCTCATTAGAGTTTCGTTACATATAATTGGGTTGGTCCACCTCTCTCCCTACTTCCACCATCACATTGCATTTGCATGTCTGCTTTGGGAAATTAACAGGCTGTGGAGCAACTGCCAAATTTTGAGTGTGAATATTGAATAGAAAACGGTTCAGCAGCTTCGGTGGTTGATGTCGGGGGATAGAGAAAAAACATGAGTGAGAAGCTCCTCCCTCTCTCTAGTCATTCTCTTTGATATCTTCAGGGATTTCTCGTTTTTTCCAGCCACTGATTTTGCTTTATTTACACTTCTCCTTTGTTTTCACCGATCACCGTTATTCAGCCGTCTCTTTCTTTTTGCTTGGTGACCAGGGGCAGGGATGACAATGTGCTCCGCCAATTTTAAAAAATTAAAAATATATAACAACTTAATTTTTTAAATGAATCAAAGTCTAAGCTTTCTAGATCTAAGCTTACTTGAAGTTTAACTCTTCTAATTAAAATAATATTATTTTGCTTAGAATAGTTGAATCTTGAGTTTGTCTGGACCTAAGCCTAACTCATGAGCTGACTCATTAAAAATAATTAAATTTACCCATGGGCCAAAAATTGCCGTCCTTATTGGGGGCAATTTATTATTTCTCCTTCCAATTTTCTTCCTACTTGGTTTTCTCTTGGTTGTTGTTGGTAAATGTCTTAAAAATACTTGAACCCTAGCATGGTCAAATTTCTATTTAAACTTTAACGGAGTTTGATTTCTCCCCTTTACCCTCATCTTCCATTTCGTCTCCACATCCATCACAATCTAGCCTAATAAACCATCTAACCCTCACTCTCCTTCCCATTCATCAAATCAGCCTACCTCATCCCTAACCTTATTAACTCAAGGTGCGATTGTGTATAACAAGTATGCTAAAACTTAAAAAACTTGAAAGCAAGTTGTGGAGGACTCTTCCCTATTTTATGGCCTTCTTGTACAACTTGAAGGAAAGTTGATAGTGGCCCTAAGCATTGATATCTTAGGGGATGGTGCAAGGACATGGTAAGCGGCAATTATAAGATTCTTCATGAATAAACATCCTATTTTTCCTATGATACAAGCATAGAATCAGAAAATTGGAAAGGTAGAGGCATACGAGAGGCAATGTTAACTGAAAAAAGATAAAATTTTTAAAAAATGAAAAATGTATTAGATTTTATATAGCTCAACTATTACAAAATATACAAAAGAGAAATAGACATATTACATTCTATCTCAATGTTGATAGAAGTTACCCACACCAAAAGGGAGGTCTAGCTAGTGAAATAAGATAGATGTTAAAATGTTCAGTTGTCAAAGATGCCAACTAGCTCTCATACTCGGGGTTAACAGGTGGTCCAACTTCCTCACTACTAATGTAGTTCAAATACCGTTCAGTATTTTATCCACTAAGTGATATTTGTCGTCTATAACTTGTAAGTACACTCTATGATTCCTTTATTTCCATATCAGGTAAATTGAGTTGATGAGAGCAACTTTGAAGAGTATGGCGTTTGCTTTACTTGGTTGTATCTGAGTAATAAACTAGTTCAACGTCATTTCCCAATCATACACATAATGCTCAACTCCTACCATATATTAGACTCTACTCCAAATGACACAAAAATGATAATATTATTATTACCTTCAGCTCAAAATCGGAAGCTCAAAAGATAGAAGAAGGCCTTTGGCATATCTTATGGCTTCCTCTATTCCTTAAAAACTAGCAACTTGGTATGAAATTAGAAAACATCATATTAAAAAACATCCTTTTATGGGTGAACATACACAATATTTCCTTATAATATTAGACAACAAAAGGCTTAAGTATGCTAACAAGCTATTTAGGAAAGTTAATATGCATGGATGAAAATATTGCTTTGAGGAAACGTGTAGGTTATGTTAGATTATGTATGAGTATGGACATCTCGAAAGAAATGGAAGATAACTTTCCTATACTAAGGTTGGCAGATGGGAATTCTCTTAAAGAAGACAAGGTGATGGTCACTTAATAATGAAAACAATCCTTAACAACACAAGGTAAAAGATGGAAACCAACAGGTAAAGTTTTCATGAAGGGAGACTTTTGAGAGCTGATGGGGTTGGAAGAGGCCAAAATTGAATAAAACAAACTATCGATAGACACTAAAAATCTGATAGGGACTTCAGAGAATCAGGGGAGCTTAGTTGGGGGGATAGTGCTTAAAATGTTGATAATAAGGCTGAGCAGTATGAATCTATACCTGAACCTATACAGCCATTGAAAGATCATCAGCAAATGGGGATGGAATCTGCAAAAATGGAAAGTTGTCCAAGGGATGATAAAAAAAGGTCGGGGGTGTGCAAAATGAAGTATTTATAGAATGCTAACAGTAAGAAAACCTCCTACAATAGTTAGATGATTAGAAGAAAGAGGAAAATGAATAGGAAAAGTTTTCAAAAGTACAATCTAGGAAGAGTAACAAAAGCAATAAGAAGGGCTCAAAATGTAAAAGTAGTATTACATGACCTTTCTAGTTTAAAATGTAATAGGAATGAACAACCCTTTAAAGCTCAATGCTTGAAAGGATTTTGTTCAACATAAGAAGCCTATGTTATTTTGTTTATTGGAAACCAAAATCATATTAGAGAATTTTAATAAATTAAGTTGTTTTGGTAGTAAATGGAAGATAATGACAAATTACCAGTGCCATAGGTATGGAAGAGTCATTATTGTTTATGATGGGGAACTAATAGAGGTGGAATCATTAGAAGCTAGTGAGCAGTTTATCCGCACAAAACTGAATTTCAAAATGAAGAATTCTAAAGTTCTGGCTACTTTTCTTTTTACAATTTTAATACAGCTTTCTAAATATCTGATTTATGGAGCTTATTGAGAAAACTAAAAGCATCAGTTAGAGGACCGAGTATTATGAGTGGTGATTTTAATACCACTCTTTATAGGTTAGAGGTGGAGAGGGAGATTTGGAACTTTCTGATATAAAATTTGAAGGTTATAGGTTCACAAAACAATAAATAAAATTTCTAATTGGTTAATACACAAAAAGATAGATAGGGCCTCAGTGAATGTGGACTAGTTAACAATTTTCTAAAAAAATAAAGCCATTTTTTGGATCAAAGAATTTATGATCATACCCCTACTAAGGTGGATAATCTTTTAAAAAAGTTTAGTGATAAATACCCCTTCAAGTTTAATAATTTTCTTGCTAATATGGAGGACTTTCAACAAGCGATTTCCAAAAGATTAGATTTTAAGGTCTTTGTGTTGGGACCCGATCCGGGAACTGGATCCCAACCGAAAAACGAAAAGCGAAGGAAAACAAAAGCGAAAGGAAACTGAAATTTCGCATCGAAATTTCGAATCGGAAACAAAGCA